>CAXIVR010000014.1:43341342-43633842 GCA_964035755.1 Teleogryllus oceanicus
GTCACTGCGCACCTCTGACCGGGAGGTCCTAGATTCGAGTCCTGATCGGCAGGATTTTCGACACTGCTTTCTGTAGGTCGAATTCAGTCGCTGTCGGAGGAGAATTTAGCGGCCGGATGCTCTGATCGGTAGTTTTCCGTGGTTTCTCCGATCAGACCAGGCGAATGCCGGAGCAGTCTCATCAATCGGTCCACGGACCGTGCGCGATCTGTCCTTCCCTTCCTTGTCCTATCCTCTCCCCTTACACACACACTCACACTAACATGCACTACACTCCAATTTCGGGAGACCGGTCGGAGCTTAGAGCTTGTCCTGCTGGGCGGTGCCCCGCTGGTGGAGAGTCCTGGTTAGGAGGAAGCCCACTAGCCGACGGTAGGTCGGCGCCGGATCTCACCATCCAGCGGGGATGATCACCGCATCTCCGAGAAAAACATGCACTACACTAACCTGTACTAATGACCACAGCAGTTGACGTCTCCGGAACACGAAAAAATCAATCAGTCAAGAATTATTTTGAGACAGAACAAAAACGATTTAGCGGAATAAAATTCGCTTTGCGAAGGAATCAGAGTAAAGTGACGTGGCAGATGCAATAAATTGGAAGTTGGTTTCCCATTTGACGTTGTGGATCGAAGGTACCTGATAACGAGCCGCGGCGGCAGGGTATCCGCGCGCGTGCAGAGCTCCGCCTCGCTCCGCGCCGCGCCGTCTCCTTGACCGCAAGGGCCGACTTGCCCGGAGCAGCGGCGGGGCGGGGGCGGGGCGCGCGCCATTGCAGCGGTGGGTGTGGAGGGGGAGCCTGCGTCGGTGCCGGGGGATCGATAGGGCGGCCCTTCGCCACGGGAGGAGGAGGAGAAAGCGGGATGAGGAGCGCGAATCGCGGCGCGCGCCAACTGGTTTACGCGCTGGCTTAGCGGGACCCGAATGGACGCACGCCCTCCCGCCCCTCGTTATTACGCACGTGCAGCCTCCACAAACGTCACTAAATGCCTCTGAACCAAAGGCCCCTAGTTTCAAATCCCGACGGGGGAAGACCTATCTAGACAGCGAGGTCAAGTTCTTTTCTGTCTGCAGAAAGAATTCTAGCGGCTGGCTGCTCTGATCGGCATTTTTCTCTTTTTTCTCTGTCACCGCAGTGCCTCGGGCCGGACGTCGGGGTTTCGAATGCCGACGGTGCACGACCTAGCCAGACAGCGAGGTCAAGTTCATTTGCTGTTCCAGAAGAATTTAGCGGCTGGCTGATCTGATCGGTAGTTTGCCGTAGTTTCTTCGTCACGCAGGCCTTTTGGCCGAGACGTCGGTTCGAATCCCGACGGAGCAAGCTTTTCGGCCCCAGCTAGACAGCGAGGTCAAGTTCATTTGTGTCTAAGAAGAATTGTAGCGGCTGGCTGCTCGGATCGGTAGTTTCGTGGTTTCTCCGTCCCCGCAATGCCTCTGGCCGAGACGTCGTGGTTGAATCCGACGGAGGCAAGACCTAGCAAGACAGCGAGGTCGAGTTCATTCGGGGGTCTGCAGAAGAATTCAGCGGCTGGCTGCTCTGACGGTAATTTTCCGTGGTTTATCCGTCACGCAGTGCCTGACCGAGACGTCGAGGTCTGAATCCCGACGGTGGCAGGTTTTGCCCCAGCTAGACAGCAAGGTGGAGTTCATTTGCTGTCTGCAGAAGAATTCCAGCGACTGGCCTCGATCGGAGTTTCCGTGGTTTCTCCGTCACTGCAGTGTCTTTTGGCCAAGACGTCGTTCAATCCGACGGTGGAAGATTTTCGGCACTAGCCATACAGAGTGGTCAAGTTCCATTTGCTGTCTGCAGACAATTCAGCGGGTGGCTGCTCTGATCGGTAGTTTTCCGTGGTTTCTCCAATCAAGATTAGGCGAATAACGAGCTGCACAGTAAGAAACGGACCAGGACGTGCGCGATCTTTCCTTCCTCTTTTTTGTCCCTATCCTCACCCTTACATACAGACTATACTATTAGAGAAAAACCCCCTAGCCGACGGTAGATCGGCGCCAGATTCGCCATCCAACGGGAAGATCAGCCACTTTCCGAGGAGAAACACATACATTGCAGTTTCCGGATCTCAGTACCAGACGCACCCGGAATCTCTACAAATGTTTCTAGTAAAGAACGGATCTTCGACGAAAGTAACTACGACAACTCTTAAACTTTATAACCGCAATGGGCTTTATTGCTGCTCGTGGGAGCATGCGGAAATAAACTACATACATTTACAACAAATAAGAATTGTAGTAAAATTTCGCTTATTATCCTTCCGGCCCTCATAGCGCATGGAAATGACATTTGATATTGAACATATTGAAATTTGAAAAAATAGATATGTGGAATTATTCAGATATCTTAACATATGATGCATTAAATTTTCCCGCTTTTAAGATTCCATTTATGACACTTTATTTTAAAAGCATTTTATTAGAACATTTTATAAATTCACGAAATTTTCTATTGTTATTTCCAAAAAATTCATGTTTTTTGGAGTAATCTATTTATTTCATCATACCATCGTCCTAAGCTTTTGTTTTTTCTTCGTTTGTTAGAGTTCTTTTAGGCGTTGCTCAACGTAAGCGACTATGACGGTAGAGCTTGCTGTTGATTAATTGCTCGAACGCCCTTTATGTTTTCTTTAGAGGTATACAAATAGGACTGAATGGATTCATTAGTGCGAAGTCAGCGCTTTTGTGAAAGACCGTGTCCGATATGTCGCGAATTGCAATCAGAGAGTGTCAATGGAAAACGTTATTACTGGTTTGTTGAATTAAAGATTGCACACAAGTCAACACGTATTCAATTTTATATTTTAAAATTATGATTTGAATTCATTCAATTCAATTAAGACTTCTTTATTACGAAAATGTTATTCTTTTATTTATGTTATACGATCCAAAAAAGTGTAGTATACTTCGCTACTTCCATGGATATTTGATAGATCGCAGCAATTATTCTAAAAAAATATATCATTAAATTTGACAAAACTGAAATAAAAAAAGTATAAAAAGAAAAGAAACATTTAAAAGTATTTTAAGGCGACGCACGAATTCGGTGTATCTCAATTAATCAATGATATTTCATCATCGATGACTTTTTGTGTGCAAGAACACAGGGCTCGCCGCAAGCACTACCAATTGTTGGGTTCGGGGGGGGGGGCGATAGACGCACGAAGGGCTTCCGTTTGTGCCGGGGGCCACCTGTGCGAGCGGCGTGCTGGCGGAAGCTGCTCGCGGCATGCAAATCGACTCGCGCGCTCGCTCGTCGCGGCCTCGTCACCGCCCGTCCGAAGGGCGCCGCGCCCAGGCTCATTGCGGGGACCAATGAAGGGGACCGTGCTCCGTGTTTGCAAATAGGAATGCGGTAAACCATCTGTCAAACCACTGCCACGATTCCTTCCATTTACTACTCTGCCGTTATTCTGCTTAGTAATAGTTGGCAAGAACTCCCGGACGCTGTCGAGACTTTACAGCGCGTTAATTTCAACACAAACTAGCACCAAAGCATGCTGATGCCAACATAGAAAACCATTTTGCTCGGGATCTCGTTGGAATAAATGAATAGCGTACATTCTTTTAATGTTTTTGGGTTCAGGAGGTTTTGAACTTGCAAAGGAAAAGCCAGAACGTGTAATAGTGATGTTGATTATGGTAAATCTTGCAAATATGTTTTACAGCACTGACGAAGTATATGAGATAGTCCTATCTTTCTTCGCTTTTTCAAACTTTGAAGTAAGTAGTTTATTAGTTTTACCTTTTCTTTAACAATTATTATTTACAATTTACATCCGGTTTCATCCGGTTACATCCGTCACAACCTCGTGATTATAATACCGTTAATGAACTTACGAGTTCCAATTGTTAGACAAATGTTACAAAGGTAAATGTTCTAAAAAGACGAGTCAACTGTGACTCTGCGGAAAGGAGTGCAAGTGTAGGAAATGTTCAAATGCAGGTGTCTCAGAGGAAATGTTACAAAGGTCTAGATCATGTAGAGGTCGAAGAGGAGCAATATCTGCCAATGAGTAGAAAATTTCATGTAACGAATTTGCACATATTGAGTTTGCTTCTCATTGTTAGGCAGCTCCTCATGCACTGATGTTTGGCAGGAATCGAAATCGATTTGATTGCGTGAGAACGAGACCGCGAACCCTAGCGCATGACGAACAAACAGGACAAATGCGAAACGTTTAACTTGGTTGTTTCTTAGCGATTTCGGGCCCAACAACTACAGAGGTCAGTGATCCAGTACGTGTAGTGCATGCTTTTCCCTCGAGAGGTGGCGATGGTTTTCCGCTGCTAGATGGCGAGATCAGGCGCCGACATACCGTCGGCTAGTGGGGTTTCTCCCTAAGCAGGACTCTCCCACCAGCGGGGCACCGCCCCAGCCGGGACAAGCTCTAAGCTCCCGACCGGTCTCCCGGCATGTGTGGTAGTGTAGTGCATGTTAGTGTAAGGGTGTATATAGGGTCAAGTTGGGACAAGGAAGAGGAAAGAAAGATCGCGCAACCGTGGACCCTTTGTTGGGACTACTCCGCCATTCGCCTGGTGTTCATTGGAGAAACCACAACCAAAATACCGATCAGAGCAGTCAACTCTAGAATTCTCGTCGAGACAGTGGCTGAATCCGACCTATCTGACGAGCTAGTGTCGAAAATCTTGCCTCTGTCGGGACTCGAACCTAGGACCCTCTGTCAGAGGCACTGCAGTAACATCAGTTCCTATATTCTACGGTTCACCACTCCCGGTTTTAACTTCGTCATACGACATGTCTCACCATATATTCATTCACAAAATCTGATTATCTTCTATTCATCACATACCCTAGAAGTTTGTAACATTTATTCTGGGGCACCTGTGTATGCGTTTCATGCAATCGTTCCGTGTGGGGAGCAAGAACCCTTGACTCTCATTTAAAAGTGATAACATTTTAGCTATAATTTTCGTAAAATCTATGTAATACATTACAAAAACACGTAGCATTATTTCTTCAAAATATACATTTTTTCTTCAGTTGTTTTGCTGCGTAATCTGGGGTCTGCCGTAGACCCACATTCGTGTTCTCTGGTTTTATTGGGAAACCTAAATAAACATAATTTTAGTAAATCTCAGTAACTTTGAACTCGAAACTAAGAATGTATTGATTTAACTGTATGTTTCGTGACATATTGCTCAATGAATTGTAGTTAACATACATACTTAGTACATGGACCAAAGGAACATAATGGTCTACATGTATTATGTAAGTCGATTAAAATACATTGAGCAATATGTAAGTATATATGTGTCTGAACCATAATTGATGTATGAAACTAGTAGTTATACGGAATGGCACAGAGTTTCTCGTTGTAAAGTTCTTTTTTTTATTTTCCTTGGTGAAGACTGGTATAAAGGTCTTGCAGCATCGTCTTGCCAGCTGCATCTATCGCCAAAAGCACATTTATTTGACATTTTCTCAATATTTCTGTTTCCTAATAGTAAAGAAGAAATATTGCTTTAAAAATATTAAAGAAGAGTAAAACCTCGTCCTAAATAGCAATTTTGATTAAAAACTTAGGAACCGTTTTTAACAAGTTGGCGAATAAGCGTTACTGTAAATGCGAAATTTAAAGCTCTTTTTCACTGAAACTTTTTGAGTTTTTGAAAACGTCATTTAAAGTCATTTGAGGTACTTTAACTTACAAATGTAATAGTGTTAACAAATCACTGGAAATATTTATTAACGGCGTAGGAGATATTTCACAAACATTACTTTGTCCTACGTATGGTTTAGGCGCACGTAGTGTTCACAAACAAATGGACGGACGGACGGACGGACGGTTTTGCGTCAATTGACTTTTCGATATCAAGGACCCACGAAACAGTGATTCTTGCTGTACCACATGTAAACGCTTTTTCTTAATTTAGGAACTGGATTTATCCACTTTTTCGTTATCAGGGCTCGGCAATGAATTTTCTGTCGAAAATCCGTTTGTTTTTTTCGCTCAGCGTTACATAACTTTCTCTGTAATGTGTATATTAGTCCGTAAATACTGACGTAGAACTCAAGATATATTGAATATGCCTTATACGGAATACAAGGATATACAAAATTTAAAGGATATATGTACGTAGAGATGGGTATCACATTTATAGGGAAAGGAAGAGGCGGTGATCACTTTCTGTTGATCTTGGTTCTAAGGACAACATTCGGGCAAGGTGACAGCGTGTAAGAAACTTTCGGGGACACAAATAAACCAAAAGACCGAAAAGCCTCCTTCATTTCGCCATTCGGCGAGGAAGTGCGCTTCCTGCAATCCGTTCCACGTGCGACGCGGGGGCCGGGTGGGGTGGGGGCGCGCTTACGCGGGCAGCCGCACGGGCTGATCCACATTAGCCTTCCTTCCCCCCCCGCCCCACGTTCTTCCTGTCCCCTCCCGCGTGGCGCTCATCGCCCCTCGTACCCCTCCTGCTCGCGCCCCATAACGAGCTGCGAAGCGCTGCCGAAGAGCCTCGAGCGGGCCGCCTTGGCCGCCGCCCTTTCGTGCCTCGGGCCCTGGAATAGGCGGCGCCCGATATTCATCCCCGCCCCCGGCCCGCCGTCTCCCCCCAACCCTTTTCTCTGGGCGCTTGCAGACGACGGGGCGGCCCCCAGGAACACGTGCGCGATCTCGCCGACGCCCTCTTCGGCCCCAACTACCTTTTTTCCCGCTTCAGATACATGTCTAATTTGGTTTCACTCCGTCTACGGAATGCTGGTATCCTACTCCCCCCGTGAAACTCTTTCAAGTACCCCGTGAGAATGAGGTTTGAATGTGCCAAAAGACAATCCACGCCAAATTAGTTGATAGCACTGTTTTAGGTAAGAACTTTCACTGCTCTCGAAAGGGCCCCGAGGAATGAAAGATACCACGAAAAAGGGATGTTCAAATCGTATTTTCGATAATTCTAAACCCAAACGGTTTGAAGGACTGCGTAGATTAACGAAATTGCACCACCACGAGTACTCTCGTATATTATTGATTGAGTTTTGGGACTTCAATCTCGCTTTACATGAGTTCTAGCGGAACCAGGAGACTTTGTTCTCCCCTTTTATCTCACTCTTCTTCTTCCCTCCCCATTCTATTTCTGTCTCCCCGTCTCCTCCCCTCTCTCCCCTGTCTCTCTCATCTCTCTCTCTCTCTCTCTCTCTCTCTCTCTGTACCTGTCTTTTCTCTCGTTCACATTTAGTTGTAGATTCTTTACATCTCTGAGCAGATGCAGTAATATCTAGAAACGCCGGACCAGCAAAAATGTAATAGAATGTTAAGAAGATCTTATCTGTAGACTACGTGTGAGAAACGTTTTCTTCGCTCTCAAAATTTTAGTTTTTAATGCCTAGAACGCTGAGTTTATGAGTTATTTAACTATATAGATTCAAAAATACTGCGAGTGTTGCAGGATTGCACGTGACATGAATGTTTAGTTTTGTTCTATGCACCATCTAGGAAGTTACAACAAAATTAACAAACATAAACCTTCTTGGTAAAAAACACGTAATGTGCCAACTTTCATGAGATCGGTCACACGGTATCGGCGTTAACCACTTTTATATATTTAATTTTTTAAATCTCTCTCTCTCTCTCTCTCTCTCTCTCTCTCTCTCTCTCTCTATATATATATATATATATATATATATATATATATATATATATATATATAGTTTTAATTATGAAATTTTTCATTTGTTAAGGCTTCCTGATAATAATAAGCGTAATAATTTAATAATTTAAGTGTTTTGAGTTTCTGTGGGGTTTAGTGTACCTTTGCTTTTAAGCGGTTTTGTTATCGCGGATGCAAACAATGTATATATAAATGCGTGTGGATGAAGATGTAAATAAATTGGGAGGTCTCGAAAAAATTTAAAAGTGAAGCGCACGAGTGCTGTGCTGCGTTGTAATGCAAATTAGGGGAAACCTCCAATGCCGTTTCTCATCCCCTTACCTTTCAGTTCTACCGGGAACTTACACTTGTGTAACTCTGAATAAAGAGAATGAAGCAACAGATTACGAATGTGACTCATTTGACATTCATGATGTGTAATTGAAATTAGATTATCAACAACTAATCTTCTAATGTTCTAATTACTAGATTTTTCTTTCTTTTTTTGCCCGTGTTTTCGGGTGCGGCAGTTTCACAACACGAAAACCACACCGTAATCACATTATTTTCACCTCTAGGAGCACAGGTGAATGTATTTTTGCGTCCCACTTTGGACATAAGCACTGACAATAGTTCAGTTTGATGTTTGAGAAAGGATGTGTCTTTATAAACATTACATTGCAATCTACACTCATTGATTTTGACGTATTTTGAAGCAATTCTTTAGTAAATAGGACTTTCAAAGTGAGTGTGTTTATAAGCCACTTTTTTTGGAGCGAGCAAGGTTGTTTGAGTTCCTCAAAAATTGAGTTTCTTTATATCAGTCAATTTTATTGAATTTTCTATTAAAAAGAAATATTAAAGTCTAAATAGTTTTATTTGAAATTAAATAACTAGATCTCGTTCTACGTTAGAATATGCTTCCTTGGATGAGTTGGTACATGTAATGTACCAAATAGTTTAGTTGTAATAGGAAATAGTAAAGTGTTTTTGCAAGACGGAAATCATTATCAGGAAATAAGCATCTTCAGAAAAAAGAGTTTTTGCATGTAGTACAATTGAAAACGTACGTTAGAACTATTAAGGAACATCTGGGTATCTCTGACTCTATTGTTTTTTATTAGCATTACAAGATAGTAAATACATACGTATGATAAAAATCTCATTTTATCATATGAACATGTAATTCTTGTCTATCTCCAAAGAAAACTATAGCTCAAGATAACCGCGCTATTTTACTACAAAAATATTCATATTGTTTATATTTGAGGTGAAATGTTTAAATTAGAAAGCTTTGGATAAATATTAAATTTTCGAGAATCAGTATGCTTCACTCTATACATAACCTCCAAATCCTAAAGAGTTACGTTAGTTTATTCTGGCGTATTTGAATTAACTTGAGAAAAATGAACTATTAAGCTCCTGCCATATTACAATGAGCATGGAAGTAATGAAAATACAATATCCATACTGCCAATATGTGTAGTGTTGAATTCGTGTTTAGTGGTGGCAGAAACTACGTAAAGTGTACGTTTGTCTTAGACGCAAACAGGAGAATGACGGGCCCGACAATCGAAATCCCGTCATTTGACGCTGGCGCATCGCAGTATAATTCTATCCAGAATTGTCGTATACATCCTTCAAATCCACGACTTGCAAAAACGCTCTAATAGACAAATTAAAACCGAGAAATCGTTTCTGATCTTATTGAATTTGAGATCACCATTGGGGCATTGATCTCATCACACAGGATGATCCTGCCTTTAACGTTTACTTTAAGTAATTTCAAAATGCGAAAATGTGTCGCCATAACTGTGTTCAACACGTCCCATTTTTGCCTCCAGTACGAAATGCGATTTTAATTGCGCCAAACGAAAGTTTAATGACTGAGACTCTTGTGCCCTCCGATGAAGCACAGTGGCTCTCTCGTGCGTATATATTTATGCATGGCAACAATTTTAATACAAATGTACAATATACATCACAGGACTTATCACTATTTCAAAAAAATGGTAATTTAGGCATGTTTAAATTATTCAGCATGCTTTAGTTTCTCCTCTCTTTGATTTGGTTCAAAGTATATAAAATATATACACCATTAGTACATCAGTTATTACGTTAGTTTGTAAATTGTTGAACTTTCAAAAATATTTAATGCGAAATTTCAATGATAGTAGTAGTTGTTTTGAGACGCACGTGTTGACTCTTGATTAAGAGATTGACTGATGACATGTTGCCTAACTGAATAAAATATATTAGGAGATGATTGTACTATTTGTTCTACTTTGAGATGATCAAATACTATTTTCGTGTGCATGCAGTTAATGAAAACACTGTATTTAGCTATTAGAACTTTATCTTACTCGGTGATTCTTCGAAATGTTTTAAAATACTGTTGTACGATATAATCTGTTATTTTAACTAATCGTAGTAACTGAATGAATATACAATATATACTGCTGAAGTTTCAAAGTCATGACCTATAGAAAACGGTTTATGATTACGATGCATTTTGGAAGTAAGTTTCTTGAATTTATTAAATAGGAAATGGCTTTCTGCAGGAGATGCCAGTTGCGTGACTGGTTTCTCAGGGTAGCGGAGGTGGCGGCGTGATCGCTAGTCTATTGACGCAAGTCGAAGATTTGCGATCAGGGTCATATATCATCACAATGTTGAATCACACAGTACACGTTTTCTGGCAAAGGGAAATTCTTGACTTTATAAAATTGACCAATATTTTGTGACCGATGAAATATCATTTTCATTCGACAAACTTTGATTTTGCTGAACGTTCCGAATTGTGGTTTTCTGTTTCGCGAAAGTGTGCAGTTTTATAATTAGTATCTATATACGTCTCATACGTTATGCACGTTTTCTGCATTTTGAAATGGATGTAAACAATGCTAGGATCAGTCAGTTGTGCTATTATTAGTTTGGCGTTTTTAACTCAGATTGTTTGTATTTCTCAGAAGAGTTCTCATTTTTTCTTGGAAATTGCGTTGAGGAACGTGTAGGAAGGAAAGAATCTAGATCTGATCCGCTTCGTTGATTGATTGATTGATTTTTCGTGTTTTCAGGCGCGTCAACTGCTTGGTCATTAGTCCCGTTAGTGTAGTGCATGCCTTTGCGGAGATGGCAGTGATCTTCTCCCGCCGGATGGCGAGATCCGGCGCCGACCTAACGTCGGCTAGGGTTCTCTAACCAGGACTCTCCACCAGCGCGGCAACGCTCCAGCTGGACAAGCTCTAAGCTCTCGACCGGTCTCCGAATATGTGATAGTGTAGGGCATGTTCGTGTAAGTGTGTGTGTAAGGGAGAGGATCGGACAAGGAAGAGGAAGTGATAGATCTCGCTCGGTCCGTGGCCCGTTTTGGTAGGGTACTGCTCCGGCATTCGCCTGGTGTTGATCGAGAAACCACGGAAAACTACTGATCAGAGCAGCCGGCGCCAGAATTCTCCTCCAGGCAGCGACTGAATTCGACCTAGCTGAAAGCAATGTCGAAAATTCTTCCGTCTCGAACCTAGGACCTCCCGGTGAGAGGCGCTGCAGTGACATCAGTTGATGCACTGAGCTACGCTCGGTCCCGCTTTGCGAGGAGGTGGGGCGGTTGATGGTCGGGCAACTCACTTCATAATCAACGAGGTGGAAGACCTAAAAGCTCACACTATTGAAACAGGCGCGTTGGTTTTTCTTCGTGCAATTTCTAAAACACAAGTTCACGTGCGTTTGATGTAGTCATATCTAGTTAGAGATGAAGGACTCAATTCCTTACTACCTTTGTAAAAGCTTTATTATAATACAACTCTTGACCAAGTCGATCTCCATGGGGTGAATATAGCATATGCAACGTTTGAATTTCTCCTGCTGCCTGGAAACCTCTCGAGGCAAACCGGAGGATGAAAGTTTCCGCACTGCACGGGCCGTGTCCGCGTGATGGGTGCACCAGTGTGGCGTGAGGCGTCTTTCCCCTCCGCAAGGGCGTGCGAAAGCGGCGACAAAGCGTTGCGGCGCTCGCGGCGGGCGGGGGCGAGGCCCCAGGTGCGTGCGCCGCTTGGAATGGCTCGCCCGCAGCGCCGCCTTGGCCGTCACTGGGCGCAATCGATGCGCGCCCTAAGGTCAGAGGTCGCTGCGGAGGCGCGTGGGCGGCAGCAGCGCTCGCCCTCGGCCTTTCGGACCCACGTACTCGGACTCCCACTCGCTGGGCCGGCGGAGCGTTCCAACGCCCCTTCACTCGCAGCGGAGTTTCGTTCTGTAGTGAGGCTCACAGGCTTGGGTGATTCGCTGCGGTGCAGATTGACGATCTGAACGTTTGATCAAATCAACTAAAACACATTGATTACTCAATGTGCTAGTCTACATTGTTGAACAACGGAAAAACGAAAAACTAGTATTGCGGTTTCACTCATATCATTACAATTACTCACTGAAACCTCCACCCATTCTCACAATTTTTCGGTTTCTTCCCTCAACTTTACTTCTTTCTTATCACAAATCTTCGTTTACTTTTCCATCTGTTATACAGTACCTCCTGACTTTCTCCTCCGTAACGTCTCCCAATTCTTTCCTCAGCTTTCCTATGGTTTCTCTCGTTTTGTTTCTGTCTTCACCATTTCTCCTCTACAGTTCAATCGTCACATATTCTACACTAATTTTCTATGTCCTTCCATTCATTGTCCGTTCTCCAACTTCTCCGCAACTCAATAACATGTTCCGATGTTTCCAAATTAACTTTACATATATAGATCTTCTGGATCTCTAGATCTTCCTCCAGTAGAATCTTCACATTTCTTTCCCAACCCTAAACCTCGCTCTCCTATATCTTAGTTCTTTAAAGTATGGGTACGTGACAGATCTCTGGTAAACACAAACTACTTTTTCTTTGTAGAAATCAATGTACCTCGGAATTTCTAATTCTCTCATAACGCCTCGTTTTCTTGCACTTCTCTGTCTCTTTTAATAACCTCTTTTATATTAACGTGCCTCTCTATCTCTCCTCTCTCTCTTCTCTGTCTCTCCTTCTGTCTCTCTCGTCTTCTCTCTCTCTGTCCTTTCTCTCTGACGCTGGGTTTCCCACTCTCCGACCATATTCAGCTTGTATATCGTAGTCTTCCTAAAATACAAAATATTCCAATTAGCTAAATTTGCGGATGATACGGCCCCTTTCTCTTCAGACACATCCATGAATCCTAATTAGAAACAGAATGCAATTATACAGCCATGTTGAATAGCTGGTCTTCAAACTCAAGATACAGTTAAATCAAGTAAAACTTCAGCCAAAATATTCACACTAGACCTTACACTCCACCACTCCTATGACACTGAACAATAACTTACAATAGAATGATTTAACAAACAAGTTAAATATCTCGGACTTCAACTAGACACCAGAATTAAACTGGAAACAACACATAGATAACAAACTAATTCAAGTAAATAAAATTACTGCAGCTAAAACCATTAATTCACAGAAATACCTCGGTACCATTCAATTCCTCCATTTTAATATTAAAGACAGTCATAAGACGTCTACTACTGTACGCCTGCCCTATATGGATCAACGCTTCCAAAACCAACATTAACAGAATTCAAGTAGTACAGAATCAGTTTCTTAGAACAATTGCCAGCACCCCATGGTTCATTCTCGCTTCAGCTGCGGGCCAGAGCAGTCGCTCCGTTATCAGCAGCTACTATCGTTCGTGCCGAGTCAGGCCGACCAGTCTCGGTCTGACTTCAGTATTTGTTTAGTGTTTGTCCGTCCAGTGAAATATAAATTGTATCTAAACTGTTCAAAGGTGCTACACAATCTGCGCACCGAAGTTACTTTAAACTAGTGAGTGCAGTGCGTCCATCAATCGCTCGTTACTCTCATTCATGAAGGACGAAAACAATGTAACCACACGAGAGTTAATCAGTGCGACCCAAACTTCATTGAACTGTGACGCATCACCATCGCCAACCATCTATATGGAATCTTACATGGTAGGTCAACCCAGCAACTTCCAAACGGGCGGGAATAACACGCCCCAGCGTCACCGATGGACGTATTCTTGTCCATCATCAGGCGTCCCACCAACCTTCAACCAAGCGGCCGCCGGGACTCTATCCGGTAAAAGATCGAGAGACCTGCGATGAAGGTGACAGCAAACGCCCGGCAACGCAAGGTAACACCTATTATAATAGTAACGCAGACCTACAGAAACAGTATAACGTAATAGTTTCCAATAGATTTAGCTTTCTCAACAATTAATTGCGGAAGAACCACGAACAACCTAAGAATATTCCACCAATTTTTGGTACCATACAAATAGTCACGCCCGAACTTATTTGTGAAATTAAAATAAAATATCCAATAACTGTAAAATTTAAGATAACAAAATTAAAATTCTATTTCGGACCGTACAAGATTTCCGTAGTGCTGTGAAGTATTTCATTGAAACAAACAAACAATTTCATACCTGGTGACCCCTCTTGTAAAAATTTTCAATGGTGATAAAATATATACCCAACAATTGCAGAAGAAATATTAGCAGACGCAAATCCCAGTTTCAATCAGTCATTAAAGTGACTAGATTAATGAAAAACAATGTACCAATTCCAGTTGTCGCAGTAGATTTTAATGGTAAAGACAAAATAGAATCAGTCCTCCAAATCAATAACTTGTGCAACTCAATAGTCAAACCAGAGAAAAGAAAAAAATCAAAAGGTCCAATTCAATGCATGAGATGCTTGGATTTTGGTCATGCCCGTAACCATTGCAATTACATAATGTCGTGCGCGTTTTGTGCCGGAGAACACTTCACTTCGCAATGCCCTACCAAAAACAATAATAATCTAAAATGTAAACTCTGTAATGGAGCACATAGAACCTTCGATCTCAGAATGCGCTTACTATATTAAGCTAATTGAAAAAAAGACAATATTTGTCCAAGAGAATCGGAGAAAATCCGTTACCAACGCCATCACCCCCATTAAATAATACAAAACCTTCCCATCACTCCCACTAGTAACAGAAATCCCAAACTCACTCCAAGAAAGCTAACTGACAATCACAATCACCCCCATCCTAACACTACCACAAACCAAACATTTAATTCAATATACAACCAAATCATCCTACGAACAGCAACTAGTTTTTGTTATGGAGTAAACAATTTTAAAATTGACAGAATAGAAAGGGTTCGAGACAAATCCTGTATTAAAGCATTATAAAACAAATTTGTTTCAGTAGAGTTCACAGGCAGTCAACTTCGGGAATTAACTTTGAACATGCAACAACAAAAATTGAATTAGCATCATAAGTGTTTAATAAAATATTTCATCATTATTATTTTAAATTAATTTGCCTCATTGTTTGTGAAATATACTTAAACAAAATTGATATGAAAAAGAATTTCATTCACTAAAAATGGACAGGCCCGATTTTCAGTACAACTTTTGAAATTTCGAAAATTGCAAATTTTTTTTGAAACCCCTTCTTCTTTCTATTGAAAATAAAGTTTATTCCTTTTTGAAATATGGTCTTTAAAATTAGATCTTTAAATAGTGTGACGTATAATGTTTTTAAATCATGAGTAGTTTTTGCGTAAATTTAAGTAAAATCGTGACAAATAAAAAATACGAAAACAAGACTTTCCCAAAAGCGGCTCAAATGTTTTTGTTAAAATTCTACACTCGAATAGAGCAAATTTTTTGGTATACCTGTGCTTCCGAGTTTTATTAAAACATCTGAAATTTCTACAATTGTAAAAATTCAATTTTTGTTTTACTTTTTCGTGCTTCGAAAATGCCTTCATTTTGAAACTTGAAACTAGATTTTTTTCTTAATTCAATCTATTACTCGATATTAGATCATTCCAGGTACACTCTTTTCCGAAATATTAATCGTTTATCAGTGAGTTTGCTTTAATTCGAAATAATTCTGTTACGTTCCTTCATCATTGGTGTATTAAGAATCTGTTGTAGACCTGTTTCCAGACGGCGAGTGGTTATGCCTCCAATACTAAAACCAAGCCATTCGTTCAAATCCTTGTCGAAGGAGACATAGTTATTGATTCTTTAAACTTTGTAAGAGGATAAAACAGAATACATTGATTTAAATGGCATTATCAGATTTTCAAATTGGTTCCGAAATATCAAATTAATAGTAAACGAAAAGAAAACGTTTTTGATGCAGTTTTCCATTTCAAATAAACAATTCTGTGCTCCATTGAAAATGAACGGTGTACCATTGACTGATGTTAAGGCAACAAAATTTTTAGGTCTCTCAATTCAGTCAAACCTTAAATGGAACGTCCATTTAAATGAATTGAATCCAAAATTAAATTCATTATGCTACGCGTTCAGAATTCTTGCAAATTCAGTCAGCCTTCATACTGCTCGTTGTGTATATTTCGCGAATGTTCATTCCCGCCTGAGATATGGCATAATATTCTGGGAAATACATCTTATAGCTCCCAGACTTTTAGATTTCAAAAACGAATTGTACGAATAATAACCAAATCCCACCCATGTGATTCATGGAAGCCTCTCTTCATTAATATAGGAATTTTACCATTACCTTGTCTGTTTATTTACGAATCAGTGGTTTTTGTCAAAATTGACTTGCTTAAGGGCGGGAATACATTTTCAAAAAATGCCGATGTATATTACTATAACACTCGACGTAGAAATCATATTCATCAGGTGACAGTATCAACAGCCCATTACAAAAAAATCACATACAATACATGTACATTATTTTACAACACTTTGCCAGATGCATTAAACGATTAAATTCGATAGAAAAGTTTAAATCCCAAGTGAAATCGTTTCTGCTGCATAACTGTTTCTATACAATTAGAGACTATACTGAGCATCACAAGAAAAGTAACATTTAATTTTAACAATGATACATAATGCATTATTTACCATTTGGACTGTATAAATGAGTATAAACAACCTGTAACAACTATTGTATTACAGCCTCCGGGTCAATGACCCATCTCGATCAAGTTTTTCGTCCAGTTTCACTGATCCATTGAGCAAATGCTGAGATGACCCCTTGTTTTGCTTTTGGACATAAATGTACGAGCACAAATAACTAAAATCTTTTAAATAAATAATACACACTCAGTACTAATTTATTACACAGTGTGACGTCGTGGGAATACACAGTAATTACAGACACGAGCTTCAATGATAAATATGTACAGGTTTATTCACAATATGTAATTAAAGTTATTCTAAGCTCTGGTAGACGTTTACTCCCCTGATCGCAGGAGCGTCTGACTCGTGGCCCGCGCCACTCCTCAGCGAGCCTTATGCACACAGCATTCAGCTCCGGCGACCTCGGTCACCCGTGGAAATAGTGTCCACAGCGGCGTCCCAACACATGGGTTGCCGTACGAGCCTAGCTCGGCTCCGCACCGCCCTGGGCGCAAGTTTTGTGCGTTCGCACGAGGGTTCCACTCAGCTCGACAACCCCCCCCCCCCCGCGCTCTGCGTTCGCTCTTATATAGTTCCCAGCCACGTGACCTGAAACGTCACTGAGTTTTTCACACGGCCCGCGCTAGTCGCGTTGCCAGGCATTTTGGACATCCATTTCCCTGGATTCTAAGAATTTTGCACGCAGCACGCGGCAAAAATGCGCTGTCCCGCATTTTGGGCATCCCTTTCCCTAGCTCTCAGAATTCTCCAAATACCTCATTGTTCTCACATCCTGCCTGGCCCCTGGCGTCTAATCCCTTGACGCAGCGACCTTGTGACGCCCCGCCGGTCGCTCTGTGTAGCCCTACAATACGTTACACACAGGCATAATTTCTGAGGTAAACCTTGATAATGGGGTAAGTTACCTGAAAACACATTCAAAGAAATAAAATAGGCTCGATTGATTCCTTTGACAGGCTTTGAAAAGGCAAAGAGGAAGAGATGGCGGGCTTGACGAGCGGCCCTTGCGCGTGCGCGGCCGAAGCGCGAGCGCTGCGAGCGGCGGTGGTGGGCTCCGCCCGAGGCGGCGGCGAGGGCGGCGGAGGCGGAGGTGGCGGCGGCGGCGGCGACGGAGGCAGCCGCGGAGGCGGAGGCGGAGGCGGCGTCGGCGTCGGAGGCGGAGGCGGAGGCGGCGTCGGCGTCGGAGGCGGAGGCGGAGGAGGTGGAAGTGGAGGCGGCGGCGGCGGCGCGGCGGCGGAGGCGGCGTCAGAGGCGGCGGCGGCGTCGGAGGCGGAGGCAGCCGCGGAGGCGGAGGCGGCGTCGGAGGCGGAGGCGGCGTCGGAGGCGGAGGCGGCGTCGGAGGCGGAGGCGGCGTCGGAGGCGGAGGCGGAGGCGGAGGCGGAGGCGGAGGCGGAGGCGGAGGCGGGGCGGAGGGCCACGCGGGCGCCGGCCGAAGCGCTGCCGGCGCTGCACGCGGCGGCCGGCGGCGGCGACGTGGACGCCGTGCGACGCCTGCTGGCGGGCGGCGCGGAGGCGGCGGCGCGCGACGCCCGCGGCGACACCGCCCTGCACCACGCGGCGCGCGCGGGCCACGTGGCGGCGCTCGACCAGCTGCTGCACGCGCAGGTGAGGCCACTTCACTCATTAATTAGTGATTCCGGGCGCGTCAACTACCGAGGTCAGTGCTCCCGTAAGTGTAGTACGTGTTTTTCATCGGGAGGTGGCGGTGATCTTCCCCAATGGATGGCGAGATCCGGCGCCGACCTACTGTCGACTATCGGTTTTTTTTCCAACCAAGTATCTCCCATCAGCAGAGCGCCGCCCCACACGGGACAAGTTCTAAGATCCCGACCGGTCGTATGTGGTAGTGTAGTACATGTTAGTGTACGTGTCTGTGTGTAAGGAGTGAGGATAGGACAGGAAGAAAGAAAGATTGCGCGCGGTCCATTTGTTAGGGTACTGCTCCGGCATTCGCCTGGTGTTGATCGGAGAAACCACTGAAAACGACCGATCAGAGCAGCGTGCCTCTAGAATTCTCCTACAGACTGCAACTGAATTCGACCTAGCTGACAAGTCAATGTCGAAAATCCTGCCGACGTCGACTCGAACTCGAACGACAATGACTCGACTCGAACCTATGACCTCCCGGTCAGAGGCACTGCAGTAACATCAGCTGACGCACTGAGCCACCACTCGCGGTGGACGATTTAAGTATTACTTGTCAGCTGGTCGTGGTTATCACCGAGGTGGCTCAGGAGATGGCGCACGGCACAAACTAATGTCACGTCCAGGAGGTTCGAGCCCCGAAAGTGGCAGGATTTAGGGGGGGGAGGAGGATACTCTTTGGCAAGGTATCCGACTTCAGCCAATGAGCTCCAGACACCAGTTTGCGTCACAATATTAGCTGGAATTTTTAAGTACAGCCAGATACGAAAAATGTCACATCATTATAAGACATTGAAACAGATGTATGAAGCATTTCTTTTAAATAATGCATCTTGTTCACCTTCATCGCGTTATTTTTTGTTGTTACAATTGAAAATTCTCATTTTGTACTTCTTTCAAAATGTTTCTCAACACTCTCCCTCTCCATGCAACATGGCGGGCAGCGTCTGGACTGACTTTTCAAACGAAGTGCTAGTGCTGTGGTCACGTGGTTCGTAACGCAAACTGGTGGTGCGCAGAACGAGCAAAAATCGGTGTGCCGGAGGAACTCACCCATGCGAAAATACATGGTTGTACCGTGGCAGTATTTGCGACACTAGCTTGTCAGCTAGGTCGAGTTCTATCACTGTCTGGAAGAGAATTATAGCGGTCGGCTGCTCTCATCAGTAGTATCCCATGGTTTCTCTAATCAATATCAGGCCAGTGTCGGAGCAGGACCCTAAAAAACGGGCCCCCGACCGCCCGCGATCTTTCCTGCCCATTCCTTGTTCTATCTTGCCCTTACCTACATACGTGCACCACACACTTACGTACACCATGTACCACACATGCCGGGAGACTGAAACCCGCGATCCGACGGTAGGTCGGCGCCCGACCTGGTCATCCAGCGGAGGAAGATCACCGCTACCTCCCGAGAAAAAAAATTCACCACATTTACGGGACTTATCAGTTGACGCGACTGGAATCACTAATCAATCAAACTCGGTTATCCAATCGGGAGCTTCATTATGACTTTAATTTTAGGAACCGAATCTCCCCACTGGATAACCGCGTCACAGCTGATGACCTGTCATAAGTCACTGTATTTAAATCGGACTATAGGGTGCATGCAGTCAGTCGGCAGCGCTTTCGTGAAGCACCGGTCTCCTTCACACAAATCCACCGACCTCCCTCATAGAGCGTGGGAAAGACAGGATTCGTGAGTCGGCGCTTTGGGCACCAGAGACCGCAAGGCAGTCAACATGTTAAAGCTAAGCTCATTTGTGCTTACGAGTGGTCTAATGTAAAGGCTGTCATTTGCAAATGTATTCTGCTAGAGCACCTATACGTAGATATTCCTGTCCGCCATCTGACAAACTAATCCGGACCCTCTACTGAAATCTGCAATATGGTTTATCTGTTGAAAACATCATTACGCGAAGTGTACGATAAACAATATTTAATACGTAATAGTTTAATATGTAGAAGTATATACAGTGCCGTACATGTAGTCTTTTCGTGTTTCATTATTATAAAATCGTTATATTTGTTATGAAAATCACAAAATAATACAAATTTTCTCAAATAATATCTGTGTGTGTGGTGGAAAGACAAAGTCAGATATATCCAATGAGCGAGCTATGTAGTCAAGAACAGCGATAAAAGTAAGATCTTACCGTTTCCGGAAATGTATTTCTGTCAATTAGGCTAAGGCCCAAACAGTACACAGACACGTGTAAAACATGAGCTATCTTTCGAGTGAGGCTGAAAGACTGTAGTGAAGGGTAATGTTATTCGGCAACAGTGTGACGAGTTTGATATACGTTTGATATTAGCATATACCCATATAAGGAAGAAAAGTGACATAAACTAGCAGCTTAGTAATACCCTGAAAGTTTTAAAGAAGTAGAACAACTGAAACCGTGTGTTTTATGTGGCTTCAAGGAGTAGCAAGATGAGGATGAGGATCTATATATTGTGTGCCGTAAATATATATTGTATACTATATATGTGTAAATAATATTATTTAATTTTTTTTGTTTTTTTTCTCAAAATTATTTTATTTATCCTTGAAAATAGATTTTACTACATGGAAGTTTTGTTGTTTTTTTTCTACCTTTCAAAATTCAAAATTTAAGTAGTATATGACTTAGTGTAGGGTTCACAGAATTTTGAAAATGTGCACACAATTCACTTTTCCCCATAGCACGTCATACGCAGTTTTTAACTGTTTTTTTTTTACGTAAAATAAATAAATAAATTCCGACAGAGTCAACAGCCGCTACGCCATTTTGCAATTGTCAGTGAAGGGTCCAATATGGCGGACAGGAATACTCATACATTTAGTGCGTTAGTTCTGTCGGCAGTGTACCGGATGTATGCTGCTGGTGGCGGGAGTGGGCCATTTCATCGCAACAGCTCACACCGCGGCAACAATGCTCGTGTGAGTACCTCCATTTAAAGCAGGGATTCCCAACGGGGTCGGTATTGACACGCTGGGGTCGATGAAATTTGGAATGGTGTCAATGATGATCAAGGATGGATTGGGGGTCTATTACCGAATATGAGCTGATGATTGACAGATGTAATCAAAGTCCCATTGATTATAAAAAAATTGGAAATTAATTGCTCTCTGATACAGAGAAATAAAACATATATTAAAAATAAATCACAAATTGTCGTCTGGGATGGCTCATGGGCAGTGTACTAGCTTCCCGTGCTGTGGTCACCGGGTTCGATTTCCGGTCGAGGCAAAAGTATAGCCTCGTAGTACCTTTCCTTCAAAATCGTCCCAGTTTCTGTAGCTGTGTGACGAAGAAAAGCTGAAGCAGGAAGATCTTGCTAGTTACGGTGAAGAGAATATGTCATGTTCGCCTCATGTCGCTCTTACCGCGAAGCATGGGAATTCAAAGGCCCAGGTTAGGGGGACACCGGTAGCAGGCCGGCGAAGTCGGACTACCGACCCAAAACGCCTAATACATGCATACAATTACAAATTCGCTCTTCTTTCAAATCCGTTATTTATTCTTAGGATAAAGGACGTAGCTAGATTGGTGCAATCAGTGCATGGCACTGGGTGCACATATCTTGTAACCGTTGCATAACAATAAAGACTAGAAACACAGCTACTCAGAAGCGGAAGAGTCATCGATTATACGAAAGTACGAGGTATATACGAAAATATTGGTCTACGAAAGGGCTCTCTTTTAGACAATGTGGTTGTCAATTTTCAACGAACACCATTCTATTAAAGGTACTTCACACTATCCAACAACTAAATTGAATCAAAATTGATGGACCCTTTTTTTAAATTTGGAAAATGTCCCAGGGGCGTCATGTAAAATACACCCCTCAAAAAAATAAAAATATCGGTTTCAAATTCAAGGGGCCGCGACATCCGCCAGATGGATCGGGAATAGCTAATATTTAGCCGGTAGCGTTGTTCACAGCCGGACGGACGGACCGATGGGTAGTTAGATATGTTTGCCATCATTCGATTTTTTGGTTTCAAGGACCCACAAAACATGGATTCTGGCTACACCACGTGTTAGATGATTTTATTTTTCTAAATTTAACAACTGGATTTATCGATGTTTTCGATATCAGGGCCCTGTAATAAGAGTATTTCTGCAGAACATTCGCCGTTTTTTCGCGTAGCATTACATAACTTTCCACTGCGTAAGCGGTAACGAGGAAGTAAAAACGTAAGGGGGCGATGAAAAAATTAAGGGTGTCAATTAAAGTAAAGGGCTTGAAAACCCTGCTGTGGAGGCGCATGCATGCATGCATGCATGCATGCATGAAACTCCCTGTGGTCTACAACACCACAATATTTTGCTTCATCAGGGGGACAAGTCCCCGGGGTGGGCACCTTGGGTTTTTTGGCCTCTAATCCGCATCCCCCGCCGACGCGCTAACGCCGACAGGCTGATGGTCGGATACAGCCGGAACCCAGTTTATCTACGCGGGAACCTCCGCATACAATGCCTGGGTTGGTGCCGCCCTGCTAGCTAGAGCTCCTAACTATCCAGGCTAGTACCAGTCTCGACAATGCGCCATTCACATGCCCCGGGAACAAGTTCCCTCCTATAAATGATCTTGGCTGTCCAGGTGACGCCGCGTCGAAGGCTGTGTTGTCGACGTTTCGACCATCTTATCGTGGTCTTCCTCAGGGCTGTTGTCATTTACATGACTCTGGCCGCGGAAGCCTACGACTTCACAAGTTCCGCCCTCTTTGCCCAGAGTATGGGGACAACTTCCACGACGAATCCGAAAGCCCAACTGAGGGCCACCTGAACTAGAGTCCAGGCAGCTCGGAGCCCCCATTCCGTCTCCCCTTTGCTTACCGCCATCTCTCGACGTGGGTAATGCCGGTATCGGAGCATCACGACGGGTGGTTACTGGATTTCCCGCCGGACTTTAAAGTGGGATCCGCATTAATCCGAAAAGCGACCTTCACCCAATCCTGAGCCATAGACCCAACTGGTGGATGGCCGTTCGCCCGGCCACCAGGAGCTTAGCATCGCCTTCTCACTGCCTACACCTTCAAGCTAACGACGTGAGTGACACCGCGAGACTCAGGGTCCGGGTGGTCGTCTACGACACTCCACCAGAGATCCCGACAGGGATCCTCCACTGCGGGGAATATGGAGGCACACGGAGGAAGCGTTAATTTTCATTTCTCACCATGCAGGAGGGGTCGCCGGCCGGGGCCACGGCGCGGGGGCGAGGGCTGCAGACGCCGCTGCACGCGGCCGCGGCCGCCGGCCACACGGACGCCGCCTGCTCGCTGCTGGCGGCCGGCGCCAAGCCCGACGACGCCGACGGGCGCGGCGCCACGGCGCTGCACCTGGCGGCCGGCGCGGCCACGCCGCCGCGGCCAAGCTGCTGGCGGTGGAGGGCGCGGCGGTGGGCGCGCTGGACGGCGACGGGCGCACGCCGCTGCACCGCGCCGCCCGCCGCGGCCACGCCCACCTCGTGCGGCTGCTGCTGCAGCTGGGCGCCGACGCCGACCTGCGCGACGGCCGCGGCCGGACGCCCGCCTTCGCAGCCGCGGCCGGGGGCCACGGCGCGGCTCTCGCGGAGCTCCTGCAGCGGAACGCGCGCTTCCAAGAGGCGGACTGCGCCGGCCGCACCCCTCTGCACGTGGCGGCGGAGCGCGGGCACGTGGAGGCGATGAGGGCGCTGCTGGACCGAGGCGCGGACGTCCGGACCCAGGACAAAGAAAAGCGGTCCCCTCTGGTGGGCGCGGCGCGGGGCGGGCACGCGGACGCCGTGGAGTTGTTGGTCGGCCGAGGGGCGCCGGTGCCCAGCCCTCTCGCCATCTACGAAGTCGGGGGCAGCTTGGTGGTGCGCTGCTTCTTGAGCAGCGTGCCCAACATCCTGCTGGTGGCGGCGGCGGAGGGCGGCAGCGCTGATGCGGTGCGGGTAGTGATGGCAAATATTACCAAAACATCGATATATCGATGTTTCGATACATCGCTAAAGGATTTTCGATGTGGATTTCGATGTTTAAACATCGATGCTTTAATTGTAGGATAATAAACATGCGGTTTTCCTATTCATTTTTAATTACAGTACGTAAAAGGGATATATTTTATTGTTTGCTTAACAGCATGTTAGTAGTATATAAAAATTATTATCGAATGTAAAGAATAAAATTAACAAACATCGTGTTTTGCTATCGATTTCGTGTTTCACTGTCGATTCAGGCAGTGACACACCTGGTCACATATATGCATAACACGAGTACCTCCCAAACTTCCTCAGATTGCACAGGCGAAATGTGCAGCGTGATAAAGAGAATAACGCAAAACAATGATATTGCTGTGGATTTCTGCTACTCTACAACGTACTTAAACACCTGTATTTTAAAAAAATACTTTAAAAAATTAAAATTTAAAAAACATCGATGATTTTGCAACAAAATATCGATGTGAAGAAGGCAAATATCGATGTTTCTGGTGGAATGTGCTTTAAAAACATGGTTGTTTGTTTGTTTTTGTCATCCCTAGGTGCGGGCGCTGGCGAGGCACGGGGCCACGCAGGGGGAGACGCGCATGATAGTGATGCACGCGTTGGAGTACGCGTGCAACGCGGAGGTCGTGTGGGCGCTGGCGGACGTCGCGTCGCACGTGTTCGTGGCGGCGGCGGACGCCGCTCTCTCCACGATTGCCAAGAACGGCCGCGTGGCCGCGTTGCGGGCGGTGTTGGACGCGTGCGCTGATCTGCCGCTTCTGAGCGGAGCATACGCCCTGCGACTTGCGGCTCAGAACAACCAAGCGGAATGCGTGGCGGCGCTTTTGGATGCAGGCGTGAGCAATACATGGGACGCAGTAATCGATGCTGCTGAAAGGGGACATGCAAAATGTGTGTCACTACTTGTAGAAAGGGGGCTAACAGAAAATCAGAAGAGCCAACTTTTGACTGTAGCCTGTGAAAATAAGAGAAGTAATGTCATGCAGGTTCTTCTGGAAGCAGGTGCAGAACCTTATGGTATTGATCCAGGTGAAGCCTTGAATCTTCTGAAATGTGGTAAAGAAGTTAAAAGAACGTAAGAAATATTCCAATTGCACTTTCCAACTCAGAATCAACAAATGTCAATATTCTTTTTATGAACATTTAAAAATCAAGTTGTGAATCCTTCTCAAGCTAACATACTTGAGTAATATTACATTTTAATTCTGAAAGGCTTGAGATGAATTATTTACTCTCTTGTTAAAGAAATATGTGTTTATCCAACCTAGAAAGTAGTATTGTTTATTTAGGAAGCAACACCTCACAATATCGTACTAACATGCCGCAGTAACAGAATTCACGTGTTTACTATCGCAGTATTATCGCAAATTTTCGCATAATTCATGAGATTTTATGGTGACCGATAAAATCCTGACCATACCGAAATGTTACAATGTTATTACTGCCTCGTCCAAATTAAAAATCTCGGATCCGCTACGGTCCGCCTCGATTTTTAACTTTGGGCCTCGACAGTAATAACACTTATAACATTTCTAGGTATGTTAATAGCTATAAATCCGATGTTAAACAAATGTTCTAGCTAGCCTTGCATGTGCTCACGACAGTGACTATTAATCGTACGATGTGCTCGCATCGGTGATCAAATGTTTTCTCTCAAAATTAGGACCCTGGTGCAATGTCAACTTCGTTTTCGTCTGTTTTCCTAATTTTTGTTATTAATTTTGTTATTCGCTTTTACTCGTTTCACGATGGTCAATTATCTTGACAGGACGCTAATATCTTTACTAAAAACTCTCACCATTGACTGTCTACAATCCATGTATTTCGTTATATGACGCTTTCAAAATAAAAATTTATTTTTCTACAAATGTCTTCCCAATTCCCGCATTTCTAATATCCCACATTTATTGTTGTTCTGGAACATTTCTAGTCCTACTATTTACATCTCAATATTTGTATCTATTACGTCCACGTCCAATATGGCTACCCAGTATCCTCTTTGTAAATGTAGAAACTACTTTTTTCCTTTTCCCGGGTACTGAGATATAAAAAATTTCTCTACATTAATATCTGGCAAAGATCTTAGCGTCCGGCTTGCTGGGTCAAAGGGGCACGATATATTATAATCCTTATTACCTTTATAATGGATTATAGGATCCGCAGACTATACAGCACAGCTGGGAATCTGAAATAGAATGATTCTATTCCTAGTTCATTACTGTTTGGATTGACTAAATGAAAGATCACTTTCTTTTCTAAAGAACAAAATTTAACAAAGTTTATTGTTACCTTTTTAGCAAACAATTTAGTGAATTTAATAAAATGATTTGATGTTATGCCTTTGATCAAGATATCTTTGAATTTACAATTTTATACCGCGGTTAACTTATCTATTCTTCGTTGATGTCCCACGTAGACTTCTCAGTCGAAATATCTTGCGAGCTTGCCGTAGTCCAAAGTCCCAAGAAATTCTCTTCTGCCCCTATCCAAGCTGGTCTCAAACTATCAAAATTATCAGTCCGATTACGTCTATGACATAGTCCCGAAATCTATTACTCGATTACCACTCCCGACAAAGTCCCAATTTATGCATCAATATTACTTCCACATGCAATATCTGCAATATCATTTACTGTCCTTAAAATTTCACGATCTGATAACCCGATTCTGACTATCTGTATTATACTCGTTCCCTCTCACGAACCTACGATCAGTTCAGAAACGCGATGCCGGTCAGAATGAAATCTTCCTGCATGATTTACCCTCGAAGACTTCGTATTAAACTACCTTCCTCTTTTTCGTAACATTTGACCGTCCTTCTCTCACTCAGCCAATCCATACGTTCGTTATATTTTGGTGTAGCTGACCTTTCGATCGTCTAAACTTCTTCGCCCAATCCCAAATTTTCTACTTTCGGCATCCAGCCACCTCTTAATGCATTTACAAAAAACAAAAACTACATTGTTTATTCACGGTCGTTGCTAAGCCCTTGCTCTCGTGATATTTCCTAATGCATGTTCCACCATATAGTCTACAAATAAATGTTAGTTTATTTTCATGTGACATATCGGTATGTCACAGTACTAATACTTCGGACTGAGTAACTATTCCGTATTATTTTAATCCATGAAACCGTTGAGATATCTAGGTATATCTCACATACGAGGACAAAATTTGGAGCTGTGTTTGAAAAAAGAATTTTTGTAGAAATTGCATAAATTTCGTACACAAATTTCACGAAATCTACCCGGTTTTTTCTTTCAAAAATGTACATGAGCTTTTTTAAAGAGCCAATGTTTTAACAACAGGCTTTGCCTAAGGCAAAAATCTTTGTATTGAATTTTACAGTAAAATCTGTCAAAGCCGGTATCGATCGGGACAAAAAAATCGTGTTTACGGAAGTTTCGGTTTTATGTATTGTCCATTTTATGACACTTGTACTAATATTTCCGTCCTGAAACCAGTAAATTACATTATTTAATTATAATTAGCATGTTTATGGTTATTTATTGGTGGATGGAAACTGTGTAAGAAATATCTTACACCGTGATGGAAATCAACAAATTAATATTAAACATTCATTGACAGCTTCTGAGTTCCTCTTGCTTCTATGTTTGACCTTTTCATCTAAGCTTAATTTTTTTTTTTCCAACCACTGTTAAACCGGTTCTGAAACTCATAACATACAGACCTCGTGACCTAGTGGCTGCAATCGGACTGCTTGCTGTCTTTCAACGCAAAATGCGTCACAGACCAGATTACTATGACTTTCTGACACCTTCGCATGGCCTTGAGCAGTGTGTCTCTGACCGAGGGGTTATGATTTTCGAGGGAGGCAGGCAGGGAGATGAGTGAATTGAAGCCACACCCGTACACTTTCCCACGCTCAGATTCGGGAGAGAGAGAATTTTCGTACGGCCTACGCCACGAGAGACAAGCGACTCCAAGGTCGAATTCTACGCCGACAGCTAAAGTCCTCTCCACTGTGCGACCGCCACTACTTAATCGCGTGTCACGGGATGGAGAATTTAGATCAGACTTGCAGATGTATTCATTTCATCAAGAATATCTCGCGTCTCTCTGCCAGTTCACAGGAATTGCGTCACAAGGATCCGCCCTCCCGTAGGACATGAAAAAACGTTGTTTCCGCGTAGGATAGATTCCGTGGTAATCTCTGTAAAATGATTCACTGGCCGGAGAAATTTCCCGGTTAAGGCAGGATTCCGGGTTGTACAGGTTCCTCTTTAGACAAATTATTCTGTAGTATTGAAATGCTAACTTTTGCAATTATCGAAAATATGGAAAGTCTGCCGAAAGTGGGGCTAGCACCATACTTTTTTTTTTTTACCGTTCCTTGATACAAATGAGAAAATTTTAAAATAAACAAATTGACCGGTTTTTTGAGAAAAAATGTAATTGCTTATATTTCACGCAATTTTGAAAATTCTGGGATTTCAACGAACGTGAGACCTGCACCATTTTCTGAAGAGTCTGAGGACAAAGGAAAAAAAAAAAAAAAAAAAAAAAAAAGAAAAACATTTTGAGAAAATGTTGACGGTTTATATAAAGTTCCCTCAAAAATCGAAATATGCAAGGGCAAATACATTTTGCGTTAATCAATTTATCAGTATCACAGATCCACAAAACATGGATTCAGGCTACGCAACGTTTTAGAGGAAGTAGAAACGAATATTTTGATTTGGGATTTTTGTACTTTTAGTACAATTGGCTGAATGTATGACAAATGATACCCACAAATTTGGGGAAGTACATTATAAAACTTTGAAGGGTCCAATAAAACATATAAGAATAGTATTTATAATTTAATACTTAATAGATTCCCAACACCATGTAAACTATACATAATATTTTCTAACAAAAATGTAATTATCAATTAAGAAAAACCTTACAAACTTAACAGACAGAACAATGACTTAATTCTTGACTGAGGCAAGCAGTAGTCTAAGATCACACATTATTTTTAGATCCCTTTTCCTTGTAACTGAGCTCAACTGCCTCAGTTGAATAGTTGCAAGTTAGAGAAGAGGAAGCACAGAAAGTTAAAGTATATTTTTAATGATCAAGTAGACCTGAACTAATAAAGGGTTTTAATGAAAATTAATGCAATGAGAAAACCAGATAAAGGTGAAATAAAAGGTCTAAAAGCTCACAAGTTATTATTATGATGAAAAAGGTTTGTATTATTGAATGCTTCCAACTAAAAGTTAAGCTTTGAAAGTAAAGAGAGAGAAAAAAGTACAAACAACAAAGAAGTCCCAAGATACAATACCAAGTCTGTAGTTTAACTTGCAACCCATGTCTGGGAACACTCCTTGTTTTGGCAATTTGGCAATGTGTGAAATGTCTTCAGCATCCCTTTCACTTTTAGCGAGCCCCTGCCGTGAGTCCTCAGATTTTGAACTAGGAGAATGTGCCTAATTTTGCAGCCACTACATTAAAAAGAGAAAATGCCTCTCTTGGCAAATGGTAGTCACTTTGAGCATTTACTCTATTAGTTTATTTTCGAGAAATAATATTTTATTATTTTTTATTAATTATTTTCAATAATTATTAACTGACAACTTATATATATTTTAATAATATTTTAATTAATTTTATTAAAATTTTCACATTTGTTTAACTTCCTAAAAATATTATTATTGTTATAAATAATGAAGAGCTTGGTAGTAATGTTTCATGAGATGTCTTTCTTTTCTTAATAAAGCAACAAATCAGTCATAACTTCCCTCCACATTTTCAGTATTATGGTTTTGTTTCTTAAGAACACTGGACAAAATCGCGTAGAGACGTTTTGTTGGCCTGCTCATTTCTCTGTCCACCCCACCCCATCCACCCTGAGCAGCACAAAAAATTTTGGGGCATATCTGCCTGCCTAAATTCTTGAATGGAAAGAAGAAATGAAACAGAAACAGGAAAGCTGCAGCTTATGATCTGATGCTCACCTCTGCTGTTTCGAGGTACCAGTCATGGTTGTCTTGAAAGTAGGCAAAAGCATGCGTTGCCAAATTGCCGAAACAAGAACAGATGCTCTCAGTCATGGATTGCAAGTTAAAATAAACACCCGGTAGAAGTAAAGCACTTTATACTATTATTGCGAGACAACAGGAGGATTGGCATCATTGGAAAAGTTAAGAAGCCACAAGTTTTTAAAAACTAAAATGCTCAAATAGCGGTTGCAACTTGCCCGAGAGCCTGGTATTGAAAACAGCACCATGCATGGATGCAGGAATCAATTTTCAGAGGGTGCTCTTGCCAACTGTTTGTCCTTCAGGTTATTGCAATTTTAAGACCTAAGAATCCCTTGAGAAAAAACGTTTTCAGTTTGAATAACATTACAACATTCCGATATTGAATGTTAGGAAGAATAGGAAATTAGTCAACAAGAAGAAATGAGCCAATAGGAAGATATGAAGTGCATTGAGGGAATCTTGGAAAATTTAGAGCAACAGTGCCTCCTGAAATTGATGTGGTTTTCCTATGTAACTTCATGGTGAGGCAGCTAGGCACTGAATTCAAAAGAAAGTAAAAAATAGACAACTATCAAGAGATGTTTCCATTAGAGTAATTTTTATTTAATCATAGAATTTTAACAAATTCTAGTTTGTTTGAATCTTTTTTTGAATGGTATACTGTTATATTAATGTTGCTTATTTCATTACGTTAGTGTTGAATATTGTTAGAGCTTCACCTATTAATTTCTGTTAATCTGCGTGATTTGATACCCTCAAAGTCCACTTTGTGTCAAGTTAGTGAGGTTCTACTATATTTGTCATTACACAAACACACTATAAGGCATTGATAACTTTCACTTGCACATTAAACATTCATTCATCATTTCACCTCATCTAATGTTCATCACAAAAACAAAAAATACCAATTGATTTAGTTGTGCAAACATTTAATAGTGATAACAGGCTTTAACAATTCTCTTATTCCAATCTTTAAGGATTTTCTTATTTTAGACATTACACAAAACAAAACAATAATTATTATAAAAATACTAGTGCTACTGCAAGTTGTAAATCTCAATATAGTATATTTTCAGCAATCAAAGATATTATAAAAATATATATTTCTTAATTATATTTGTAACATGCAACAACTGCTTATCTCAGAACAGTCTTTAATTTCTCCAAATGCATAATTTCTCAAAACAATCCTTCAATTTCTCCAGTTTCAGTGTCCAGATCCATATCATATATATTAGGTCGTACTCCAAGGCCTGGAAGTCTAGAAATCTACAAGGAAACAAAATTACATTAATTGATAAGTAACTTTAAACTGATTAAATAAAAAATTTAAATTTTAAAACTAAATTTTTCTTTGACATGAAAATTATTTTGAAAATTTTTAACTAAGAGCTATCAACTCACCTCACCAACCACAGTCACAATAAATCCTGCACCAACAGAAATGAACACATCATTCACTTTCAAAGTGAAACCCTTAGGGGCACCTTTTATGCTTGGATCACCAGTCAGCGAGTTCGAAGTCTTTGCCATGCAGATAGGTAAATTGTGGTATCCCTACAAGAAAAGATTTGCAAATGAATTAGAAAAGACAGGAAATGGAACCCACAAAACCAAAAATATAATAAAATGAAATAGGGCAAAAAAATATAATGAAAACAATGATGAACAAAAGCATGTGAGCAACTTGACGCTCAACAATTGCTTAAAAAATAAAACACACTAAGCATCTTAAATTCAAATGCAAGACATGATAACACACTTGTTACAATGAATTTATGTAATAATGATTTTTTTGAAGTTCAATTATTACTGTTATTTAATTTCTATTGTTAAAAACTGAACAATGTTATCCTGAAAAGACATTGGTTGATACTTGTGTAAGTTTACAAGCAATATGTACATTTTTTTTACTGTTTCAGTCAATAATAATAATAATAATAATAATAATAATAATAATAATAATAATAATAATAATAATAATAATAATAATAATAATAATAATAAATTTAAAATTGCTGATACAATTAGGTCTTTGAAATACATAAATGTGGCAATTTGACCTACCATAATAAAATCAATTTTTATGTTTCTGTAACTTTGACTTACTTGTTCAGTATATATCTGCAACATTTTCTGTACGTGAGGAGACAATTCCACATTTCCTGCTCCGTACATTTGCTGTGCTATTATATTAATTTTTTCTTCCAAAGGAATGGTTAAATCATACAGGAATCTAGTGAAAAAGCAGAAATATGCAATAATTTGATTCAACAAAAAAAATTTACATGACCAATAAATTTATTATATCAGAACACACACAGTTACTAAAGGTAGGAGAAACACCTTCATTTACTCTCAAAACTTCAAGAGCTTTGGCTACGGATTTCAAAATATTCCTATTATCCTGTATTAACAAATATTCAGAGTTTAAATAATTTACAGAAATAAACAAGTTAAAACTAGTTAACTAGATATACAAATTTTACAAATTTGTATATTTGGGGGCCATGCCTCTCCCATTCCCAGATCAACTACTTATTGAGAAACTGTTGAAAAAAATTAAAACTTGTTAGGCAGAAGATAAAAGTCAATATAACAATTCTATTATTACAATACGTTCAAGGGTGGCTAAGGCTATGATAACTACAACATAAAAGAGCATTTGTTGAAAGTAGCAGTTTCTAGGACAAGTCAAATGCAACATTCTGCATTTTCCATTCAAGAAGCACAGTAAACAGTGCCAAAAGTATAAACAGAAGAAAAAATTCTTACCTCATGTTTCCTGTAGAATGACATGTTTGTTGACAAAGCTGTATGACACTATCTGCCAAGTCAGCCGCTCCAAGCCCTCCTTCAGCCCAATGATTACAAACCACTGCAGAAGCTGCGCCACTGGCCAGAGCAGCTTCCTTTATTACTTTGAGTTCTGCAGCAGTGTCAGAGCTGAAACAATCATAAACTAATGATTCTCACTGTTTGGCTATATGCTGGCACTTTCGTTTATTTTCTTCCAGGAGTCCCCACACAAGTTCCAGGTGGCCATCAGCCAGAGGTGAGCTATGCTAAGTAATAGCTTTAGCTGCTAAGGCTTAGGGGAGAAATGCAGATATTTTTAGAACTGGGTGACTGGTTGACTGGTGGTGTCATGGAGTGCTCCCACAACAAGGGTGGCGTAACATAGCAGTATGCAATCGCCCATCCGTGTTCAACAGGGATGTACATACATGTATGTATGTGTGTGTGTGTGTGTGTGTGTGTGTGTGTGAAACATGCATGCATGTATGCATATGTTGGGGCCAGCAGGAATGAAATATGTCGACTTGCCTATACTGAGGGTTTTACTCGAAGACCTCGCGTTCAGTGCAAAAACTTATGCCTAGGCTAGTGTGTGTTGTGCTCTACATGGGTAACAATTAGTCAGTTGAAACATGCATTCTGGACGCAGGGTCTTCCATGTAAATGTGGTGTCCACAATGCTACAGTTGATACATTTTTCTTCTTTCTTTTTCTGAAATATAAAGTGAACCATTTATACAAGTACTCTGACTCTTGCTTCAGGTTGTGGCTCAGCGTGTTAAGATGGCACCTTTGGAACCTAAGTACTCAGGTTCACATCTAAGCCCTGTCACGTATTTTTGCAGGTTCAAAATACTTTTGTGGCTTCAACATTATTATATATTACATAATAGCAAGGAATAATACAAGAAAGTACGTGCTGCTGTAGAACTACTAGTTGTTTTTAAATTTTTGTAAGAGTATAGCAACTACAGTCGGCTCCGGTTATAGTGAACTCTGATATAGTGAACCCTCGGTTATAATGAACTTAAGTTACTGGACCCGCTTCACTTACATTACAAATAAGCGTAAGAAAACTCGGTTATAGTGAACCTGAACCTCGGCTATAGAGAACCTAAGAAATACAACATCCTGGAAATTTATTCCCTCCTAGAAAAGAACACGTTGCCTCAGTGCCACATATTCCAATACTAGGCAGCTTGGAAAAAACGTCAGCCAAAGGCCATAATAGAATAAGTCTCCCCTGAGGTGAAGGTATAGGGGATCGGGATTGGGCAGCTTATATGTCACTCAGTTTCACTGCAGAAATAAACGTCGTGACCTGCGTAGGCTACAACTGACAGCGGCTTTATGCAATTGCTTGCTCCAGTTTCAATCATGGAGTTACTTGATATTCCGCTATTCTTGCTGTATCTCTATATTAATAAAATTAAACGTTATGGAGAAATTATATTTAATTTTGACATCATCATATATAGTGTACAAAAAACATTAGTCCACAGAAGTTCACTATAACCAGAGTAGACTGAATACAATGAATTCCATGGTAGATGAAACACTATAAAAAAAATTGAATTTTCAAAAGAAAAGTATTTTTATCAAAAGATAAGTTTGTCCCCCCCCCCCCCCAACCTACAGTGTTTCATTTGGTTAGAAGTTTTTCAAAAGACGGTTGAAGTGTTGATGGCATAGAAGTTACAGACTGTATTACATAATGGTACCAATAAAACAGGAGAGCACTATTGTAGCACTGCCAGTTTGTATCCACGTTCCATTCTAGTCAATGTCAATACACTGATGAAGTTGTTATGTGTCCTTTTTTCAGAAATATCGACATTAATATGTATTCCTAATTTTAGAATTGATTATTTTTCATTGAGTGACCTATTATTTAGTATTTTTCATTGAAGTTGTTTATAAAATAAAGGTTCAAATTTTTAAGCCTAAGAGACAAATGACAATAACAAAAAAGAAAATGAGTCTTTGGCATGGGGGGAGGGGGGGGGAGCACCACGTGGGTATTGAACACCAACTATGAAATATCTGATTATTACATACTAAGTCATTCCAAACACATTGACATTTTTTTTTATTTTTATTTTTTTTCTGTCGTTCATCAAAACTAATTGAGTTACAGTTGAAAATAACCAAAAATTAATTTTAAAAAATTTGCTTTACTTTTTTGTTGTTTTTGAAACATTCATTTTTGAATTTATTAAAAAATTCAATTATCAAAGAATGTTTCAATTCTTAACATTTTATTGATTTGGCACTAAATACAATGTTTTATTGTTCATCGCATTCCTTGAATATAAGTTATTACCGAAGTTAGAAAATATTAAAAAAACGAAAATATAAAAAAGTAATTTTGAAATTTCCAAAAACCTAGATAAATTTTTGATGTTGTGTAACACTATTCCTCTTCAATTTAAGCCCCAAAAATTGAAGGGGAAAAAAAGAAAAAGTGACATATTTTGGGAATTGACTTTAAGATAATTCAATTCTGGTAAAATAAATCAAAAATTTTCAAACAAACTTTATATCTATACTGTGCAATAAAAAATTATAATGAATTTCATTCTTTGTTTTTTCTTACCTAAACTTATTGATTGCAACCACAACTGGAACACCAAACTTGATGCAATTTTGTATATGCTGCTGAAGATTGGGAAGACCTTTTGTTACAAGCTCAATATTTTCCTGTGAGAAAAACAAACAAACTAGTATGCAAGGTAAATATTTTGAAGGTAACGCCCTGTAGATTTATGAGAAGGAAAATCATATTACAGAGGAGCTGATTATTTTTAAAAACATTTTGTCTTAAACCACTCTAAAATTCATTATGAATTTGAGACATTACAAAAACAATTGTCAACATAAACTACTTACATGAACATAATCATCATGCAAAGGAATTCCAGGAACAACAGGATGTCCATTGCCGTGCATCTTCAAAGCTCTTACAGATGCAACCAGCACTACAAGGTTTGGCACAAGGCCTGATGAGCGACATTTAATGTTAAAAAACTTCTCCATTCCTATAAGAAAAGGTTTCTTGTTATGAAGTTTATATTTATTATTTGTTTGCTTCTTTTGTTACGAGATTAGACTGTACTTTATACTCGTAGCACACTATTTACCAATGTCAGATCCAAATCCTGCTTCTGTGACCACAAATCCCTCTGGCCCAACAAGTTTCAAGGCCACTTTATCAGCAATCACAGATGAACAACCATGCGCAATGTTGGCAAAGGGACCACAATGCACAAGCACAGGGGTACCTTCCAGAGACTGCATTAGCGTTGGCTGAATGGCATCTTTTAAAAGGATTGCCATGGCACCAGTTGCACCCTAGAACAGGGGAAGTAGCTTCCATTATGGAAAATACATAGGTGCATAAGTTTTAACATATTGCATCAATGAGTACAACCATTTTATATATTTTGAAATTTAACCCCTCGACTATTAACCGTTGTAGTTCCTAAGCTCTGCAAGTAAAAAACATGGAAGTGGTGAGATTTTACTGCTGAAAAATTGCTCCACTTCTTGGTCTACTAAGCATTTGTATGTCTGATGAAACAATAGCTTTAATGTTTAATAAATATAATGGAATGGAGTACTCTAAGGAAAAATTCAATATCATAAACTAATAAACATTCAATTGTTATTACGTTCTCAATCTTGGATTTTAAATCCTTTACTTGATTGGTTTAAGGGGCTCAAATGTTTGTCTAAAAGAGCCCTATCTTATTTATCTAACACAAAATATCTCATCTGGAGATAGCAACAGTTTTGAAGTTTTTTACATGAACACGTTGGTGTAACATTAATTTTAATTAAATATGATACTATTTGGACCTATGCAAACATTATGCTCTTTGTGCATCTTCTAAATGTGAAAATGGCTCCATGTATAGCTTACAACAGTAAGCCTCTGAAATGTGCATTACATTATAGAAGCCAGATAATAAGTGGAGATTCTAATATTGCTCAGCATTTATTAATATACAGAAAGACTTATTTTTAAATCCAAGTGACAAAATTGCGCAGAATATCAAAAAGTGAATTTAATTTTACATAAATTTCATATGTTTGACCACCCATGCAAAAGAGAAGGGGAACCCAGAAGAGGTAAACTTGCAAAAATATAACAGGTCCAAGGAAGTCAGACTTTTTAAATTAAGGTTGAAGGAATGTAATTCAGGACCCTGAGGAGCTTAGCGTAGGATGCAGCAATTGAAATTAAGCATGATGGCAATATGTGCTGCAGGTTGCACATTCATTCTTCAGTACATAAAATTCTAAATTTTTCTTCTTAACATCTGTTTGATACACCCCTGCGGAGTAATGACTACTTCCTGAGGAGTAGCACATTTACTGAGTTTTGTGTTGATATCTTCTAAATCATACAAAACTATCAACTTTCCTCAGTGAATTACATTAATTTATGAACTAAAATATTCCCTTTTTTAAGCTCTTTGTTGAAACAAATTTGAAAATTATTTCTTTTATAGATTAAGTTGGCTGTCAACACAACCTGTTCTAAAGTAAACACACCTGATGAATAACATTTATATGATTGTGGCATCATTTCTCTGTTAAACATTTAATGTTGAAAACATGATTTGCCACATAAATCACATATTCCTTTAGAAATTTTATATTTTCTAAAAAAGTAACTTCAATTAAATCCTATGTGGTATATTAAAATAATAGAAACAAAAACTTACCATACATTCATTTTTTTATTATTGTGCTTTAATGAACAAAACAACAAAAGCATTAACTTTCACAATTAAGGTAAATATAATATTTATGCATAAATAAAGAAGCAAAATTACCAAATCATCAGCACAAACTGGATGACCTTGCTTGTCTACTGCAACAACAATTTTTCCAAGTCGCTGTTTCATGTCTTCCAAGTTTTCAGCTAGGGCTAATATAGCCATAATTTCACTGGCAACAGTCATAGCAAACCCAGTTTCACGAGTGCGTCCCTTTTCACTAGGAGACTGACCAATAGTAATTTTCCTCAGAAATCTGTCATTTGTGTCAACCACTGAAAAACATCAAGAAATAGATTAATATAATGCCTAAGATAGGAAGATTTTTTATATTAAATAGATCTGGAATTAAATACATGGTGGTCTGGTGGCGTAGAGGCAGGAGACATTCCAGATAAGGGTCCTGGGTAAAATATGGATGTTTCTAGAAAGTGTTTATAGCAAGGAGGCTTTCTCATGGCCAAATCATGAGTCAAAAGCATGCTGGTTGTGTTTTTCGATCCTACAGGAGTGATCCACAAAGAGATTCATGGCACAAGGGTGGACCATAAGTAGCCCTTGTTACAATGCATTGGAGCAGTATCTTGAGAGTTTGTGCAGATCACCAACTCGTGGATTCTGCACCACAATAACGCAAAGCCCTACAGTGTTGGTTGTGATTGTCTTTTTCTTATATCTGTATTATATTTTTGAGATAATCATGTGCTGCTTCCAATCTTTGTTGATCTCAGTTTTTTAAGAGTCCAGTTTTCTAATCCAACTAGTGATTGCACAACAGCACAAACTTTTTCGCATTTGCAATGGCTCCACAATATTACACTAATACATGAATCTGCAAAAGTGTTTCCAAACAGCAAAATTTTTTTTCATGCCAAGACTCGAACTCAGGTCCATCGAGTTAATGTGATGTGCGCTTTACTGCTACACCACACAGTCCCTCTGCCATACACACCTGAGCTAAAAAATGGTTTAAAAATCTAATTGTTTTGCCCATTATTTCCAACACACAATTTATGAAAATTCAGTGATCAATGAATATTAGACCTACGCCATCTTTTAAGCATCCCTTGTTTTAGCCACGGAAAAAATTTGGAGCAGTTTTTGAGAAAATGTTTATTTTTTGTAATTTGCATTAATTTCAACCAGAAATTACACAAAAACTATTAATTTTTTTAAAAAAAATTGTACATGTTGTAAAAATTGTAGCTCAATGGTTTTCATGCTAGTATTGACCACAGCAGATGGATAGGTATACGTTTTGCTATCAATCGATTTTTCATTACGAAGGACCTACAAAACATTGATTCTGACTAGTGCCCATCCATAAATATCATAACGCAAATATGAAGTATTTCGAGTACTGCTCTCCCCTCTGTAACCCCAACACAATAATAATAATTATATAATATTCCTAAATAATTTTGTAATGCTTCCAGCAACATCTCCTCATGTAAATGCAAGAAGTGAAAATAAATTATAGTACAGTAAAAACAATTTGTATTCATTTTATTTGTGTTCTGTATTAAAATTTACGATAATTAAAGTCGGAATTAGTTAGCAATGCTGACTGCACTAGATTGGGGCCAAGTTGTGATTGAAGGAAGGATGCATAAGTGAAAGAATGTTTTATCACAAGCCATGCACACACCGTCATGGATGGTGCATGGACGAAATGTAACTGTGCCAATTTAAATGTATTCTAGAATTTTTTTTTTTTTTACAGATTTATTAAATAATGAATGAAAAATTATTTCCAATTATTGTTTAATTAACAATTTACATTTAATAACATTAATCTATTTATGTTTTTAAAACAAATTAATTACAGTACAACTTCACTGGTACATAGTTCAGGGGACTGAATGGAAAAAGTATGTAAGTGAGAAAAACTCATGACTGAAATTAAATATTATCAGCAAATCAAGAATTAAATATTTTAACATTGATGTGCTCTGCTCTTGGACCTGCTCGCTGGAACTGCCACCGGGTCCTGGTATTTTGATTTAATTAGTCAAGGAACAGTCGAAACAGTATGTGATATATGGGGAAGCACCATCTGTGCACTTTTCTGAGCTCCAGAATCTCTTCCCAACATTTAAACTAAATAGCAGAATCATGAATACAAGTTTCAAAATAATCAAAGTTAGCAACCTTTGAAAACTGGTCATTTTCACTCTCAAGCTATAGGAAACTTATTTCCATAGGTAAAAAAAATGTAGATTTATTTCATATATTATATTGCTGACAAAATAGTACCCCCCCCCCGGCTCGTTCTCCTAACACTAGTAGCAAAAGGTAAGGTCAACAAAACATCCCCATAGAGAAGTTACATTTATGTCCAGAAGCAAAACATGGGGCCAACTCAATATTTGCTCAATGGTTCAGGGAAACTGGACAAAAATCTAATTGAGACTGGCATCTGAAGACACGCGGGCCAGGCACAGGACTGCCCAGTGGAAAAGATAGCACTGATATTTGCACTTTATCCAGTCAGTCTTTATGCCTGTGTCACACGAGCATTCTGTTGATGCACATCACCTAACGTTGATGATGTCAACTGCGCCAATGTCTGGGCACAAGAGTCAGTTAACACACATAGTAGATTAACACTATCTTATGTGAAACAGCACACAAGTGATCTTGGCAACATGCGCCATTGTCACAACGTTGTTGTGGCTCATTGCCATAACACATGCTGCCAAGACTGCTTAAGTGCCGTTTTACATAAGATACAGTGTTAATCTACAAAGCGAGTTAAGAGACTGATGTTCACAAACGTTTTCACAGCTGATGTCATCTGTATCTGTAAGCAATGTGCATCAATGCAACTCTTATGTGACAGGCCTAAATAACATTATAAATCTTTGATTCCCTCAAGTTTCAATATTTCCTTTAAATGTGGTGGATTTTTATTATGCAATGTTGGTGAACATTACGCAAAACCACACTGGACGATAGTAGCAAGTTCCCACTTACTGGTCACCTATGTTGTATAGAACGATTTTCCTAAGGATGAGCCAAAGTGACAGTTCACGAAAACAAGTGAAACTCACATGTATTTCAGCGAAGTATCCCTCTGCCACAACAGCTGTTCAGTCACGCCCCTTTGTAAAGTGTTAATGGTGCCTATGAAAACATCCCTATGAAGAAGTCAAAGAGTTTCGTTGAGGTATATGCATGTACGCAAGTCCAGAAAATATTTAAATTTAATTACTTACGTGGAAAATCTCTTAACATGCTCTCACAATCAGTAAAAGAAAACTGCCACAAATGTAAATAGAAAGAAAAATGATTTTACGCTGGAAACACGCCGGTATGCATCTCGCATGCAAATCTTGGTTTTAAAATAAACATAATATTTATCACACAAAGAGTAAATTCAATGTAATATATATAGAAAAAAAGAATTTTTACAGAAGAGCACATTACACTGCACTTCCTAATATCAATTATCTCTCGCAGCACACTATATTTTTGTCGGACAAGGACACCACAAAAGGAAGTGTCGAAGCCATTTACAAGTTAGCCAACTGCAAACAAATGAATGCGGGAAGGGAGTCTAATGGGCTCAAGGGAACAACAACCACAGAACCTTCAGTTATGTTGCGAGCACTAACTATCACTTTGGCTCATCCTTAGGAAAATCGCTCTATAATCATTTGGACTTTATACAATCTTAAAAGACTTTCATAATGAATGTATAAGCGCCAAACGCATATCTGTAATAATTTAGTATGGGAAGTATAGCAATTTATCCAGGAATTGCAAAACATTTAAATGAGTTTCACTGTAGTTCGTATTTTAATGTTTTAGTGTAAGACTAAAAAAGGAATAATTTCAGCAAATGTTGATAAATACAAATTGTTAGGGAAAGTGGCAATAAAAAAAGGAGTAGATATTGTTAAAGTACTGGGAAAACTGGTAAAGCAATAGTGCATACTGAGTTTTTAATTTGCTTATAATAATCAATTTCAGTTATGCGTTTTTCTCACTTATACATTTTTTCCCATCAGTCTCATGAAAAATGTGTAAGAGAAGTTTTACTGTAACTGTTTAGAAACCATATTTACTTACCCCTTTGCCATGTAACAGACTTGGGATCAATGTCAAGACGAGCAAATTTCGCTTGTTCTTCTTCTGTCAAATCCTCAGGATTGATTTTATTAATCCCCAGTCTTTGCAAGCGTCGCACCTAAAACAACACATTATAGTTAATAAATAATAACGTAGTGAATTAATGTTTAACACAAAAGTTTTGAGCAATATTAAGTAGCTGAAACAAAACATTACTTTGAAGCAAATGTTGCAGGTAAATTACATTAATAAAATTTTATTTAATCTTATTCAATGGGTACTCATTCACATTAGCCAGGAGACAAGTCCAACTGTTGAGAACCCAGTTTGATGAGGAAGAGCCTCCAAACTCCAGCCCTGAAATTCTCTTTTCAAAGCTTCAGATAATCCTTATCCTCGAAGTCTGCTGTCTCTGTCTCAGTTGGTGTTATGTGCCATTCAACAATGCCATTTCTAATACTTCTTTGTTGTTGTGTGAGGAGGTACATGTTTTGATATATCTCAAGTTATGTTTGATGACACTGTTCACTGTTCCTTGTGGTCTTTCTTTGAGTTTTTTTGATATGCTCCAGATCTTTCTTGAAACAGTAATTCCACACAATGCTGGCATATTCAACAATGGATCTAATATACAATGCAACCATCACACTGGTCAGTAGAATTGCAGAAGAGATGGTTTTTTGCTTTCAGAAAGTTTAAATTGTACTTACATTATAGTAAGTATTATAGTTAGTTATATAGACATACTTATTGTTGGCCCTGATGCATTCTTAACTTCTAAACAAGTTCTGGATCACTTGGTAAAGGATGTCTTGTGGTATTGCAGAGCTATATTTCTGTATATTTTGCCTTAATTCTTCTTCTGTGTGGGGATTTGCATTATTTATGCCAATGTTCCAGTTGCATTTGAATCTAATGCAATTTCTCTTCAGTTAAGATATGGTGCTTACACACTAATTTTTTTTCTGCTAATACACCTGGACTTCTTAATGTTTTCATCAGCTTTTTAGTCATATTCTGATGTCGAGGTCTGATTATTGGAAACACCCTCATAAATTTCTGCCGACTCTTTCTTACAGAATTGCATTTTATGTATATGTCATACCCAAACATTTTCTGTTTGATAGTGAACTTCAAGTGAGCCATCACAAACCAACTACTCATCAAAAGTGGAAAACATCCCTTTTGAGGGGCGAGACCTTGAAGCACTCCCGTCTGCAATATTTCCAGGAGAGTAGAGTGCAGTGTTCCCCAGCTCGTTGGCCAAAGAAAATTTCCCATAATGGCGGGAAAAATAAAATACTCGCACTGTGTATCATGTATATTTTCCTAGAATTGGGGATATTCAACTTTAAGAAGGATTTTCTTATGGGATAATAAAAAGCTGTTGGCTCACCTAAACACAGCAGCTATGTGTTCTTCACATTTGAGATTTTGTATAATCAACACCTCTGGGTCATTTTGGCTAGTAACGTATTGTTCCCAATGGCACATATGGATTTTGAGTTGTTGGGGCCCAGATGAAGGACAGTGCACTTATCGTGGTTAAGAGGTAGTTGTCACAGCCTTAACCATTCACCCCCTCCCAAGACCCTAGTCATGGATGATACAGAGTGGATGTAATGCCAAGCAGGGTGAGGAGTATACAGCTTTGTTGAAGACAACCCGAGGGGGAAAATGGAGTTTAGAGTTCATACGGGGGTGGATTTTTATAGACCTCTGATGATCTTGATCAACGTCAGGAATTCTCCACTCAAATGAGTTGCTGATGGCACTTCAGATGAGTCATCCGAGTATTCATCCATCCTGTTATCTATTCTGTTAGCAGTTTCAGTCACTGAGGAACATTAGGGGGTTCGGCACTGATAGTCTTGCTTTCTCAAGTTGACCCTCTGGCTACAGCTCTTATGGTATCTCAAAACACCGAAGAGTCCATAAAAACGCTAATAACTTTCTTGTGGCAGTATCCACAAGTACCCATAATAATAATTTAATACTAATTTAGAATTCAGAAAATTACAAAAAAATAATTTACACACATATTACTTGCAGAAATGCAAGCCATTATACCTGAATTTTGGAAAATGATCTTTTGCCATTTTTTGCTGGAACCAGTCTGTCAAACAAGCCCCTATCACTTTGAGTAGCTTCATGAAATATTCTAGCATCAATTTGTGCAGCTAACAAGTTGTTTGCTGCAGTCACTGCATGAATGTCACCAGTGAGATGCAAATTGAATTCATCCATAGGTATTACTTGGGAATATCCTCCTCCAGCAGCACCTCCTGGAAAATTGAAATTTCAATACTGTTAGTTTCCATAGAGTAGAACCTTAGATTGCGAGTATAATTCATCTCAGAAATGTGCTTGTAATCCAAAACACATGTGTATCAAAGTGAATTTTCTAATGAGAAATAAATGAAATGCAGATGATTCATTCACAGTACAAAATTATTGATTCATATAGACGAATGCTTAATATAAAATTCTCTGGACCAGTAGTAACTAGAGGTGCTACAGAATGGTATAGACTTTCTCATAGCAAATTTTTCTAATTTCCTTGGTGTGGACTGGCTTTAACGTCTTGCTCCATTCTCTGGCCAGCTACCCTCTATCATCACCGAAAGTACATTTTCTTGACATTTTCTCAACTTTTCGGTTACTTAATAGAACCGAAATACGACCAAGAATATTAAAGAAGACTAAAACCTGGTCCTAAATAGAAATTTTCATTGAAAATTTTGAAGCCAGTTTTAAGAAAATGGCGATTAAGAATTACAGTAAATGCAAAATTTGAAGCTAATTTTCACAGGAGTTTTGAAAAACTTCATTTGAAGTCATTTGAAGCACTTCCACTCACAAATGTAGTAATGTATACAAATTGATGAAATGTGCATATTATCGGCGTGAGAGATATTTCAAGAAAATTACATTTGTGTAATTTTTTTAAAAAACAAAAGAATACACCAAAATGAACTTAATGTCATATTAGACAGTGCTATTAGCAGTATCTATTGGAAAAATTTGAGGCCATTTTTGTGAAAATGGTGTTTGAGAGTTTCTGAAAATGCAGAAATTTGAGCACATTTTTACAGAAAAATTGAGTTTTCAAGAAACTTTATTTGACATTATTTAAAGCACATGGACTCATAAATCTAATAATGTGAAGAAATCGCCTCTAATGTGGGGACCGACATGAGAGTAAGTCAAAAGAATTAAATTTTTTGTAAATTTTCAAAAAAACAAAAGAATAGAGCAATATGGTGTTTATGTCACCAGATAGGGTGTATTTAGTACTACCCCTACCAAAAATTTGGAGCCGTTGTTGAGAAAATCTTGTTTTTGTAATTTTTTAAAATTGCAAATATTGCACGAAAACTTTTAAAAAATCTACAGCCTTAAGAAAGAACTTACTAACATTTTCAAATAATCTAATGACCTTTATAAGTGTATTTTACTCTATTCTTACAAGAAATTTAAAGCAAAAAATTGGAGCCATTTTTGAGAAAAGTTCAAAACTGTTCAGGGGTCTTCATGTAAAGTACCCCCAAATTTTAAAGAATGTATTTCAAAATTACAAAGCTTCAACTAGAGCCAAATGGATAGAGGTTTTTTCAGTTTGGAAAAGATTGTATGTGTGGTTTAGGCATTAGTAGTGTTACAGACGGACAGACAGACATTTTGAAAAAAACAACACTTTTCAGTATCAGATAGACCCCAAAACGTGTATTTCCATTGAAATCCGAAATTGATTTTCTGTAGCATTACATAACTTTCTTTACACTACGTATCTTACTCCTGTATGTATGTATGTGTGTATACGAAAAGTAAAAATAACTGGTATATTACATTGAAGGAGACAATAGTGTTTTGATAAAAAGAAGTGTTTATTGCACAGCAGGACTCTCACCTATTGGCTCATTGAAATTGTTTCATGTCACTTTAACTAAAAATCTATCCAAAGACTGTTGCTTTAGTCTCCTTTTCAGAATGTCATGGAAATGTGACATTACATTGTCACTGAAAATATCTATTGTTCGCACTGCTACATGCTTCGGGTAGTGATTTTCTACAATTTTTTAAATGATGAGAGGGTGAGAGTGAGAGGAGGCCAACCTGTTCTACTCGTATTGCAATGCATTGCTCATATATCAAGTTAAAATAACTTCAAAATTTCTGCTTGGCTTGCAAAAGACTCGCAAAACAAGTTTGAGAGTCCTCCAAGGTTCTACTGTAAATTTCACATAAGAATTTTCTGCACACTTTTAATTTGTAAATTTGTAACTTGGATGTTTAATAACCTGTATTGCTGATGATGACACATGGTAAGATAATGTTTTTATGGTTTCAAACCATAAAAACATTATCTTCTTACCTTTGATGCCAAACGTTGGTCCTTGAGAAGGTTGACGCACACATGCAAAAGCATTTTTCATTTTGTGAGCAGCAAGAGCTTGCACTAGGCCAATTGTTGTTGTGCTTTTACCTTCACCCAAAGGTGTTGGTGTAATACTGAAAGGAGAATACAAAAAGAAAAAGTTAGCAGTTCTTCGATATTGTGACTGTTTCTAAACATTATTTCTTATAATTGTTGATGTTTAATTATTATTGAAACTCTGATAAATGCTGACTGGGATGTATAAGAAAGGAACAGTGATGGAGGGAAGACAAAACTATGCATTATCATCGACTTTCAAAATTTGAATTTCCCTCAAAATAATAGGATCAATAACTTTTTGCACTATTACAATACTTTATATTTTATTCACATATGATAATTGAACAACAACAACAACAATAATAATAATAATAATAATAATAATAATAATAATAATAATAATAATAATAATAATAAATGAATGCAAGATCATTAATTCAATTATGACAGCAGGATTTTATTTTTTAAATTTTATTTGAACATTTTGTGGGTGCTTAATACAGAGGCATATCTAGATATTCAGGCTCCCATGGCAAGCATGGAATTTGGGCCCCTAACAGGATACTTCAGATTAGGGTAGTTGCTATTTCTTTTAGCAGGTATATTCTAAATAGAATTGCTTGAGAGTGGTGCCCATGCCGTGTCTGCCAAACTGCAGATACTCCTCTGGCTTAATACCTCGCCTCTTCAGGCACTGGAATAAACCTCAACATTGTAAACCAATCTAACATTATGTTACTTCACAGACAAGGCAACCGAATTACAAAATTACATACCTAAACCAAGCCCATTAAATATAAAAACAAGCTAAAATTTTGGAATCAACAACACAATGAAAACTAGAACGGAAGGCATTCCTGGTTGTGAGCGACAGCAAGTGGTTCATTATGCAAAATAGTCTGAATTCAATTCTGCTCCATAATTTATAATTTAATTAATAAATTCTGTTACATCAATTTATTGTCTTTCATAACAACAAATACAACAACAATGATAATAATAATAAATAATTTATCTTATTTTGACAACAACTTCCTCAATCGTAATAGCCTGAAAACAATGTAATGTTGCATGTTAAAATATGTTGAAATTTAAACAATGTAATTCCATTAATAAGTCTGAAATTTAATTTTAAAAATGACAAACAATTTTGGTATCAATTGCAATGTTTAAATAAAATTGACTTAAACCACAAAACGAACACACAAGTGTGATCTTTATAGAAATTATGTGTAAGTTGACACTAGACATTACATACATACCCAGCAACTACAACAAATTTTCCAGGCTTCTGTAACTCCAATCTCTTCAAAACTGAAAGATTAATTTTTGCTTTCTTATCTCCATATAGATGCACTTCACTGGGGTGTAGTCCAATTTCATTGGCCAACTGACTAATATTCTTTGGTTCCTGTGCACGTGCTATGACTATATCCCTACAATAGGAAAACAATTTTAAAAAAGAATATAAAATACGTCATAAGAAATTAAATATTTCCCTCCTTTCAATTTTATCAAATTTGAATATTTTCTAATTAAACAGGCGAAAATAAAATGTGATCATACAAATGCAACCTCTAACAACACGCAGCAGATATTTTACCAACCAATTTTTCACCTATTTTATATACCAACCATCAACCGTATCTACTCCAGTTTCCCACAAGTTTCCCTGAAGTAAGTCTGTAAGAGGAAAAATTCCTTCTTTCTCTTACTTGAGAATAAAACAAAGCTTAAATGTTCTTAAATCAACCTTCAGTTCCCAAAATGAAATTCCCTGATATGTCTCGTTTTCTCCTCATGTTTCTAAATTTCTTGACAATATTACCTTTTCTCAATATTAAGAGCTTCTAGGTATAAAAAATTACTATCAATTTCAGTTATTTTCTCTTTTGAAGGGGGTAAACTCCCTTGGTACAATTCACAAAATGCATTATGTTTCAACAAAACTGACATGCATTTTTTTGTTACAGGGCAAAAATTAAAAACTGTTTATGAAGAACCTTCAAAAGCATAACTGAAAAAATTTTTTTTCTTCAGCATACACATTTTTCTAACAGATAAAAAGTTTTTATACAAATATTTATACAGAGAAAAACTCATTTTCATCACATACAAGATACATTTTTTATTAGTCCATCACATTTTTGCTCTCTATTACCTTGGAACTGGTGTAGCTGGTGTGATTGGCAACAACCTTAAATTCCAGGTTGTATTCAGAAGCTTTTTAGCAGCTCTCTGGGCTGATAAAACAGTGTTTTTCATTAACATAGCAACAGTAAGTGGTCCTACACCTCCTGGGACAGGAGTAATGTAAGAAGCTACTTCTTTAGCTTCTTCAAAGGCGACATCACCAACCAACCGAGAGCCGGATTTCTTAGAAGGATCTAAAATAATTTTTAGTGTGTTTTACAATACTGAAATAACAAATAAATCATACTTATTTTTCACACAAAGAAATGTGAAAAACTCAAAATCAGACCTTATTATAATCGTAATCTCTTAAGGAAAAAGAATAAGGACATTTAAAAAAAGTTTGGAGAACTAAATAACTAATTGAAGCAAAGCCTTAGGTTGCCCCTTTCTTTCAATGGAAAATGATTTTGAATATAATATAAACACAAAAACATAAAAGAATTTCACATCATCCGGAGGCAAAATTAGTTCCTCTCACATGTCTTTCAATACAATCCGTTGTTTTAAACTCATGAATTATCAAGCACAAACCTAAAACAAAGAAAATTTGTACTGATAAGCAAATGAAAATCTTCAAGAATTTACATGGGTTAGCCTAAATATTTGTGCAGAAGAAAGCAGAAAAGTACTTGCCAACGAAAGGCAATTTGTCAAAATTTTAACTAGTGAATCGAAAGAAACATTAAAAACTGATCTGTTAAAAACAAGTGACAGTTACTTTCATTTTGAAATTTTATTTATAGCAGTACCGACCTGATTAATTTTACCTTCTGCAAACAATTGAGCATCTCCACTGACCACATAGTACATAACAGAATTATTCTTTCTTCGCATGTTCCTTTTACATTTTGAATAATAGATACACAACACTGCATGGCTAACAAGAGCTAAAGATTATATATTATCTAGTCAATATTTATTTACTTTTCATAATTTGCAAATGCTCTGGATATCAACTCAATTATAGGATCTTATGGGTTCTATATGCTTAAGGCAGATACACATAAATATGCATTAAATGTAAAAATACTAATTGAATCAGTACACAAATCAATTGAAGTATCTAAATATCATTGTGATAGAGCAATAAAATTAGCCACAAAATAAATTTGTTGATTTATAAAATAAACAAACATATGTATTAAGGTTCTTGTTTGCTTCAGGTAAAAATTATAACGACACAATATTATTTTGAGTTTTCCTAAATGTATTTATTTTTGCACTCATTTTGCTTTGCTTTGCTTTGCTTGGCTTTCAATATTAGTACCTGAGTTGACAATGTAACATTGTCTCAGATTCATTAATCCAAAACAAATCAAAGCAGAAAGAGACATCTACCAGGATTTCACTTTCATATCCTAAGGAGTTTTATAATATACAACTAAATCAGTTTCTTATCAGTCATAAACAGTTTCTTATGTTAGAGACAACTAATTCAACAGAATTAAAATATTTTCATAACAATTCTTCATATTTCATAATAATTCTAACTTGAAACATTTGTAAATTAATGTAGAGAATAAAAGGGAGACATTACCACGAATAGAATTTATTCCACAATCAATGACAACTGCTCCTCGCTTTATCCAGTGGCCTTTTACCATTTGAGGCACTCCAACAGCCACAACAAGGATATCAGCCCTGGATATCTACACAAAGAAGAAGAGAAAAAAAACACTTATCTACATAAAATAGGCACAAAAAGAACTATAATATTAAAGTTTCTTAATTATCATTCGTTCTTGAATTATTTTTAGAATTTCCAGGTATTATTCTTTATCTCCACCTTCATTTTTTGCAGTCTGTTTCTTTTACTTTTAACGTTCTGCCTTTCCACCTATAGGATGAAGAATCCTCTCACACTATCCTTTTCCCCTCACTCTTCTTCCACTTTCTGTCTTCTTGTATACTGTCCTCTTCCTCCTCCCACCTTCATCACTTCATCCTCTTCCACTTCTTTCACTTTCATCTTTTGGTTTCCCTTGATCTGTCACTCCTTGCATCTCACTGATTTCTTAATGATTCTCTTCCATTTCTTATTTAATACTTTGTAGTAGAAAGCTCTCTAATCACATACCTGAACCTAAACATTTTCACTATTTTCCATTTCTTATTTAATACTTTGTAGTAGAAAGCTCTCTAATCACATACCTGAACCTAAACATTTTCACTATTTACATTCAGGTAAAAAAGTATTTACGCCTCAGGGATAAAATTATTTTTTTAAATGATTAATAGATAAATATTTTATTAATTATTTGGAATAATGAATTTAGAAAAAAACATTTCATATTAAATAGATAAAAATGTTTAAAGGTTAGCAGGTGAAATACATAAGCTAACATGACTTTTGCTTTTTCAGCATTTACGTTTGCTAGCAATGACTGAAAAAATACTACAGAAGGAAACCAAAAGAGACATTTGATATCTGGATTCTAAAATTGCTACACCAAAGAGGCAGGAGAGCGACGGGCTGAGAGGGAAGAAAAGTGAGGAGGAAGGGAGAGAGGGGGGGAAGGAGGAGGGGAGAGCGGGAGGGAAATCAGGGCAAGGGAGGGTGGGAACAAGACGAGTGGGGAAAGGGAGGGAGGAAAGTTAGGGAAGGGAAAGAATGGAAGGGGAAAAAAGGGGAAGACGAGAGGAGGAAGTAGGGAGGGACAGATGGCAAAGGGAGAGACAAAAAAGAGAGATGACAAAAAGAGAGAGAAAAGAGGGGAAAGAAAAATTAGAGAAGTGAAAAAAGGGGGGAGAGAAAGAAAGGGAGAAAGAGGGGGGAAGAGGAGGAGAAAAGTAGAAACGAAAGAAATGAAGAGAAGGAAAAAGACAGGAGAAGGAAAGGAGAAAAATGTGAAGTAGCATAATGAAGAGAAGAATGAGAAGTAACAAGCAAAAATTGAAAAATGTAATACTTGATTGGAAATTTAGTTGATAGAAATGTCTTACATTCGCATTCAAGGATTTAATCAAGTCAACAAACATGCGGTAACAGATAATAAGGAACAACTATAAACAAGTCTTTCAATGGAGTAACAAAGTCTTATAACAACCATTTTAATTTACTCAAGTTTGGGCCCAATGTCTTAGCAACTTCTTCGGTAAGAAATTTGAAAATTTAACAGTTACTTTATTATTATTACATCAAGTACTAACTATAAGATAGCATGCCTGAACTGCCACCTCAATTAAATGGTTACACCCATATATGTCATTGTTTTTACTTTCTTGTATAAGCATGCATCTTTGGAGTAATATATGTAGTAATAAGAATGTTATGTAATGCGACGGAAAATTGATGTCGAGATTTCAACAGAAAGGCCCATTTTGGGGTCCTCGTACACCGTAAAAGCGTTGTTTTTTCTCAAAATGTCCATCTGTAAACATCACTAGCACCCAAACCATACTTTTTTTTTAAATAGATATTCCCCGGTTGATCTGGCTCAAGTCAAAACTTAGAGATATTGAAAAACATTCTTTAAAATTTGGGGGTACTTCATATGAAGTGCCAGGACATTTCAAATTTTTTTCCAAAACTGATCCATATTCTTTCCTTAAATTTCTTGTAAGAATACGATAAAATATACTTATAAAGGTGGCATAGGTCTGATTTTCACGATTAATTCGGAATTTTCAAAAATTGTAAGTTTGAATATTTTTCAGCTTCATTCTACAACTACAAAATTAAGGATAGAGAGTTTTCCTGCAAATGAAATTTGTTATCCATAATTAGTTAATTCAATGAGATCATGTACATTTTTTTGAAAATTTTAGTACTTTCACGCAATACAAAATAATACAAAAACGTAATGATAAATTTACAAAAATATTTTTTGTCTAGCATCTCACATCCTTAATATTTACATTATTGGCAATTTGTTCACATTATTTCATTTATGAGTGCATGAGCTTTAAATAAGGTCATAAAATTTCTCGAAAACTCAAAAAGTTTTCTATGAGAGCTCCAATTCATTTTGCTGTATGCTTTTGTTTTGTTTTATTAAATCCACAAATGTAATTTTTTTAATATCTCTCATGATATTAACATGCACATTTTCAACAATTTGTATACAAGTTTGCTTTTATGAGAGGAAGTGCTTCAAATGATTTCAAATTAAGTTTTTTGAAAACTGAAAAGATTCCTGTAAAAATGAGCTAAAAATTTCGCTTTTATACAAGATCTTTAATGATTTTTTTTCTGAAGAATGGTTCTAGATTTTTCAACAAACATTTCCATGTAGGACGAGATTTTACTCTTCTTTACTATTCTAAAAGTAATATTTTGAATCTACCATTAGGAAAAAGAAAAATTGAGAAAACTTCAAAAAATGTATTTTGGGCGGTGATTAGAAATTAGAAAACTAAGTCGTATGAGGAAAAACTATGCCATTATGTAGCACCACTAGTTCATGGATCCCATTGATCTTTCGCATCTAAATATTCCCTGAACGCAAGGTTAGCAGCCACGGACCTTTTGTACATTTACTTGTGTTGCAAAGTCACAACTCCCTGATGATTCTGAAACTCTGGGCATTAACACTATTAATGTGGAAGAGCGGTGGAGGTTATTACTAATTCAGTATCTGCCTCTGTCCACACACAGTGACAGATGTTTTAAAACAGTGATATCTGAATTTGCTTATCTCGAATGGGTTGGTGCGTTGTTAGTGATTCCGCGCAACAGCTTAAGCCATTAGTCCCGTAAGTGTAGTGCATGATTTTCCCCGGAGATAGCGGTGATCTTGCCCTGCTGGATGGCGAGATCCAGCACCGACCTACTGCCAGCTAGTGGGTTTCCCTAACCAGGACTCTCCACAAGCAGAGCACCACTCCAGCCGAGACAAGCTCTAAGCTCCCAACCAGTTTCCTGGAATATGCGGTAGTGTAGTGCATGTTAGGGTAAGTGTGTGTGTAAGGAGAGGATAGAACAAGGAAGAGGAAGGAAAGATCACGTGCGGTCCGTGGCCCATTTGTTAGATACTGCTCTGGCATTCGCCTGGTGTTGATCGGAGAAACCACAGAAAACTACCGATCAGAGCAGCCGCGCTAGAATTCTCCTCCAGAGAGCGACTGAATTCGACCTAGCTGAAAAGCTAGTGTTGAAAATCCTGCCACCATCAGGACTCGAACCTAGGACTTCCCGGTTGGAAGCGCTGCAGTGACATCAGTTCATGCACCACATGAATATCCGTTTCAGAAATCAAAAAAATTGTTGATGCCCTGAAGCTCTGAAGTTTATTCTGGGTCCAGATTACAACTTCAGTGCCGGAGCTAGACAATTTTGTGCCTGTGCCAATGCTGAAACATAGCCGCCCCCACTCCCCAAATTAAAAATGTGAAAGTTGAATCAAGAAATTAAATGAGCTATTTTATTTCATCAAATAACAAACATTACAACGTTAAGCTAGAAAAAGGTTTTGTAATGTATTTTAAATAATAGTTTTACGAAAAAGAATTTAGTAATGAAATAAAACAATTTTCATGGTAATCTTAAAATGCTAGAAAAATTATTGTGTTTACTTAATGTTTAAGAAAATCACTTGTTAAATAGATGAAATAATAAATGTGAATTTCATTATGACCTACTTTAATATTAGCGCATTTGATTCATTTCATAGAATCCTGCCTTGTGTGTAATGACTATAACTACATAACTGTAAAGGTTGAAAATTTTATGAAATATCAGACTACAGTAACACAACTTATAAAATTATGATAACAATTCTCTGGAGTTCTAATTTCTTTTCAATTTTGTACTATTTTTTCAATTAGACCTGATCATCGGGCATCTTGACTTTGGGACTCTGGACAATCGCCCAATCTGCCCATGCCTAGCACCAGCACTGACTTCAAGTTTAGATGGGTAACAATTCTACAAATAGGAAGTAACAAACAGAGGTGTGAACAATACAGAGCAAACACAGGGAACTGAATAATTTTGCATATAAGTTGTTTGAGCGCACTGTACACATGCAAAAAGCTTCTGGTATTTTGCAGTTAAACTGTAATTCAAAAGCCATTAACATAGTCATGTTTAACTTCATTGCCAATAACAAAATTAGACCAGATGTGAACTTTCCATTTTCTTCAAACTTTCAGCCTCCAGTACTAACAGTCAATGTTTTCCAAACCCAATAGGACTGACTTACCATCGTTGATGAAAGTCTATTCATTTATACAATGTAGGGTCATCCTTGACTTCAAATAAAAAGAAATATATTTTAAAATGTTATTATCACAAAAGGACACAAAACTTTGTATAATGCAGTAATGTAATGTTCTTCAGAGTAATGTCTCCTTTTAAACTATGTTTGACGTTTCTTTTCTTTAGAAAGAATTAAAATGTTAATTGCATCATTGATATGTGAGCTTGACATATAATTGTCCATGAGTAAAATTCATAAGGTTTCTCATTGGGATATATTGTCATTGCAAAACTAATGTTGGTAAAATATTGCAATCTTTTAAATTTGAATGGATAATATGGCAGAATTCTCCCCCTCCCCCCTATGAAATTACTCTTAACCTTGTACTATTACAGAGTTAAGGGGATTTAAGATGCAAAGCATTATGAGAGTGCCAATCTTTAGATCTATTTTGGGAGCAGGACGATCTGGTGTAATGACATCGTTTAAGAATTCTACAGGGTAACTATCGCTTCAACTGGATTACACCTAGTATATATATTGAAAGATAAGATGTTGAGTCTCAAGGCATTGTTTTAACATGTGGCTAGTGAGAATAGAAATTTCATTGTTTCTTCTTAATGAAAAATGGCAGGAATAAGCCAGTGCCGCTTATGGCACATTCACTTAAAATAATGATTTTCAATTAATCAAAGCTTAATAACATGAACACAAATGAATAAAAAAGCATTTATTAGAAAATTTTATGGGTTTTTAGAAACATTAAATTCATTGTAGTTGATTTTTTATTTTCTAAACAGAAAAAGAGTACAACTTAAATTTTGGTGTAAGGGGTGAAAACAGAGGTTGGGGTAATTTTAAGAAATCTGATTCTGGCAGTAATTTTTCCCTAATTTTGAAAGTCACATTTACAAAATTTCATTAAGGTTGGATTAAAACTGTAGATTTGTATGGATTAGCAAACAAACAAATCTTTTTATATAAGAGAAAATAATATTTTGAAAGGAAGTAAGTCAAGTTTGCCAACAAAAAACTTTTAGCTTTCAGTGTAAACCACATCAAAATCGTTTACGCTGTTCCAGAGATAATCCCAGACAAAGAAGACAAACAAACCAAAACCAAAATAACAATTGAATTGGCTTCTAAATAAGCCTATGAAATACGAAAAAGGCCGTTATTTTGAAATGAGAGAGACGAGAATTTTACATATACAGATTTTTGGTTTTTGTCATCTCCTTTATTAGGAAAGGATTACCTATATTTAATATAATTTACATACTAATAATTCTAGGTCATGCCTTTGTTATTTACTTTGTTGATAGTAGGTCTGGTGCCTGTTCCTGTTAAAAGGCAGTAGATCAGGTGATTAGTCCTCCAGATGTTCCTGAGCCATCCGTCTTATGTTGGGTCTTCCTACATTTCTTCGCCCTATAGGTTTATTATACTTTAAGACTGCTTTAAGAAATCTTTCCACTTGCATTCTTTGCACATGTGAAAGCCATCTCCTCTGGTTTTCTTTAGTGTCATCCATTATATTTTTTGTTTTGAGTTCTTTTCTGATTTCAGTGTTTCTTTGTCGATCTAAACATGTAATTCCTACCAGGTGCTGGAAAAATCTCATTTGAGTGGCTTCTTCTAATCTCTGACCGTCTCTTTGTTTTAGGGTTCGTATTTCTGATACACACACTAACATGGGCTTAGATGTTATGTTGTTTATTCTTAGTTTGGTCCCTGCTGTCATATCTCTTCCAAAGTTTTTCTAGATTATTCCATTTACCCCATTATATTTTTGAATTTTTCTTTCTTGATCTTCTGAATTTATTAATCCAATGAGGTTTCCTAGATATATACATTTTTCTACTCGTTCTATTATTTTTCTGTCAATAAAAATGTGTACCCTTCTCATTTCTTTGCCTTGGAATGCCATAGCTTTAGTCTTATTTGTCAAGATTTTCATGTTGTATGTTAGGGCTATTTTATGAAGTTCATTTGCTGCCCTCTGTAAGTCATCTTCTGACAGCATTGTTAGGATCATGTCATCTGCATAGAGAATGGTTTATTTGTCTTTTCTTTTTTGGATATTGGTAATGTCATGTTAGGGTTTTTTTTTTGGGTTCCCTTTTTTTGACTTTTGCAAAATAACTGTCTTTAAATCTTGGCCTAACCCAAATCCAATAACATGTATTAAGACAAACTCTTTCTATAAGGAGCTCATTTGAGGTTCGACAATATAACTGCAATGGCTAGCCTCGCAGCTACAAAACCATACTTTCTTAACCTCATTTGTGAGCGATTTGATTTTGTTAAGAAAATTGAAGTTTTAAATGAGTCCAAAAGTAAAAATTTTCAAATCTTTTGTTTTGCTACACCCTCTAATCTTACTAAAGGTATTTGAATTACTATTACTAATTAAAAATAAACATATACAACATTATAAGAAAAAGCGAATATGTACAAAGTGGATGAAATCAGCTTTACATTGAAAGGTTTTATCAAATGTTCAAATAATACACAACTAAATAAAAATAAGCAGCAAAACCGAACAGAATTTTTCTTCACAAACAAACGCATACAAAAGTTAAAGGCTTTTGAAAACTCCAGTTTCAAACAAATCTACAACTGTGTTATTTCACACATAAGCATGCCAACATATATTATGTACCTTCTATCAATGTCAACCATCAACATTACAATAGGAATTTTTTCTTTTTAGAGACTTTTTTCCCTTCATATTCTTCTCTAAATCTGACAGAATACACTATTACACACAATGTAACTGCTCTCTTCCTTGTATTTCACATAACTGCAATGTAGAAAAATTACAATAAAACACAGGCAAATTGTATTAAACCAGTTGAGATTAATGTCTGAAATGATTTTCAACCCAGTGGCACAATTTAAGTGTCCACCCAGGTGTCACCAATCCACAAATCACACCAACTGAAAAGGTTATTTCAAAATTATTTACTGAATTCAAGAAATCAGGATATTTGGCAGGAAATAAACACCTTATCAGGACAGTAGGACATAGCTGAAAATTCTGGACAATTTCTTATCTCCTTATGCCATCGGCAGTGTACAGCAATATTATTACATTTTATTTTGTATTTTTATCAATTTCATTTTATTTCTTTCAAACACACTGGAATATTGTCAGTGTATTTATTTATCACAATCACCTATAGGACAGATTCAGAAGATTGGAATTTGCTTCTTTTGAAAATATTACATGCCAAAAATTAATTTTGATGAACGTTACAACTATTAAAAAAGTATAATTTGTTTACCTCCTGGTCCAGATTTTTTGTCTTTGAATGGCAAACAGTAACAGTAGCATGATGCCATTTGAGTAATTCTGAAGCAGGTGTGCCAACAATTTTGCTTCGACCTAATACAACAGCATTCGAACCAGCAATCTTGATACCACTCCTACAATAAAGTAATTTGATGAAATATGAGAAAGAACATTTAACTTACATTAAATCGAAGTACCAAAATGTTATTTGTGAAAGGAAAAGTAATGATCAATTAGAAGATAGTAAAATCGATAAAAGATTCTGGTCATATTCATATTGTTTTTAAACAAGGACAGATAAGGTCTTACATAAAGAGGAAGAAGAAAGAATGAATAAGAAAACAACAAAAAAACACCAAAGAATATTATCAACACTGTATTATCATTATAATCATTTTAAAATAAAAGTATTAGGATTACTCTTGTTCACAAAAATCTTCAACGATATCAGGCTTTCAGAAGAATTTAGAATGTGAAAACCTGTCCTATGATCAATAATTATACGTTATGTTTAAATTTACGTTTTTATGGGTGAAGCAATGAGAACTATTAGTATCTATCTATATTACAAAATACAAAAGAATGTTACTCAGATTTTAACTTGTCTACTTCAATAAAATAAAATTAAAATGAGTATCTCCATTAACAAAAATATGATATTGTATTGGATGTGGCAAACATTACAATTAAGTAGGATTTTCATTAAAACATTTCCATTAAACAATGTTAATTGTTGCATTCCAGTACCTATGCATAACTCAAAATACATACAGAATCGCAGCATTATTTCTTGAAGCTATAATCACAAACTATCTCTAAGACCGAGTCACACTGCTTCCCCAACAATGATGTCATAAGGTAGCAATGAAACATTTGAATCCTAGTTGACATTGAAAGAAAGAATCATTTCTCAAAAATGCTAATTTCTTTGAAATCTAAGTGTTTTAAATGAAAACGCAATGTTCCTTTAACTTATAAACATTTTTCATATGGGAATATTCTTGTGGATGTCACCGTCCTTCATGCTCTATCTGCTCACAAATTATTATTTTTATAAGATGAAAATCGGATCGGAAACTTCATATTGAAACTCGTAATAGTTCTGCCGTGTTCCGAACAAGGTTGGTTGGCTGATTCCGGGCGCGGCAATTGCCAAGGTCATTAGTTCAGTAATTGTAGGGTATGTTTTAGCACGAGAGTTGGCAGTGATCTTCCCCCGCTGGATGGCGAGATCCGGCGGCGACCTACCGTCGGCTAGCGGGGTTTCCCCCTAACCAGGATTCTCCCACCAGCGGGCCACCGCCCCAGCTGGGACAAGCTCTAAGCTCCCGACCGGTCTCCCGGAATATGTGGTAGTGTAGTGCATGTTAGTGTAAGTGTGTAAGGGGAGAGGATAGGACAAGGAAGCGGAAAGAAAGTTCGCGCGCGGTCCGTGGCCCGTTTGTTGGAGGTAACTGTCCCGGCGGCATTCGCCTGGTATTGATCGGAGAAACCACCGAAAACTACCGATCAGAGCATCCAGCCGGTAGAATTCTTCTCCAGACAGTGGTAAAACTCGACCTAGCTATATAGCTCGTATCGAAAATCCCGTCACCGTCGGGACTCGAACCTATGTCCTCTCGGTCAGATGCACTGCAGCGACATCAGTTGATGCGCTGAGCCACCTCTCTCGGACAATCTGAACAAGGTGATGAGGCAATGGATAAAAGATAAACTACATTGGCAGGCTTCAGTGCGCCTAACTTTCCAGAGGTTTCACGGTATTTTCCTTAATTGTATGGTCGAGGTAGATAATATCTGACGTTTGCATTTGTAAAAACGCTGCCTAACTTTCTGGGTCAATTATGTCAGGTTGAGTTTTGATCACCTGGACGGAGAACACCTCCTGGTCTCAATGATGAAGTTATGTCAATCCCCTGAGTTCGGTCTTTTCGGTGATTTCACCGATCGCCGCTCGCCCGCTCGTCTGTCTCTTCGAGAACATGCGCTCGAATGCAGTGCCGGACCTAGACAATTTTGGGCCCGGAGCAATGCTGAAACGTAGACCTCCCCCCTCCCCCAAAATATAAAAAAACGTGAAACTATACGAGTTATTTAATTTCAACAAATAACAAAATTTACAAAGTTTAAGCAAGAAAAATATTTTGGAATTATATTTTAAATAATAGGTTTAAGTACCATTTATTATTTCGTGATCAAATAATGCAATTTCTACGGCGAGCTTAAAGCGCTAAAATATGTGTTGTGTTTAGTTAGTGTTTAATAAAATCACTTGTTGAATACATGAAATAATAAATATGAATTTCAGTAGAACCTATTTTAATGTTAGCGCCATTTGATTCATTTCATAGAGTTCTACTTCGTATGTAATGACTACAATTAACTATAACTCAAGGTAAAAATTTAATTGAAAATTTGATGGAATATCAGACTCCTGTACCGCGACTTACAGAATAACGATAACGATTTTCTCGAGTTCCAATTTCTTTTTCAATTTTTTATTATTTTGTTCCTGTCAGTTCCATCATGGGGCTCCTTGACCTGCGGGGCCCTGGGCGATCGCACGGTCAGCCATGCCTATAAGAAGCCTATTGTAGCGCCGGCACTTTGCTCGAGCGTCCTTTGCAGCCGGTTGTGAGCGCCTCATGACCATCAATGAATGCACGCGTGTGTATATAGGGTATGAATAGATCAATCAACTAGTAAGAATATTTACTTTTTTTTTTTTTTGTTATTTTGTGTTCTTTAGCAATTACAGCGAGCTTCGAAAATTGTAGAGAAAATGGTAAATAAAATGGAAATTTTAATGATTTTTAAAATACCGCTTTTTATGTAATTATACATATTACATATTGCTTGACTTTCTACTTACCATTCTCGAAACTCTAATCTTGGCGAATCGTCGCCGTCCTAACACAATACCCAATAGTTTCATCACGTATTTTTCAGAGGCGAATTCTCCGATACACCACGTATACCGCCCATATACCTAGTAATTCGAAGTGTATAATAAATATTTCATAATTTTGGTAATCCTCTAAAAAAATTATAGATTTTGAAAGCTTTAAAACAGATGCGAAAAAATAACTCTGTTTTGCTACCGAGAGCCAGTCAGTCTTCCGCATCGTAAGCGCTAGAAGTGCGGTAAGAAGTTTCAAACAGTTCTATGCTGTCCAAGAATTCGCTAGTGCAGGCGAAGGCACCGCAAGCCAGCCGCGATAACCTAGGGCTCTTCATGTTTCAAGGGCGGGGAGAGGGGAGGATGCGCGTCTGGACGGTCGGATAGCACCGCAAAATATTGCGGTGAAACAGTCCTCCTCTGGTCGTTCATAAGTTACGCTTCTCTAAAGTTTTTGTGAAAATGGAATGTGTTAATGATCTAGAAGATAGTGGTTTGTGTACTTGTCTTATAGAACAATTATTAAGGACGGAAGTTCATAGTACTGGGATTTCAGAAAGCTCAGAATAAAAGACAACGGTAGAGTTAGCTTCCATAATTTCCATGCGGTATACTTAAAATAATGATCAGGATTTGCCACCGGTATTTTTACATATTTAGTACATTACATATTTTATATATTTCGCTCTTTTCGCAAAATATTTCTTTTATTCTATCAAACTGCAATTTAATTACATATTTCTAAAAAGAAGTATTTCTTTAAGTCAGAAGTTTTTCTTTCGTTATAGAGTGCTGTCGCATCGAGGTTCGATACGTTATGATGCAGTTGGCGCCTGCTTCAGTTATCTCAGTGGTGGGAAATTCGCGTCAGCGAGTGAGATTATTTTCACCTTTACGTCTGTAAATTAATGCCGACACCGCGTTTCGTGTCCTTAAACCTTAATTTCCGAGGAACTTTGGCTATCACTGACGTGTAAACACTTCGATGAGAATGTTGCACACTGCAGTTATTGCTGGCTGCAGATATCACCAGTTTGAACGAAGGCTTCTATTGCTTCTAGTCTAACTTTTGCGAAAAGAGCGAAATACGTAAAACATGTAATGTAGTCTGGTTGCTAAACTACGGTCCTGGATAGCAAAAGATGAAGCTTTTATTTCTGACGGGAAACTCGTATGGTGCAAAATGTGCATCAACTTGGGCTCTCCAAATGATTTTTAAAATTTGTATTTTTTTTGTTTGTATTATTTTTAAAATTTGTTTAGGACATTTTTGATAAGTGCAATTTCGTATTGGGTAAATGTGTAAGTAGTGAATTTTAATATTACATATAATACCGGATTTTACATATTTATTACATATTTATGTATATACTGCAAGCAATAGTATTGAAAAATAGTATCACAATCGCTAAAATTGTTCCTATTTTCGCACATGTGGCCGGGATTTCCGAATTTAAGCAAAACAGCGATAAACACAAAGTCACAGCAAGAAGTAAGCGCGGGATGTGTTCGAAGATTTTTCTGGGAGGGTACATATCACTATCAGTAACATTATCTGTTTCGACAAATTCGATGAATTTACAACGCAATATCTCCTGTCACCAAGCTTCGTGCCCGAGCGTAGTGATTAACGCGAGCAGGCTCGTCTTGATGAGTAACAGCAAAGATTGACAAAACAAGGTGTAACCGGATACGATTGCTGACTTCTGAAAACCTCGAACGATAGCTCACATGTAGGTGGGCAACTTTTATCCAATAAACCTATTTGCATCAGGGGTTGCCAAACATTCTCCGAGAGTGTTTGTACTCGCTAGTACATACTGTACAGAAACACTTCGTATCCGCGGCAAGGAACATGAAGGTTGCAAAATAGATCGTTTCTGGGGATTTATGATAGTCGGATCTGAGACTTTATAAGAGTATTTTACTCTTTTCTTTCAAAAATAAATTAAGAAAAAAGTTGGAGTTACATTTGAGAAAAGTTTGAAAATGTTCCAGGGGCTTCAAGTAAAGAATGCCCCCCTTCTTTCTTTTAAAAAATCGCAGAGCATCGACTCAGGCCGGACCGACAGAGGTTACTTCAATTTGGAAAAAATCGTACGCGTAGTTTAGGAGCTATTGTTGTTCACATACACCAGACAGCCGGATAGACAGACGTTTTGAAAAGTACTACTTTTCGGTATCATAGGACCTCAAAACCCGCATTTCCGTTGAAATTTCGAAATCGATTTCCCGCAGCATTACATAACTTTCTCAATACTACGTACATTACTTTGTAGATACGTACAAGTACGTATAGACGAAAGTAACTGGTGGTGCTACAGAATGGCACAGACTTTCTCGAAGTAAAGTTTTCTAGCGGACCGACAGACGGCCCGACACACGAACCGACAGACCACCAGAGGGCCGGACGGATGGATAGACTGATGGACGGACGGGCGGATGCAGGGGACGGACTAATCGACGGACGGATAAACACACGGGCGGACGGATAGACAGACGGACTGACGGGCGGACGGATAGACAGACGGACTGACAGTCGGGTAGACAGACGGACTGACAGCCGTGTAGACGGACTGACAGCCGGGTCGACAGTCGGACTGACAGCCGGGTCGACAGTCGGACTGACAGCCGGGTCGACAGTCGGACTGACAGCCGGGTAGACAGACGGACTGACAGTCGGGTAGACAGACGGACTGACTGACAGTCGGGTAGACAGACGGACTGACTGACAGTCGGGTAGACAGACGGACTGACTGACAGTCGGGTAGACAGATGGACTGACAGTCGGGTAGACAGACGACTGACAGTCGGGTAGACAGACGACTAACAGCCAGACAAACAAGTAATTATGCAAACGGACAGAAGTTTTCCCGTCAATCGATTTTTATGTATCAAGGACCCATAAAACACGAATTCTGACTACACAAGGTGTACTTTACTGTACATATGGCAACAAGATTTACCCGAAGTTACTAAGGTCCGGTAAAAAGAATTTAAAAAATAAAATAAAAAATAAAATGTGGAACGTGAAACATGCTTTCTCATGTTTGTTTTTCGTTTTGTTTCAAAATTGCCAGTTTTACGCAAAATTCATTTTAGAAAAATTGTATCTGACCTCAATTCCTGATGTTCTTCATGAACAGATTTCATTAAGAAAAATATGTCCATGATCAATATTGTAATTGCATGAAAACACCTAAAAAATGTTGAAATATTGCAATTTCTGAAAATTCGGAGTTCATTGAAAATAAAAATTTAAGTTTCTTAAATCAAAATCCTTTTCAAATTTAAGGGGTTTTGACATAAGTCTCATCGATCAGTGTAATTTAGGGTTAAAGTCTTCCTTACCATTTTAGTTACTAGTATTATTCACAGACAAGGACAGATAGAGAAAGACATTCAGACAGTGAGACACAAAGTCAGAGTCAAGATAGATATACCAACAGTGTCCAACTGATAGAGACAGACTTAGACACAGGCAGTCAGAGACAGATGAACAGATATTTTGCTGTAATCCATTTTTGCGGTATCAAACACCTACCAAACGTGGATTCTCACTATACAACATGTGAGATGAAGTAATTTACTACACATAGGATCCACTTTTTCATTACCAGGGCCAGGCAATAAGTTTTTCTGTCGAAACATCGCTATTTTTTCCCACAGAATTACAATACTTTCTTTGTACTGTGTAATTAGTATGCAAGAAAATAAGTGTTAAGGATAATTTACTCTCGGTTCTATTTGTGATAACAGATTATAAATCACGAGCATTTATTAATTTGGAAATTAATTCTCACTTCGTTAAATATATCGGCTTTCAGTTATATCAGTTTTCTTCTGCCATATGTACAAACAAATAAATATTGTGCAACATTTGATCAACGGAAAAAATTGCACACCCAAAAAGTCCTTTATTAGTACTGTTTAATTTATTAGTAATAGTATTATTTATTAGTTATTTATTAGTACAGGTGACTAATTTGTATAATAATAATGATCAAGATTCCATTGATTATAAATGTATTAATGTATTTTGTTATTATTTTTATTTACATAGTCTTCGAAACACACAACACATTACAAATTTGTTCACATTTTTGAACTTCACATCATTCCCATTAATAAAATAAAACTTGACCCCAATTATAATATGTGATTTTGTTTTCGAAAAGTTGTCTAAACTTGTAAGATTAATAATACTAAAAGTACAAAAAATTAAAATATCCAATACTTTTTCTCAATCTTGTTCGTATCAACCTAATTGATATCTTAAAGTCAGTTATATTCAATTAATTATATTACAATAATTTCATATAATGTTTATTAGAGAAAAAATTGAAAAGGGTTGATGAAAAACAACATTGTTTTAAAAAGAGTAGAAGCAAGAAAAAGTTTCGGAACCCCTGCCTTAAAGCGTTCTGAAGAAAATAACGATTCTACAAAAGGAAATTTTCTAATAATGAAATCAAATAATACAACATACCTTTTAATGAGTTCCATGACCCCATTGGGTGTGCAAGGCAAAAATCCAGTCAAATCTCCAACTGCAACTTTCCCTTCATTTATTGTATTAAGCCTGAAAGAAGATCATAATTATTAAACACAAGTTTAATATGCCAAACCCTAAAGTAAAATTTAGAAAATACAGTAGAATTTATATTTAACATCATTTCAGGGGGACCTAAAATTCTTACGTTAAATGAGGGTTCACACTAAATGGGAGTTTGGGGTATTCTTTGAAGAAACAAGTTAAAATTAACCTGGAATTATTGATTTTATTTTAAAAAATGCTTGATTTTTATCATAAGGGTTGTCCATAAATTGCATAACACTAAAGAAGGGGGAAGGAATTTGAGACAGTGTCACGCTTTGTTACACAGGGGATCATTGTTTACATCATTCTGATATGTATTTTTAAAATTTTTTAACATTTGCTGAAATAATTCCATTTAATCTTGTTCTAAAACATTAAAAAATTACCCAATTAAATGAAAAATGTGAATAAATTAAAAATTTATTGTGAAACATTAATTATGATATACAAATTGTTATAGAACAAAAATATTTTTCATTGAATCTGTTAATTTTTCCAATGGCAAGTTTTGATTTTTAAATATTTTTTCTAGAATCCTTCCTTCAAAAATTGGAAAAAATCATGGATATCATAATTTAATGTTCTAATTTTCAAGCATAAGTTTCAGAAATAAATCTATATTTCAATAAAGTAATGAAGCAAGTGTCTAAAAATTTTGAACTTTTGCAATTTTGAGATATTAGAGTTTTGAATTAAAATTGACATTTCCAATTTTCAAATGCACTTTGTTTCTTTGGAGCAAAAACTTTGGAGCCACTATTGGGAAAATTTGGAAAATTGAAATTTCTTAGGGGCTTCATGATAATATCCCCCCAAAACTAAACAATTCACAACAAATTTGGGGCCTTGATTGCAAACCAGAAAAGCCTGTGAACAATTTAGGCAATAGTCTCATATCAGGTGGGCAGGTGTAAGGACAGATGAGCAGGCAGGACAGATGGGTAGGCAGGTGGGTAGGCTGACAGACAGGTGAGCAGACAGGTTAGCAAATGGAAAGCGGGCAAACAGGAGTGACAACATGGGACTGACCATTTCTCTCTCCTCCACTTAATGTTAGATACCGTAAATAGGGATTCCACTTCAATTATGCATTTGGACTTTAAAATTCATTTCCACATTAAAATACTAAAGCATGTGAAATTTATGATTGTAGAAAAGTTGCAGAAAATTAATACGTAGAACATTTTAATATAACTGAAAATTGTAATATTTTTACAAGATCTAACTGAAAAATCCTACTTACCCATCAACATCTTTTTCTGGTTTGACAGCATCAGTAATTAAGTGGGCATCAATTGGATTATCAGAATCTAGAGGCATTTGCACAATTATTCCATGAACATTAGGATCATTATTTAACTTTTCAAGTTTCATCAACAACTGCAATACAAAGGTACAATTCAACACCAAAGACAATATACAATATAAAATATAAACACATGATAAAATAAAATGCATTTTGGAGTTGTTGACAACATACTACATTCATTACATTTTAATCAAAACCATACAAACCTCTGTTTCTGTTGTTGATTTTGGGAGTTTAACATGGACGGCATCAATTCCAATTTCTTGAGCAGCTTTTATTTTCATTCTAATGTACACATTTGAATCTTCACGGCCTCCCACCTGGACAATTGCTAGCCCAGGCTTGTAGTTTGGTATTTGTTTCGAAAGTTCTGCCACTTCAGATGCCAGAGATGCTCTTATTTCCCTTAAAGAAGGATTTATCATGCTTATACATATAATACATTATTATACAAAAAATACGATTGGAGGTATTCACTTCATGTTTGATTTGTTCTAGTCTACACTTACATTTACCCTAGAGTACTCAGCAGCAGTATTTAATCTTATTAAAATAGTGTTTCTGCTGATGTTGAAAAAGAAATCTTTTTCTGGCACAATTTAATTCAAACAAATACTTATAAATAAACTTCAGTAATATATCTTTGAACTGTTTTGTACAAGTTAACATGGTGGTGCAATTCAAACTCCAAATTCAATTGAAATTAAACACAAATCTTATTTATATCGTCAAATAAGTATTTTAATTATATCTTTTTTGTGATTTAAATATTATTTTTCCCTTTTCTTGCTGCTCAATAATTGAAAGAAGGGAATCGGTCACCAAAAAAACAAAGCGAAGTTTGCCTAAGTGTAATGCTGGTTATTTTCTGATCTGTAGGGGGTTGTAACTTTGTGAAAATAAATTTTGCATAGGTATGCCTTTGAATTCATTAATAATCTATAGAATACAGCCAGAAATACTCATTTTCACATCAAATGATGTTAGCCCGATAAAATACTTTTGTAGGGAGATATTTGAACTTTTTCACATTTTGTTTTGATTCATTAAAATATGTTTTTCAGTTTGTTTCACAATTACGTTTTCTTTAATCAAAGACTACTTTTAAAAAAATCTACAAAAAAGTTGATGAGTTAAAAAAGAATTCTTTAGTGTGAAATGAAATGAAAAAGCTGTCTTAACTGCTAAAAACACATCCCATTTATTGAAAAAAGGACAACTTATTATTAAAAAATTAAGAATTGGAATTCTTCCCTCATCCACTCCCTTCTAATAAAATACAATGACCCAGCCACCTGAACAAAATGTGGAGGAATGTTATCAACGCCTCACATTATTCTTGAATCTTTAAGCCTCTGATACCTAAGAAACTTTCTTGGCATCACAAACGAAGTTTATGAAAAACTTAATTCAACTGAAGGTTGCAAGCGAATTTTAAATTAATTTAATACTGCTGGTCTCAATAATATTATCTGAATTATTGTAAAATTTATTGTACTAAATATTTCTGTTTATTCTAAATTATAAAATATATATCTGGTGTACATCAATAGTGGTTGCTAATGACCTTAAATGTTTTTAAAGCAACCTAAAATAAATTAATTTTTTGAAAAAATTCTTCAGTGTAAAAATGTATTTAATAAGACAACAAATGACACCAAGAGAATATTTTATCTGAAGATGATCAACAAATAACTACAATGCACTTTTCAGTTATGAATACATATCATTTATTTGTGCTAATGCAATAAAAAATTTAAATATTACAATATAAGTTAATTAGCTGGACTTGTGCAAACATTCTGCATTTTGTAAATTATGGTTTTAATAGTCAAAATAGCTTCATACTCGATCCCCACTTCAGGCAAGAATCTGAAGCACTGCAGGCCTGCCATGACAAGCTTATTAATGCAGATTTTTCTACATGCTGCCTGATACCCCAGCAAATTCTCCACATGTTCCCTCACCTGTTCTCCAAACATTCACCACATGTCCCCTCACTGGTTGGTTGGTTGTTAGTGATTCCGGGCGCGTCAACAGCTTAGGTCATTACTCCCGTAAGTGTAGTACAATCTTTTTTCATCGGGAGATGGCAGTGATCTTCCCCTACTGGATGGCGAGATCGAACGCCGACATACCGTCGGCTGGCAAGGTCTTCCCTAATAAGCCCTCTCCCACCGGCGGAGCACCGCCCCAGCCCACCTGCCCCAGTCGGGACAAGCTCTGAGCTCCCGACCAGTCTCCCAGAATATGTGGCAGTGTAGTGCATGTTAGTGTATGTGTGTGAGTGTGTGTAAGGGGAGAGGATAGGGCAAGGAAGAAGGAAAGATCACATGCAGTCCGTGGCCCGTTTGTTAGGGTACTGCTCCGGCATTCACCTGGTGTACCCTCGCCTGTGCACATATCTGTTTGATGCACCCTGTGGAGTAATTTCCTATTCAGCAGTAATATACTTTACAGGAATTAGTGCCCTTGGTTTCTCCTAAAATACATAATCTTTCCATAGCATATTATACATATATAGAGGGTATATAGGAATAAGTTTTATGTATCATGCGTAATTACTTTTCACTTCTTTTTACTCTTTGAATACAGCAGTAATAATTGAATTAAGAGTCACTCACTCGTTCCACTGATTTCTGGGACTCCCGCTTCCCCATTTATATCAAAGAATTTAATTTTTAGGGATGGTATTAATTTTTAATCTTCCAAGATTAAGTAGTCCAGCATTGCTCGATTACTTGTTAGTGCTTTTGGCACACAAGGGAATGCGTAATCAAACTGCCACTGCTCAGCAAAACCACAGGTTTCGAGCAACATACTTTTCAGGATATAACCAAATTTGAACAATATTTTGGTGTCGTGTACCTTCCAATGTATTTCTTGGCTGCCCAAAAGTTATTGTGTAACAAACAAACATACATTCATTTGCATATATAACTTGCTGGAGGACTCTGCATTGTCCGGGGAATTTTTTTTATCAGAATCATCAGTCAGGTAAATGAATTCTTTCTATAGTCCTTCTTGCCTTGGTCAGCCCTGCACCATACCATCCAAACCCACCCTACTTCATCCCACATATCTAGCTCTATTACAGCCTACTTCATCCTGCCCAGTGAAATTATTTACATTTAATAGATTATAGTGATAATTCTTTAGTCTCAAAATGGGTTAAAAACCGACTTCAACTGTTATATTAACAAATCCACAATGTCACTTTAGTCTAAAACTGCTAGAATGATCACATACATTGCTGCTTAAAACTATTGATTGGCTACATTTTGAACTTCATTGTTTAAGTTATATTATTTATTAACCATTTTATGAAAAATTAAAATTTTAAAATACATTAAAGTGTATCTTTTGGAGTCACGTCTATAATGTTAAAACCCAAAGCAACACCCGTTCTCTTCTTAGCAGTACCACAATAGTATAAGTATAAATAAGCCCTGAAATGTGTAAGATCAAATTTTAAAAGAATATGTGATAAATTTTATCCCTTTACTTACTTTGCTATCTCAGTTCCGGAGAGCAGTTTGCCAAACGTTTCTCCTTCAGTTGCCATGGTGAAAATGTCTGCAAACGAGATTGAAAGAAAAATTCACTGTGATTGCAGATCATACTCTCAAATCACATTTTTCCTGATAATTATAAAACCCTTAGATCTTTGAGAATACAATTATTAGGTATTTGTTAAAAATGTTGAAGATGAAAAATTTAAGAGACTGCAACTAAATGATTTAAGGCAACTAGGTCAATATATTTTGTTTTAATAATTTTACAAATTAATTTGGTTTTAAAAAAGAAAGGAACAAATACTTTCTCAAAACAAATTGTTGCTCACAACTTTATGTTCTTGAAAACAAATTGTTTTCACACAGTTTATGAAATTCTTCCCATGTCTGGGTCGCATCTCTAAAGAGGAAACTTGGGAACAAGAGAGAACATCAGATTTCCAACATTAATGTAAATAACATTAAATACATTCATTTCTTTAATTTAATGCTTAAATATCGAAATTTTGAATGATGTACTTTTTCCACTCCATAATATGCTTCAGAAGACAGGGAAAAGGGTTGGGGAAATTATAAATTTAAAAATTGTATGAAATAAAAAATTGAAAAAAAGAATTCAATCAAAATGATAAATGAAAAGCTTTTCAACAAATACCATTTTTTACATTAAATTTCTAAAAAAATATATGATTATTATATTAATATTTATAATTCTATATTAACACTATTAAAAGAATTATACAATTATATTCACATTCCTTATCACATGTAGTATGTACTCCGAGAGTAAAATTCTTCCAAACGGAGCGAAACAAATTATTACTTCGGCATCCTTTTCATCTGTACCCTCCAATGTTATATCCTACAATCCACACTGCTAACACCCTTTCGCGTCTTACTCGTTAAACATTCAAACTGTGAGAATGTGAAGGTAATGTGAATGAAATAAATGAAAATTGTTATAGCGTGGTTTTACTTACTTAATTACTATCACGTGTTCACCTCAGCTACACTCCAGAAACTGGAAATCGCGCGTAGGCTTGGCAGTGGTCAGAGCGAAAGCATAAACGATTCGACAGGAATGCAATGAACCGCTCCTTGTTGGCTCCTTGCTCCTAGTCGTCAAGCAAGAACCGGCTACCTTATCCGATAAACATGTCAAAGTTCATAAACGTCACACGTCTTCAATGATAGCCTATGAAGTAATTGAAGCTCAAGGTCCCTTTAACGAAAATAGTAAACAGATTGGAATCATTTTCTAACACAGTGTCAAACGATAAGAATTAAATTAACAACATCCTCCTATGATCTGCAATATCTTAAAACAAATGTCTAATTTTTGTGCTCTTGGGAAACAAGGATAAAATTCTGATTATCCTAATGTAATTGAGAAAAATAAAATTTCGTGCATATGCAGCTCTTGTGTTATATAAATGAGGTACGGCGACATCAATTAGAATTGAAAAGCTTCAGAGCCTCTCAGCGATTGGCGATAGATACGTTTCTTCATAGACCTGCGCTCGCTTCATTATACTGAAGGTCAATCGGGCGACACTGGGCGCGACAGGGCAACAGGGATATGCGTGATGCGCGTGCCGTGCTCAGCATCAGTTCGGCATCCTGAAGATAACAGAAAAGAGAGCCATCTATTAACAAAGGATGAAGCTATAGAATGCCTTCCAACTTATGATGAATTCCGTATGAGGCGCTAGTATCGGGACAAATTCTGGAAAGGGTGAATCTTCCAATCACTGAACGACTCTTCGCTTCGAGTGGCAAAATAAAGTTCATATTCAAACGTCAAAATTTACTATAAAGAACAGTTCATGGGTAAATATAAATTACAGGTGGAATGCATTCTCTCGAGCGTCCTTTGCGCTATACAAGACCAAAGTTTAATCTAATAAATGGAACAATTTTTCAGACAAATTAGAAAAAGCACTGAGGCTTCTTATAAAGAAGTCCAATTTCAAAATCTCCATTTCAAACTTACGGAAACTCGAGTATATATAAATCGAATGTGAAATATCAATTTTGGAGAAAATCGGCATAGCGCTTTAGGCGCTAGTGTCGATCAGAGACGGAAGGATAGAAGCAGACCGTTTCCCGTCAATCGATTTTTCCGCATCAATGGCCGGCAAAACATGGATTCTGACTACACAACGTGATAGAGAAAGTAATTTACTATACCCTGAAACAAGATTTATGCACTTTTCCTTATCAGGGCACTGCAATAAGAGTGTTTCTCTTCAAAATTAGCAGTTTTCCGACGCACGATTATTAAACTTTATCTTCTTACAAAGTAAGGTCGAGAAAGAAGCCAATGGCACTGCAGATCGGCACAGACAAAAGTACTTTAAGTGAAATTTTCAGAAATCTTAATAGATTCCTTTGAAAAAGAGTTTCAAATTTCGCATTTACTTAATTGCCATTTTCTTAAAAACGACTTCAAATTTTTCAGTGAACATTTGTATTTAGGATAATTTTTTACTCATCTTTAATATTCTTGAAGTAATATTTCGGTTCTACTAGTAGGAAAGCGAAAAGTTGAGAAAATATTTTTAAAAAATGTACTTTGGGGGACGATACATGGCAGCTGAAATGAGGACAGGGCAAGACCGTAAAGGCAGTCCACACCAAAGAAATTAGAAAACTTTACTACGAGAAAGTCTGTTCCATTCTGTATCACCTCTAGTTTTAAAATTGCAACTATTGCACTAACTATTGCAAGGAAACTACTAAAATTTTCAAAAAATCTACATGATCTTTATGAAAGAACTATTTAAGGACAACAAATTTCATTTAAAGGAAAAATATCTATCTTCAAATTTATGGATGTAGAGAGACACCGAAAAAAATCCACACTTTTGCAATTTTCGAAAACTCAAAGTTAACCTTGTCTATTGGACCTATGCCAACTTTATAAGTGTATTTTACTCTATTTTCCCAAGAAATTTAAAGAACAATTTTGGAGCCGTTTGTGAGAAAATTTTGAGAATGTTCGGAGGGTTTCATGTAATGTACCCCCAAATTTTAAAGAAAGATTTTCAAAATTTCAAAGCTTCAACTAGAGCTAGACAGGGGATTCTTCAATTTGGAAAAGATCGTACGACCCGACGATCGTATAACCCGTTTAGGTGCTAGTAGAGTTCACAGACACGTTTTGCTTTCAATTGTTTTTTCGGCATCAAGGACTCACAGAACAGGGATTATGGCTACACCACTTGTTAGAGGAATTTTTTTTCTTAATTTAGCAACAAGTTTTATGTTCGCTTTGGACTCAAATATTCAATTAAATTGTTTAGTTAGAAGATACAGCCTTCGACTACATCACATGAGATCCTCGAACCTTTCTCAGAGTCGAGAAAAAAACCACACTACAATGAATAGAAATATGGCCAGTAGATGTAAAAATGGAGAAAGAAGTTCACGGAATGTTATGTTCACTGGTGGAACATTCGCTTGCGGATTGCCTCTGGAGACACAGCAACTTGGCAGTGGAGCCCCGGGCGAGAGCTGAGATAGCTTAGAGAGCTGGTAGAGCTCGTGGATACTTTTTCGTATCCAAAGCTCGGCAATTAATTTTTTCCGCCGAAAATCCGCCGTTTTCGCGCAGCATTACATAACTTTCTCTATACTGTGTATGTTACTCCGTATATACGTACATATACGAGAAAGTAAAAACACAATTGCGTAATTTTAGAAAATACTATTTTGTCTTCTTATACAGCACATTTAGCGCTACCCATACCAAAATTTAAAGAATAATTTTGGAGCTATTTGACACAAAAAGTTTTAATTTCAAGTTTTATACGTGTGGAAACAATTTATTCAGTAGATGGCTCCGAATTTGTTATTTTATTGGTTAGATAATTTATTTTCAGAGGTAGCATAAACTGTCTCAAACAGAGTCGAAACACTTCTCTCAGACTCGGTGGGAAAGTTTCTAAGACTACGTTCACAAAAGGGCCACATTATGGTCCGTCATCCTCTCGCTCCTCCACTTCTTCTGCCAGGGACCCAACATTTCTCTTACACTCAGCAGGGAAGTATCTATATTGAATATGTGCACACAATTCACTTTTCCCCATAGCACGTCATACGCAGTTTTTAACTGTTTTTGTCGTAAAATAAATAAATAAATATATCTAGAACTGCGTTCAAAAAGAGACCACACTCCGCCCCGTCAACTTTTGCAAGGACTCAAACACTTCTCTTAGACTCGGTAGGTTAGTTTCTAGAACTATGTGCTACCCCTATCTGCTCCGACCTGTTGATTCGGCACTTCTGTACTCTCTCCTGCAAGTGGCAAAACGACGGCCTGCAAAGCGTGATTTAGAACTAGTGGATGGCGTGGGATCAGAAAAAACTCCCGCTCCCACAACTCTGCCCGTCCTCTTTTGAAGAGCCAGGAGGTTGCTGTTAGATGTCTCCCCGCATCTGGAGGGTCTCCAATGTGTGTGTATTTGTGATCGTCCCATCCACGAGCTGCGCACCCAAGGAGTGCGCAGTTGCGCAGATTAACCAAACAGCGTCTTGCGTCATCTTGCTCTCTACGAGCTCTACCAGCTCTCGCTCGGCGCTCCACTACCAAGTTGCTGTGTCTCCAGAAGCAATCCGCAAGCGAATGCTGAACTTCTTTCTCCATTTTTACATCTACTGGCCATATTTCTATTCATTGTAGTGTGGTATAATTATTTAAATTTATTCTCGACTCTGAAAAAGGTTCAAGGATCTCATGTGATGTAGTCGAAGGCTGTATCTTCTAACTAAACAATCTAATTGAATATTTGAGATCAGATAGTGGTATGTTATTTGATAGTCTTTAATTGAAATCTTAAAAGCCTAGAGAAGAAGAAAATATTGTACGGGTACGAAATGATTGGCGGGTTAAGAATATTTTATGCTTTCGGAGCAAATGGATACTAGGGACATTTTTTATTGGCTTTGGAATTTATTGGCTTTGGAAAGGAATTAGCTCCCAGAACCCGTGCGTAACAATCTTCTTATGACAGTCACCTATGGCTTAAAACCAACTACTTTCCTTGCTGTTCGAACCCTGCTTGTTAGCCAGAAACGAGAAATCTGGGTACCCTCTGGGCTCACAAATTCTTCGGCATTCCTGTCATGTTGATTTTTTACTTTACTTGTGACGTGCCCTCTGAGAAGGAAACCGTCGAGCAGCTGATTCGAATTCTCATAACAGGTGGGTTCGATCTTAGAAACTGGGCAGCTCTCAAGCTTTAGCGGATTTATCTGTAAATTCCTTGCCAGTTCTGGAGTGAAAATATTTCAGTGAAGAGATTCTCAATAGGTAAACACACTGAGCATCTCTTGGAACACCTACTTAGATACTTTATCTATTGTATTGCCTGAGTTCACCATTAGAAATTCTAGGTTTATCAAAAGAAATATCTTGTCTGTCTGTAGTTTGATCCTTTCGGTATTTTGGCACCCTTTGTCATCATCTGTATGTCGCTGTTTCAAAGGTTGTGGGAGTACCCCTCAAAGTGGGATGCCTCCATATCCGCCGAATCGTCCAATCAATGGCAACAAATATTTGACTCGCTACCTCACTCAACTGAAGTCCGCTTCCCTCGCTGTGCGGTTCTCTCTGCCAATGCGGAGTTCGAACTTAATGGTTTTGCAGATAGCAGCCTCACTGGTTTTGGTGCTGCTATTTGTTTAGGTTTCATCAACTGAAGGCCACATTGTAGTTATACTTGGGGTTTTCTAACGTGGCATTTGTGGGTAGTCTCTCCAAGATGAAATTCGGCACGATTTTTTGCGTCATTCTCAGTCTGCTGTTAGGGTCGCTTGATCTGCAGCACTGTTTGATACGGTCGCGTTCATGAGACATCTTGCGGCAGGACCAAGAAAAGACGTAAAACGTCGTTCCAAATTCCATCTTGGAGATACTACCCACAGATGCCACGTTAGAAAAGTCCAAGTATAGGCTTCTGTGTGCTAAGACGAAGGTAGTTTCTTCCAGTAAGAAATCTAAAATCGAGGATGCCTCCCTATTTCGCACTTAGAATTGGATGCTGTTGTGTTGCTAGCCAGATTAATGAAAAGAGTAAAAGATGACATCTCTTCAACACTATAGCTCATTGTCACTTACTGGACAGACTCTAGTTGGTCTGGATTGGATTAAATCCTTACTCTTAAAGACAGCATATTTGCGCGCAATAGGGCGAGTCATCAACGAAATCACAGCATACGTGGAAACATCACAGCATACGCGAAACATTTATTTATTTATTTTATTTTACGTCAGAAAAACAGTTAAAAACTGCGTATGACGTGCTATGGGAAAAGTGAATTGTGTGCACATTTTCAAAATTCTGTGATCCTACACTTACTCATATACTACTTAAATTTTGAATTTTTGAAAGGGAGAAAAAAAACAAAAACTCCCATGCAATAAAATCTATGTTCAAGGATAAACAAGCAATAAATTTTGAATTTTGAAATTTTGAAAGGGAGAAAAAAACAAAAAACTCCCATGTAATAAAATCTATTTTCAAAGATAAATAAGCAATAAATTTTGAATTTTGAAAGGAGAAAAAAACAAAAACTCCCATGTAATAAAATCTATTGTCAAAGATAAATAAGCAATAAATTTTGGCTCTTATTACTTCCTGCCGCGACAACATGGAAACGATAATTTGAATAATTGTATTTCCCACTGAATTCTAGAAGACGTGCACAGAAAATGAAGTTACATTTATGTCCAGAAGCAAAACAAGGGCCATCTCAGCATTTGCTCAATGGATCAGGAAACTGGACGAAAAACCTGATCGAGATGGGGGTCATTGACCCGGAAGCTGTAGTACAATAGTTGTTACAGGTTGTTTATACTCATTTATACAGTCCAAATGGTAAATAATGCATTATGTATCATTGTTAAAATTAATGTTACTTTTCTTGTTATGCTCAGTATAGTCTCTAATTGTATAGAAACAGTTATGCAGCAGAAACGATTTCACTTGGGATTTAAACTTTTCTATTGAATTTAATCGTTTAATGTCATCTGGCAAAGTGTTGTAAAATAATGTACATGTATTGTATGTGAATTTTTGTAATGAGCTGTTGATACTGCCCCTGATGAATATGATTTCTACGTCGAGTGTTATAGTAATAGACTTCTGCATTTTCTGAAAAATATTCCGCCCTTGAGCAAGTCATTTTTACAAAACCACTGATTCGTAAATAAAAAGACACGGTAATGGTAGAATTCCTAGATTAATGAAAAGAGACTTACATGAATCACGTGGGTGGGATTTGGTTATTATTCGTACAATTCGTTTTTGTAATCTAAAAGTCTGGGAGCTATAAGATGTGTTTCCCCAGAATATTATGCCATATCTCAGGCGGAATGAACATTCGCGAAGTATACACAACGAGCAGTATGAAGGCTGACTGAATTTGCAAGAATTCTTAACGCGTAGCATAAAGAACTTAATTGTGTGTTCAATTCATTTAAATGGACGTTCCATTTAAGGTTTGACTGAATTGAGAGACCTAAAAATTTTGTTGCCTTAACATCAGTCAATGGTACACTGTTCATTTTCAATGGAGCACAGAATTGTTTATTTGAAATGGAAAACTGCATTAAAACCGTTTTCTTTTCGTTTACTATTAATTTGTTATTTCGAACCAATTTGAAACATCTGATATTGTACTATTTACGGTTTCTTTATTGCAAAGGATGTTCGTATCATCTGCAAAGAGAACTGTTCTTCCGTTTTGAATCGTCGAGGGCATATCGTTTACGTAAAGTAGGAACAGAATAGGGCCTAAAATCGATCCTTGAGGAACTCCATGCAACGGGCAAAGAGTCGGAAAGGTGCGTACGTAATGTTCCATCATTCCAGTAAGGTATTTCAACTCTCTGAGATCGTTGTTTAAGGTACGAACATAACCAATCTAGAGCAATACCACGAATTCCATATGAAGGTAATTTTGAAAGTAAAATGTCATGATCAATGACGTCAAAAGCTTTTGAAAGATCTAAAATAATCCAATAGGTGCCTCGTTTTGATCTAATGATGAGGCGACATCTTTAAGAAAAGAAAATATAGCTGTTTCCGTTGATTTTGATTTTCTAAATCCATGTTGGCAATCTGAAAGCGCGTCGTGTTTAGTGAGAAAGGTTTCCATTCGTACGTAAAAAAGTCTCTCTAATACTTTTGAAAAAACTGATAGAAGAGAAATGGGCCGATAATTTTGAATTTCATTTTTGTTGCCTTTTTTGAAAAGCGGCTTAATTTTAGCTGTTTTGAAAATATCTGAAACGTTCCAGTGCATAAAGATGCATTAAATATGTGATTTATCTGTTGTATAATTGCATATGCATAATTCTTTATCAATGAATCCGAGAATTCATCTAAACCGGACGAATATTTATTTTTAGTTTACCGATTATTTTAAGAATTTCATAGGAAGAAGTTTCGGAAACGAAGTTTCGAAACAAAGTTTCAGAACATTGAATCCCGCGGATTTACTAACTAGAGGCGTTCATCACTGGCCCGGGACCCACGAAGTCGTGCCTCCTGCTACGGTGCTATATTGCGCCATGTCCTAGCTACCTGCAACTCAGAATCTGCCATTTTATGGCTCATTCACAAAATTTATGAGTCATGCCGTACGTCCTCAGGTTCGTTGATCTAGTTTCCTTCTCTAAGATTAGGGGGGGGGGGATCATGCCGCCTTCTAAGAGGCCTGAATTTAAGTCGCTGCCCAGAGGCAATTGCCTTTGCGGCAAGCAAACTCTCGCCTCTGCACCCCTTTGTGCATTCTAATGGATACACCAGAGTAGGTGGGAGACTTGCGGAGGATGGGCTGCCATTTAACGCAACTCACCCGTGAATATTGCCACAATTAAACTAGTTTGTGACTGCATTTATAAACCATGCTCACACAGCTAGGCGGACTCTTAATATCTTCCCTCAGTCAAACATATTGGATCCTTTCTGCTCTTAGAGCAGCCAATTGTGTTGTTACCTGCTTTCGTCACAAGCCTGTCCCCGCTCAACAGCTGATCTGCTAGCTGTCAGAGTGAGCCAAAGTCTCCGCTTCCAGTCTTCACTGGACATTTCCTAATTAGTTACGGAGGTTCGCTCAGTAAGACGGATTTCCAAGATGTACTTTGCTTTGTTTATATACATGGTTACACGTGCTGTGCACATTGAAACCGTGTCAGCTCTAATTACTAATGCCTTCTTGATGGCTTTGAAGCGGTTTCTTGCTCGTCGCGGTCTACCCGCTTCTATTTTTTCGGACGGCACAGAATTTGACGGTGCCTATAAAAGCCGAGAAGCATTATTTACGCTCTTGCAATCATCCTTTTCCATGCTCAGGTTGCAGGCTTTTGCTCTGCCAACCGGATACCGTGGAGGTTTATTCACCCAAGGATTGCCAACTACGGTGTCCTCTGAGAGGCAACACTAAGGATCACTTAGTCATATCAGAAAATGTATACGATTATGAGGAATTGATTACAATATCCTGGTTGAGACCATTTGCAACTCGCGACCTGTGGTTAAGCCCTCAGACGATCCCATTGATCCAGATTAATTTGTCCTTCAGTCATTTTTTAAAATTGGAAGGCCACTTACGTCTCTTCTTGATCCAAGAGTACTTGCTGAGCCCCGCTAAAGCAAGGATGCAAAAGGTATAGGTAAGGGTGCAACAGAGGTCCAAGCAACAAATTGCAACATAGGTCCAAATGGACGTCCGCTTCTCCGGACGTCAAGTTCCGGCCCTCCTTTTCGAAGAAAACATGCCTCCACTCACATGTAAGTTAGGCATTGTAACAGAGCTGTTTCCTGACCGGGATGGTCGTTTTAGATCGGTCAAATATTCCAAGGTAGCAATTTTGTGCGCCACATTGTGTCCCTTGGCTGTTTGCAAGACTCATGAGAAAAATCTGAGGTATTACCCATGGGACCCTCTTGCTTCTCATCACCGTTCAGGTGCGTCGTAAAGAGATGTGATAGTTAACACCTTTACAGGTTTAGAGTAATAGGTTAGTGTATATGTGTGTGTATATGTATGTATATATATATATATATATATATATATATATATATATATATATATATATATATATATATAGGAGAGAGGGATATAATTATTGTGTATGTATCCCGGGAGGAAACCACAAAATTCAAAAATGAGTCAATTTTAAGCATCTTTCGAAATTTCGAGTGGCTGAGCCGCAATAAGAACTCAAAAGATGAGTTGATTAAAAAGACTTTCTAAGCAAAAATTTGCATTTAAGAAACTTAACATGTAAACTGTTTATGATCTACAAAAGAAATGAATATATTTGTCTAGAAAGAAAAATTAATACAAACTAGTGCTGCTAAATCAGCACTTACCTTCTCGCAACATTACGCGAAAAGTTATCAAATTTTCGAAAAATTGTGCATGATCTTATTTCAAAATCTGTCTTTCAGAAAATCTCTTCTTAAGAGATTTCATTAAAGGAATATTCCCTTAATGAAAGCTATTCCATGAAGAGGAAAAAATCTCTATCTTCGTACTTGTAGTTTTTAGGAAGACCCCGACATTTTTTTAAAAATTTTTGCAGTTTTCGAAAAATCAAGAGTTTTCAACGAAAATTATACCTGCACCATTCTCTTAAATGTCTTTCGCACTAACAACAAAATTTAATTAAAAAAAGGTGCCATTTCTTGGAAAATGTCGCAGGGGTTTCGTGTAAAGTCCCCCCCCCCAAAAAAATATCGGTTTCAAACTCGAGGGGCCCCACCGAATGTAAAATATTAATTTTGAAGAACACCGGCAGAACTGTTTAGCAGCTTGAGTTGCTCACAGACGGACGGACGTTAGGCCGTCATTGGATTTTTCGGTATCAAGGACCCACAAAAAGGATTCTGGCTACACCACGTGTTAAATAATTTTTTCTAAATTTAGCAACTGGATTTATCCACTTTTTCGTTACCAGTGCCCTCTAATGAGAGATTTTTCTGCCGAAAATTGTTTTTTTCCACGCAGCATTACAAAATTTTCTACTTCTTAAGCGGTAGCGAGAAAGTAAAATCAATAGGTTCCACGAAAAATGTCGTTAATTGCGGTGATCGCATACTTGTGACGGTTTGAGTAAGTTTCATATATACATATAATTAGAAAATAATGGGAAGAAAGTGTATGCTGTTGTAGCACCTCACAACTAGTTAAATTTGTGTTACTACCCAATGATTTTGGATGAATAAGAAAACAGAATGGAAAGCTGTAAAGATTGGAGTTTACAAGTTCTGCAACTCTAATCTGCTCATAACTTTAACAATTCATGCAAATACAATATGTTTAACCAAATGTTTCTCTAATCCAGTAGTACACTAATTGCAAATCATAAGTTGAAAGGAGTAGCAAGTTCTTTTTCCATTTTGTCTGTTCTTGAAATGTAGTGTACCCCTTCCAATTAGGTACAGTTGAAACTGAGTACAGTTCAGATCCAAATGCATAAAAAAAACAAATTGAAAAATGTATTTTTATCTCAGAACCATAAGTCACTGCATTTGCACAACAGAAACAATTAAAATTCGCATGGTTATAAAATTACAACTCAAAAGTACTGAATAAAACTAACAGTTTTATTATAAAACATAAAAACTGAGTGATATCAAATGAAAACAATTCAACATTTGTTTGCTACATCTAACTCCATCATGACCATTACTTTTAAATTATTCACCCCAGATGCAAGGGGAGGACCTTTACTTTCAGTGAACAGGCAAAAAATTCACTAAAAAGGACAAAATTTAGAATCATTGGAGACGACAATATTCAATTCGATTTCCGTAATATAGCTGTAACAATTTATACAGAAAATAGGTATCTTATAAGTATAATTAAACACATTTTAAACTTTATTTTAATAATTTTTTTCATAAACTTCATTTTATCTGTAATGATGCAAATATTTCTATTATTTCCACATTAAAATAGAACAGAATACATTTATTACATACTCTGTACAAAATCAAATCAATTCAAACAAATAAAAAATGTTGTACACTTAAATTAAAACAACTTACTCAACCAAACAATTCTAAAATATTACTCAAACTGTTCATCATGTAAACAGCCAACAGTACTAGATGCATGCCTTATTGGTAACATTATGAGATGACACACCAAAACATATTATAATAATTTATAAAAAATAAACATTTTAAAAAAAACTTTCAAACTTTGGATAGACGGGAAAAAAAAAAAAAATTTCTCTGGTAACATTTCAATGTTTTAATCAGCGATTCTTGAAGACTTGGGAGGTGCTCTTCTACAGAACCATACATGTCAGAGGCCAGAAGCACCATTATATTTTGATGTTTTGGAGTAAGAAAATATATGATTTGCTCTATAGCTGTAATGAAAAGCTTCTTTGCCCATTATCAAATATTTTGTCTATCAAAGAGATCATTGTCCTTGGTAGAGGGTGACATAGCTGCCTAGAGAAAACTAGGATATGATAGTCTGTCTACCAAGGGTGCAGAGTCTCCTGGCGAGTCATAGCATGACCATACAGATGTTCATTGTACCCTGATTAATATACTCTTAAATCATTACAGAAATAATCCAAATTTAAACCAGGTACAACAATCATATTCAACATGGCATAACCTTCCCAGTACATTTAATTCTAGCAATGTTTAAAATATACGCAAGTGAACTATGTTACATAAATGCAGTAGATCTCACTGCAGATCTACCTTCTTAATTTGAACATTTTCTTCCCCTTTTAATCCAGCGACAACAATCATTATTTTTCTTTTTCCGTTCCTCTCAAACGAAAGTCTGATGCTTTGGAGGAGATCTTTACTCCAACCAGGCCTCTCAGGAGTTTTAGGAAAGGTATTACATCAAGTAATGACGATGCTATATACGGTAAAATGTTCCAGAGAAATTTAAACCAATATTACACATACCAGATTTTCTGTAATACAAAATATACCTAATACAAAAATGAGTAAAATTATATTTGCCCATTCTTGCATTTTATGTTGTTGTGTTGTGTTTTTATGTAACATGTGCATGCCAACATCTTATACGTAATATTGATGTGCCATGTAATGGTTGCAGATCACTTTCTTAGAGAATTGTTACATACTCTCTTTTAGGTATTCAGCATTCATAATTATGAAAAGTTTTGTTAACGTATCATATTGGACCACAGATCAATATTCTGGAGCCTCAATTACCCATTTAAATATGTTTCTGCTAAACAGCACATTAATAAATTATTCACTGAGTAACTTTAATAAATAAGGAAGCCACAGAAATTGACTTGAGGTTATCTCTGTAATTCATCTTTTAACCTTGATGTGAAGCTAACAAAGCTGCATGGTGGAAGCACTACAATATGAGCTTGACTTTTTTCAACATACTGAATGCCACTGATGCTAGTTCAATTTAAAAGCAAGATTAAATGAATCAGAGAATACACGAGTTCAGGATAATAATTACAGTGTGAGAGGAGAGTAAGGAATCATAATCATCATCACTGATAAATATACAACTAGAAATTCTGATACACTTCGAGAAAATATTGAAGAGTAAAGGCAATACATACAAAATGACAAATTAACTTCGATCATATTTCTTTACAGGTGAGTATAGAGATTTTGAATTTTAACTACTATTTAATATAGTTTTAATCTTTTCTTTTCTTACCATATATTTTAAACTCATTGACTCATTAGGGAAAATGTTTTTGCAACGTATGTTAATATCAATCGATTGTTGTGCCATTATTATTAATATTACTATAATAAATAATCTAAATAACTGTCAATATTCAAATACAATTCACATATCATAAGGAGCATGAATATAATACAATGGTAACTTTACAAAATGTGTACGAAAATCTTCACTACACTTTATTTTTAACTAGTCCAACGCATGTATATCTCATTTATTTTCAATAGTCAAAATGCAGAAATTCCAATCTTTTAAATGTACTTTACATATTTCAAAAGTAGAGTATGAACATTCAAAATATTGTCTTCATTATAATCAATTTTATTGATTCTACAAGAATAATAACACCAACATAAAATAAAAATACTTTTTTAACTAATTTCCTTGAATGATTCAATCATACACACTCTCTTCAGAGGCTAGAGAAAATAACACATACTTAACTTCAAAACAAAGTTGCGATGATGAAATGCACAGAAATGGTCGTTACTAACACTGAACTCTAAGAAAATGTAGTCAATTCTTAATAAAACATAAAACACATTTATCAAGACCTTGCTCCTACATGTTTCTGAGAATTGTATTGAGAATAAAAGAGTACTTTTAAGTAGAGTATAAAAACAATTAAATATCCCCAATCCTTTAAAATAAGAAAATTGTCAATATTTGCTTCACTCGTTTCACATTAAGGTAAACCTTAAACAATCCACTTCCACTTTAGCCACTGTGTAACAAAAGCAAACGTTACATGTTAAATATTTCTGAAGGCAAAGTCAATTAAAGTTGCACTGAAACATCACATACTTTAAAATTTGTTACATCTTTTCCAAATAGCCTATGCCAGTTCATGCACTCAACAAATAAACCTTGCACAAAAATCATAATTTCTTAGCTCATAGTAGCTTACTTTGAATAAAGATTTCCCTCATTACATTCATACATACATACATATACAAGTTTATATACTTTTTATGAAATTCTAGCAATGAATATTTTTATTTTCTTCATCAACCTTCTACTTCAAATAAATAAAAAGTAATAATAATGTGAGCTTATAATTGGGATATGCAAAAGAATATTTCACATAGCTGAGCCCTTAGCCACTACGGCACAACCCACAAGAGCAGTTTCAACAGAGGTGTTCAAAGGGTTATTTACCAAAGAAGTTTAGTGGCCTGAGATGATCTACAAAACCACCATAAGGAAAAATATTTTCTCAATATTTTTAACTTGGTGTAGCTGCATCCCTTACAAACCACCTTTGTATCATAGGATATACATTCACAATAAAATATTTCAGTTACGTTTGTTGGCAAGAACTATATGACTAATTTCATACAAAATTCACGCTACTTTATTTCCCTTCGGCCACAATATTTGGCATTATGTCACTTATACTGAAAAATTCTTTGACCTGGTAACTTTAAAATATTGTTTGAATTAAGAACAGTAAATGGAGTGAAGCTAATTTTCTAAAACATGCTTTAACTTAAAAATTCTCTTTTCCCTCCATCTGTCATTTTTGTATAAAACATTTAGTCAAACTAACAGGCAAACTCCTAAAAAATATGTCTATTTACAAATTCTTTTAAACTACCAACATTTCACCCAAAAATAAACTGAAAGAGTTTATTCCAAGTGTCGTTTTTTTTCTTTTTTGATAAGATGACCTCAGCGTTTTATTACAGAATTTAGAATACACCCTCTCAGCAAATTTTCGGTCTATTTCATACCACATTTCATTCCTGTGATATGCGTTTAGCGTTACACTCACAAAGTTATTTAGTTAAAACATTTTTCACAACAATTTATTGAGATTAGGAAATACATTGAAGCACTGCAAACAGCATTTTGGAGTATGAATGAAAAATAAATTATATATAAATAAATAATTTAATAAGAAATAAAATAGAACTCTTAACAAAGAATATTCCTAATGGAATTCTTCAAAATTCTCCTATGTTATTTGTGAATAAAACAAAATTACATATATAACAACATTGCAGTATATTGTTTTCACTCAAAAAAGGTTTCAATGACAGGGAAGAAAGAAAACGTGCAAGTAAAAGTGACAAAAGCAAAAGAAAACAACTTTAGGTCCAAATAAATAAATAAAAAGAGAAAAAAAAGTTTATATTGATCATATTAACAGCAAAATATTCATTGTAATGATAAATCCCAATATGCATTAATGATAGAATAGCTAATGAGAAACAATACTTCTATTATGAGTGAATAACTCTGTAAATTAAAAGTTTTATAAAGAAGCAGATAGAACTTATAATGAGTAAGTTGTAAGGAAGCTGGAGAGAAAACCTAAAAAAAGTCAACAAATTAGTGTGCAATAACTTAAGTCTTGAAAATTAGGTATTTGTATGGAAAAACTAGTTAAATAAGTTGAAATGTTTCTCTCTTTAAACATTATTGATTCATAAAAGCACTGAAGAGCAAAAATGTATTAACACACTATTTCATCAAATGTATCAAGATAAGATATCAAAGTAATCATGATAACAGTAAAGTTAGATTCTGGAGATATGTTCATTGAGCAATTACAACCTAATGGGAACATTCAGTTAAGGAATCAGAAATTGCAGTACATTACAACAAAAATTCAGTAATAGAAGTATCATAGTAAATGACAATATAAATGTTATTAAGCTGTGTAAAATACTTTTGAATTCTAATATTTAGAAAATAACATTGGTGTGGTTTGGCTCGTTATAACAACCTTCCATTTCACATGCATTACATTCTATACCACTCTTCTATTACATAGAATAAAGCCAAGTGCACTCCTACATTCTCTCATTCACAATAAGTGAAATCGAAATTTGAGTTTACACAGTTGTTTACAGAAGAGAGGTAAACATTGTTTAAACAGTAAAGGTAAACTGCAAACAGAAGTCTGAATATGTGACAGAAAGATAGTAAAGTGGTACAGGTGGCAACGCGGCACCAAACACACCAAATTGACAGAACTCAAATGGCCCAGAGAGCACTGAAAATATCTAACAATAAACCCGTTTCACTGATCTTCCTTACAAATCACATGAAGGAAATCAATTCTATGGATTCGGTCAAATGTTTAAGCAAATGAGAAGTTTAAAAGTGGACAATGGCATAAATGGATTGTTCAGTCAGATTGTTCTTCTGGAACAACTAAAAATATGAGACTGCATATCACCCACTGGATGAAGTACATGTTAAATTTGTACAATTATTAAATACCAGTAAAATAGATGAAACAATGAAATGAAACTGGATCACAAAACGCTCTATTAAACAAATGAAATTTGAAATTAGGGACACAATTGCTCACCAACTGGAAATTGCAATTCAATAGATTGTAGGATATTTGGAAATCGCTTTGTATGTTTATTTTGTACACTATTTTAAAACATGTTTTCTCATTTCAAGCTATAAATTGTGAATAATAAATATATAATAAATAGTCAATAAATGTGGTCTTCTAAAATAAGTGTTTCCTGAAAGTGATTCTTTACACTGATATCCTTTTTTAAATCAATAAGGATGTTTCAAGATATTGGCAACGTAAAACAATCGGAACTCAGGATAATATGAACATTGCAACTACAGAATAAAAGCTCCAGAAGAACAAAAACTAATTTCATAAAAATATAGAAGGAGGAAGGTAAAAAAATATAGAAAAGAAAGAAGAGGCAATACACAAAACACATTCTAAAAGCCCCTAAATAATTTTATTCTTCTAAACTGAAGAAATAATATCCTAGAATAAAGTTTTAATTAACAAATGGATTACTTCAATTTATTTGAATAGCAAGAAAAATGGTTAAATATACTTTTGAAAACTATATTTTTAAATCAAAGCCTTTAGATATGGTGGTAGAAAATTAAAATGTATTATTCTTTATTAATATAAATGCTCTTATACCAAATTTACTTGAATGTAAGACTAGGTTTTTTCCCTAAATATCTCATTCGAAAAATATAGGATTGTCTTATATTTGCGGATTAAGCCTAGCCGCTTAGGATGTATGTTTTTACATTGTCTTTCCATGCCATGAAACGCACAAATGTCAACAATAAGATGAGATGATGAAAATATCACGCCTATTTGTAATACCCAATTACATGTATAAATTAATTCTCGGTATCCAACAGAAATATGCCATGCAATTCAAACCAATATTTTGAAAGGGCCAGCAAAGAGAGAATATCAAATGAATGATATTGTATCAAAGGAAATACAATGAGGAATTAAATAAACATTGTTGCCGAGATTTTGTTCCAGGTCTTGTAGACTCTCTGTTTAATGCCTGGTGAGAGTGAATCTGCATTTTGCAAGAGATGGAAATGAAAAAATCCACACTGATAGAAGAATACTTTCTACATTCAACCCCAAAAAAGGATACCAGAAAAATAAAATCTTAGCAAAAACTTCCCAAACTTGAAAACTTGCCACTATCTCCTACATTACCTACAAAACTGATGTACAAGTTCTCAGTTCACAACTTGATCACACATACACATTAAACAATGTAAATGTCCAGTACATTCTGATAAAGAATGCGAAAGAACTGTTACAAAATCTGAGGACGTGAACTAGAGCTGGCCTGAATGAAAATTTGGTGCCACAGAAGGGAATGTTTTTAGGTGGAATCAGAAGAAAGACTAGGAACATAACAAGATTTTTAACATGCAAAACTGCCAGAGGTGCCTAAAAACCGAGATTGATGCTGCATTGAAGGAGAACCAATGATACATGTGAAGATGAAGCAGGTAGCAACAAAAAACATAATTATGATAATTTTAAGGAACAAGAAAATAGCTATAGCTCAGGCAATTCATTTTAACATTCTCATCCAGATAATTTTCTAGTCAATTAGACAATTTGCAATTTTATTTTTATTAAATAGTAAGACTAAGTTAAAATTTAAAATATTCTTAGGAGGCCTCTTCAAAATTTGAGGGTCATCTTATTCTCATAATCAACATATATTTGAGTAAATATGGTAACCGAGCTAAAAGCAATCAATTCACTACCCCCAAATCTCACTGCCTACTACATTAATTGAGTTTGCAAAGGGATGAAAAATAAAATAATTGAAAGAGTGGGAAAAAATGTTGCCAAAATAATGTTTGCAGAGCCTCTTGAAATTAACAATATAAACACAATACAAGATGCTCTATACCAGAAACAGTTAAGAACAGCAAATTGTCATAAATTATGCTCTTAGTGTGAACTTTAACCTGACTTCTGAAGAATCTTGTCAAGAACGTACTAGGCATTAATGAATGGAATGTGTGTCAACATTGTCCTTGAGAGTCGTTTCCTTGACGTTAATACACATAAGAACAACTGCATGTGCATTTAAGCAACTTGTGTGAAGACTAGTATCTTTTCAGCCATACATTTTAGGAGAGGTAGGTGAAGGAATAAGAAAGTATACAATGTAAATAGTTAATTGTTTTTGTCAATCTATAATTCCATAATCTTTGAAGAAAAAGACCCAACAAAACATATGTACAAAATATGCAGAATATATACCAATATTAAATACTAAATATGTAATATATTGAAATTGGAGACAGGAAAGGCTACAGCCTGCAAGAAACTATCAAAATATGTATACAAATCACATTACAGACCATAACTTATATAAACACAGCAAATACATACATTCTAAGAGCATAATTCATGATTAATATTAATTTCATATTTTTGAGGCATTAAAAGATTACAAAAAATCGTGTGTATGTGTGTGTGTAAATGTGTGTGACAATTCTGAGTCTAGCACCGTTGTATTATAATGGATTTTACAAGCTGAAAACAAGTAAATTCACTTGCTTGGATGCTTGGTTTGTTAGGCCACGGCAGAACCTTTGAACACTTTCGGTCATTGCTAAGTAATACGCAGTTTCACAATAGTATACAATCAATAAATTGGCAATGGTTAAGTTTAAGGATAAGACGAAATGTGACTGAAGCTCAGCACAAACACAACCCCTGTCAAATAAATTGCTTCAAAATGTAGCTATTGTCAAGCCTAGGCCTGTGAACAGAACAGTAAATGTCCATACAGATAAATCTTGTACGCTTCTCTACCACACGTCATGCAACAATATAAGATCTATCTTCCAGTAGTCTTTCATAAAGAAAACTTTTTATACATTACAGTATTTAACATAATACTCACTATACATGAGGTACTCCTTGAATCTCCATCATTTCTTCTTGACAGTTTCCATCTAAGAGTGTACTATAATCACGGTTATTTCCACTAAAATTGTGAAAGCCTGCAGGAGATAAATGATGTCTTGGTGAACTAAAAGGATTTCGCAAAGAAGGTGTTGTTGAAAACGCTGATTTACGAGGTGATCTAGCTTTCACTATGCGTGGAGGTTTATACATTTCCTCTAAAACTGATGGTGCCACATATGTAAAACCCTAAAAACAATGTGCAATTGTTAATTTTATAACTTTTATTCTGTTCAGTTAGACATAAAAAAAAAACACCACAATCAAATCACTAAATAAAAACATTGATACACCGATAATCTTACAATCAAATGCCGAGGTTAATTTTTCCAGGAACATCTTTGCCATGTTCAAATCACCTGTCACGTAAATGAAACTTCCATCTGGCATTTGTAACAACTTTTCATTCTGGGACTACTTAAATATTGCCACTCCAGTTACATTAAATGCAGTGTGTTACGCCTTATGCCTCAAATATCAAAGTGACATTCTTGATTCTGAGAGTACAGCAAGTTTGAAGTTACAGAATCCTATATTTTCTTAAAGAACACTAGTCAAAACATCTTCAAATTGTAATGCTGATATTTTGCTCAGGTCATTCTGCACAATTACAGTGTGCCGAGGCTTTACAAGCAAAGTTCAAGGACATGAATTGTTTACTTTCGCATGGAGATTGTGCCCCAATGAAGAAATCTAAAAAAAAAGTATAAAAAGAAAAGGGGGAGGGTTCACACGTTGCTAGTGAAATACCATCGACATTCTTTAGGTCTGAGAACTTTGTATGTGAACATCATTTTTCTATTGGAAAACAAAAAAACATTTTTAGATGTGTTTACAAACTACACTTCTTTCATGAGCAACTCGTTTTAGTTTTGAAATTTGGCACAAATTTGTGCAATGAAGCGTTATTTTAATTTAATTGAAAAGCATTTCTAATAATTAAGTGGTGCCAGAAAGATATACTTTTATTTTCTTGCTTGGGCAGCAGCACATTATTGAAGTACTTTATATAGTATAGTGAAATAAAATTTAGAATAATAAAAGCATTAAAAATAGTGTACTCCTAATTATATATTTCATTCACTGCATTATATATTATGATTATTTGAAGTGATGTAATATTTCCATGCATTAGCATATAAACTGACACCGTTTTTCCGTTCAAACATCTCTCAAACCTATTTTAGCTCATCTATACACATATTGCCGCACTTTGCCCCACTGCCTACTGGGCACCATTGCCTTCCTACGCACGACTAGCCTGCCTCGGCCCTCATCAACATACACTGCTGATAAAAATCTGGTGGGATCAAGCACATGCGTCTATTTAAAAACATCTGTACCATCAGGACAGCAGAAGGAAAAAGCTCCATATCCAAAAGGTTTATCCGATTTTAAATACTAAATAAATAAAATAAAATTAATCATCAATATTGCATAATCGTGCACTTTTTTTTGACAAGTTGAAGACAATTTTTAGCATTCTAGATTCATATTGAACATTTTTAATTTATTGATAGCAGAAACAAAGAATTTAGTGACAGTGACATTGCAGTAGTTTTAAGTTTTCATGTAAAGTTAAACGCAACCGTAAAAGAAAAAGCAATTTGAGCTCTTAGAGGCTGGAACATTATGGAACTGGGTAATGGAGAATAGAGAAAAAGACAGATGCATATTAGGAGCTTGAAGTTATGTTCAGCTGCAACTGGAAATTGCTTCTATCACAATATAGCAGGAACAAAAGTGCTAAGTACAGAAATACCCGTTCAAAACTTTCTTGATCTGACTTAGTTTTCAGTGTTAATGGAAACAACAATTTAGCCAACACATTTTTCTTACTGAACCCAGTGTTTTTAGAATTAAACATTACAGCCTGTAGTGGCAGCAAAAGTTACTCAACCATTGAGCAACTATTTAAAAATTATATCGTATGGTTCCGCGGTCAGAATCATGATCTGGGCTGTCCAGGTGACACCGCATCGAAGGCTGAGGTGCCAACGTTTCGACTGACATTTCGCGGTCCTCTTCAGGGCCATACTGCCTTATTTAAAAATTCTAATAAAACAATTAGATTAAAGAAATATAATGAAAATAAATTAAATCTTTATAAGATATATCTTTCTGTAGAAAATGTCACAGCTGTCAAAAGTCAGATCAAAATTTCAAGCATCGCAGCATTAATTCATTCTGGTAGAAGCTAGTAAAATTAAGTTAAATTATAACACCACTTCAGAATTCTAACTGATCTATCTTTCAACCTTTCTTTCTATAAACATGTATTTGTATAAATATGTATATTACTAGTAAATGTTCCAATAAATGTTACAAAAATATCGCTTCTTTTTTGGTCGGAATATCCTTTGCCAGAGCAGTGAGACATTTTCAATTTGAGCAATGGAAAATACCCCTAAGAAAACAAGATACGACTCACTGTGCTGCAAGCAGCTGATCAATACTGAGACGAAACGGACGTAGCCCATTTCCCTCATATGTCAACCGAGAGATGGCTACACCCTATGTGTAGCCATCATGACATTTGGAGACCGCGCGTGGATGACGCGCAGCAATGGTTGTTGTCAAACCTGTGACCAGTATTTTGTTAGCCAATTAGGCGAAGGCCGATAAGACCCTAAATTGCCATTGGTTGGCATCAATTAAGCGAGGTGGCTGAAAATGGTCATCTCGAAGGTTCACGAAAGAAACACTTCTCTTTCAAACGTCGAGGAAGTAAGACAGACAAAAGTTGTTGAAGTACAACGAGTTCTTTTCACTAGACGAGTATGCGAGAAGAATTTTCTATTAGGAAAGTCTAGCCAGACAGTGCAACAGAATTCGTAAGAGGTGAGGAAGGTTTGCATTTCGTAAAGATAACGAGTCTTCCCGAGAGCTGTGTAGTCAAATGTTTGTGTGTTACGAGTTGAATTGTAATTGTTGCACGAAGGCCGATCCTAACAGTGAATATTACATTCAGTAGGCTTGAGCAGGAGCGGAGAGAAAACTCCTTGTCGAAAGATGCTCGGTTTGTTAATAATTGCGGAAACGAGTGCCGCACGCACGCACACGCACGCGCACACACGCACGCGCCAGCGCACACACACCTTCCGCAGAGGGGGCGTGGGATCTGTTCTGGTTCTGATGTTCATGTCAGATAATCTTTTGAGAATGGGAGTGTACTGGAGAGTTAGTGAACACTATACCCGATAGTGACCACCAGGCACTTTTGTATGAGGTGAAAAATCAGCGGAGGGATAATTTTGCACCGAAATATCAGCCAGCTGGGTGGAAAGCAAAAACGTTTGACGAAGTTTTCCGACAATGTTTGGAGACAAAAGTGCCAACAGGTACCTCAGATGACAAAGTTGGGCAGGTTATGAAATGGGTAACCAAAGCCTGTGATGCGGCTATGTCTAGACAGGGAGCAATCTCTCGACGTTCACCAGTTTACTGGTGGAATGAGGAAATCGCCCAATTATGTCGGAAGTGCCTTCGAGCCAGAAGACAGTCCCAGAGAGCTCGTGGCAGAGACAACTTCCTTCAATTGCAAGAGCAATACAAACTCGCTCGAAGCCAGTTGAAGATAGAAATCCGCAAGAGCAAATGCTTATGCGCCAAAAGCCTGTGTGACGAGGTACAAAGGGATCCATGGGGTAGGCCGTACAATATGCTGCTCAGAATTGTGACAGCCCTATTCCCGAGCCATCTAGGTGACCCAGTTAATATAGCATTATCTGAGCTAGAAATAATTCCTCCAGTCACGCAAGAAGAAATTCTGCACGCAATCTGCAGAATCGGCAACACAAAGGCTCCCGGACCGGATAACATTCCCAATATTGCCCTCAAGACTGCGATACTCGCTCACACCAACATCTTTGTGGATCTTTATTATTCTTGCTTGAGACAAGGGGTGTACCCAGAAAGATGGAAAAAAAAAGCGCCTGGTGCTCCTCCCTAAGGGGAATAAATCTCCCGAAGATCCATCATCATACCGGCCACTGTGATGCTATGTGAAGCTGCAAGGTTCTGGAGAGAATTATTAGTACCAGACTGGAGAAAGCTGTGGAGGAGGGAGGATGCCTTTTGTAAAATCAGTATGGTTTCCGCAGAGCCCGCTCGACTGTTGACGGAGTCCAGCTTGTCATTAACACTGCCTGACAAGCAATTGGAGGAAGTAGATGGAAGAGAGGCCCAAAACAGTACTGTGCTGTCATTACGTTGAATATTAAGAATGCATTCCACTCGGCCAGGTGGAGTAATATTCACCAAGCTCTCTGCAGATTTAAGGTGCCAAAGTACTTTAAGATTGTGGCCAAGTATCTGAGTAATAGAGCCCTGATTTACAATACAAATAATGGGCCAAAGGTACATAATATCACCACTGGTGTCCCGCAAGGATCAGTATAGGGTCCACCATTATGGAATGTGATGTATGACGAGGTCCTTTGTCTTCCCCTCCCAGAAGGCACCAGTATTATTGGTTTCGGGACGACATTGCTATCGTCGCGTTCTGAAATACATTGAGAAATTGTGTATATTTGCAACGAAGCGATCGCTATTGTTAGTCAGTGGTTGAAGTCCTCAGGGCTGCAGTTAGCTGAGCACAAGACTGAGGTTATCCTAGTCACTAGCAGGAAAATGAGAGAAACCATGACTCTCAAAGTTGGAGACCATTGTATTGCATCCCAGCCGTCGATCAAATATCTTGGTCTCATGATTGACGCCCGTCTGACATTTGCTGACCACCTGAAGTACGCCAACAAAAATCGGCGGTAATTAATGCAGCACTGTCGAGACTAATGCCCAACATAGGCCCCTGTCAGGAGAAACGGAAGCTTCTGGTCTTGGTTGTGAGGTCTGTCTTGCTCTATGGAGCCCCAGTATGGGCCAACTCCACGTCGACAAATAGTTACGTCCGAGGGATGACGTCAAGGTACAGGTTATCAGCATTGCGGGTAGCTTGTGCATTCCGCACTGTGTCAAACGATGCAGTGTGCGTCATCGCGGGGATGCCTCCTGTCGATATCTTGGCGCAGGAGAGACGGAGGCGATATCACAAAGAAGAGGAGAACCCAGACTGCTCGACAACACTGCTCGAATTGCAGGATCGATGGGACAAGTCCATTAAAGAAAGATGGATGTATCGCATGATTCCCTCCATTGCATTGTGAATCAACCGTAAACACGGCGAAGTAAATTTCTTCTTGACTCAGCTGCTGTCTGGACATGGATGCTTTCTGGCATATCTCAAAAGCTGGGGGATACCCCATTCTGTCCACTCTGCGAACCTGCTGTCAAAGACGCCGAGCATGTGTTCTTCCAGTGCCCGTGATACCATTTGCAGCGACGGCACATTATGAGTATACTCGGGATCGACCCGCTGACACCCAAAGCAACGGTTGGGTGCATGTTCGCCTCAGAAACCAACTGGGATGCGGTGAGCGCATATGCGCAGAGCATAATAGCAGAGCTCAGGAGAATAGAAAGGGAAAGAAGGGAAATCGACTGATCCTCCTTTGATCCATCCTACGTTTTGGCAAAGAGAAAAGCTTAAGACTAAGCCACTCTAATCCACTCCCCATGATGTAATACCTAATGGTTCCGAGGGGAGGATGGAGGAGAAGGGAGGTGGTTTTAGTGGGAGTAAAATCTCACACTATCAAGTGGTACAGGCCATATGGTGTTTTTTGAAGATTTCCACCTACCCTCATAAACAAAAAAAAAAAAAGGTTAGATTGCCGGTACAAACTGCACGCCACCAAGAAATGCTGTCTGTGAATACATTCAAGAAAGGAGAAGTCGATCAATGTTATAATTTGTCACGGACAATCCGAACGTGAGTGGAACTCGACTCTGTGCGCATCTGAGAAGGTGGTATAAGAACTGGGGCACTGTGAGGAGGAGAGCTGCGTCAGGGGAACGCCGCGAGACGTACGAGCCCACCGCCGGCACTGTCGCTTCTGTACGAGCTGGACAGATTGATGCTTTTCGCCCCAGAACGAACCTGCGAGGCCATCAACCATAACCATGACTCCGACCCTGCAAGCACGCCGCCTGAAATAGAAGCGGTATCCCGAGTTGCACACCACCGAGATACACATGACGAGAGTGAGTACCCGTGAAATTAACAAGAACTGTTAGAAAGTTTGTTTAAGTTAGAATCAGAGAAAATTTTCTTAAAATTTATCTTAAAATGCTCTTAAAATTTTAATTTGTGTGGGAAGGTATTCCTAACCTCTATGTTAAATTTACGAAAGAAAACGTAAGATAAAATTAAACAGGTTAAGATTGTAAGAAGTGAGTAAGAATGTGGCGATAGCCGATGTTACTATTAATTCCGTGCCAGCTGGTAGCCTAGGAGTTTATGGTATGATTATTTAATGAAGATTAAAATTGGTTGCTCCAGGACTTATATTCTGATCGCTTAATTAGTGTTAAAATCATTGTATAACTGTTTGAGATTTTCCTGTAGGAAAGAAAAATTGCTTGTGGCATTTAAATAATACTGCAAAGCAGAGGTTTGCATATTAAATTTTGTATCATTGAATATTTGCCTCATGAATTGTTTTTCAAAGCACATCGTAGCGCCTATCATTGAATGTGTGCAAGTTTCCTAAGCCACGTTCCAAGTAGGGTTTCCTGGGGGAGAAAAACTAAGAGAACCACTGGTAGGGCCCGTCGACGGAGTGGGACGGGAGAGGATGTCGCACATTGCTGGTGACACCCACAATCTTTCTCGTGGGGTATAACCACCCTTACCCCTCATAAGTTGACGAATGCTGGTGCGTCCCAGGAGACGATGTGTTCCGTTGCAATACAATATGACAAAATCTGCTCAGTCTGCCACCGGAGCTCCCAGAAAGAGCAGGGAGCGAGCAGCAGCTCTTCCTTTGAGCAAATTGCTGTGTGGCCCTGCTGTAGACCAGTGGAAGTTGCCTCCCTATACAATTTTTAAGCTCACAACCATTACAAAAATTGATGTTTCTAGCATTACTGTAAAAGATCAATCAAAAGATTGGATGGACCTTACGAGAGTTTAATGCTGGATTATGAGAGTTTGGCAACAATGCCCTGGAGCACTGTTAAACTTGCCCTATACGTTAGTACTGGACAGCTTCCATGGCCACTCCACAGAGGAAGAATGCAAATTAATAGGGGGAAAACTGAACACTGTGATCATCCTGGGAGGTCTAACCTATGCTCTGCAGCCTCTGAACGTGTGTATCAATTGCCGATTCAAGGTACCACTTAAACAACATTACACAAGGGGGACAGCAGAAGCAAACCATGACTACCATGGCCCCACAAGATGAAGTGGCCAGAAGTTTCTCAATTCTGCTGATGGATCAATGGTGCTTGGGACTTGATTGAGCTTCCTCTGGTGGAGAAGAGCTTTAAGAAGTGTGGCATCACAAATTCAAGGTCCGAAGATGATGTGCTGTGGCAACATGGCAAAGATTCCACTGCCAACAGCTATTTTGCCAGCAACAAGAAGAGAGATGAATTAAGTTATTTTTCTATCAAAATTTGCTGTCCTTATTGATGAAAAGCAAACAAAGTTATTTTTCTTTTCTTGCAGTGTGAGAGTTTCCATAATTATGTAATATATTAATGTAACAATTTTTTTTTTGCAATAAAAGTGCAAGAAATTAAAATAGTTTATTTCAAGATTCCTTTTCGTAAAATAGGGTGCAGGTATTATTCATGTATATACAGTAACAAGAAAAAGGTTTGCTATGAAAACGTGTCCATTCATGAAAAGTATTCATTCACAGGTTTCATTATATTTTGAACAAATAGAATTTGGCAAATAAATTACCTGAAACACTAAATTGGCACTTTCGCTCAGGGTGGATTCATCTGGAGAATCAATTGGTGTCTGTTTTGTAAATTTCGTGTCAAACTGGGATACGTCATCATCTGAGGACTGAAAATACAAATTATGTAAGTATTAATTCATTTGGCATAATATCAATATTTCTAAAACATTGAATTAATTAAATATTTAATAATTAATTATTACCAGACAGGGTTTAAAAGGGGGTTCCAATTTCCTAGCAACCACATCAGCCCAACATATATGTCTAAAAAAGGAGTGCATTTTTATCATAGCTCCATCACCTGGTGCAGAGCCTAGTCTTTGGCTCACTTGGCGCTGAAATAATAACAAAAAATGTATTCAAAGAATATAACAATGTAAAAAGATTTCATACATTTTTCACAGAATTTCCTGAAATCTTTTGCAGATGTTAGCAAAGCATGCACGGATTTACACCTTTAATTCTTCTAATAAATAAATATATTTTTGATTACTACAATTAAAACTTAGAGTTCAAAAGACTGTATGGAGAATGAAAGTTTCATAAATACAAGAGAATAGACTTTCTGTTATGCAGACCACCTATCCTAACCTGAGAATGTTTATGTGTGATTAACTCTCGTTATATTGGTCTGAAGATCATCTGAGTGGTTTGCAATTCTTCCTTATCATTTCATTGAGGATCCATTTAAGGATAGAACTACAATCAGGCTGCCTGCTAACAACTGAAACTGAGGATAGCCTCTAGCATGTTAGGAAGATCCATTGCAGTAGTTGAGAATTCTGCTTCAGATGCAGGTTTGTGCAATCACAGTTGTTGTTTTTTTCCCTTTCATTGATTCACAAATTCATGGTTTATTTTAGATGAATAAATTGTGCATTATCACATCTTTAATAGCATTTTTATTCTTTAAGAGGTTTTTCATTTAAAGCTTCCAGCTTATTCATTCCTGTCGAAGAGGTATACAGTCATGTTGGCACATGAAGCTGTGGTCAAATGCTAATTGTGTTTATACATCTTGCAAGTCTTGGAAGCATCGGCAGATATGCTCCTGAATGCAACTGAGGTTTGTTAATATGTCTCCAAATCATGTTCCAGCCAATGTAGGAACAAAACCGTGTATATACTGAAATACTGTAATTCTTTTAGTTTCTATCATTGCCATTGTTGTGAACGTTGCAGTTGCAATGTTTGTTTCAAATCAACAGATTATTACATTCTCATTAATGATTCAATTTATAGTTTTTCTGATAACACTATTTAACCTACATTAGACGGAAGAGAAGATGAAACTTAAAATATGATGAAAAATATAAAATGTCCAGAAAGCTATGCCAATGATTCGTAAACGAGGAAACTTTAATCATTTTGAACTAAGGAGAGACCTAAATCTTTCGTTGATCTTAGAAATAATGAAATTCATGGAACATTAATTTCAACTACAGTATTTCAATCAGAAATGTTTTACAAATAATTATTCTTGTTTTCTCAACAAGAATTTGAATGAGATTTCTAAAGTGAACCTATTTATTATCTCAAAAAACCTACAAACAGAACTGTCAATTATTGGCACATGTACTTAAGTAATGAATACTCGGAAATCTAGTAATACACAACAAATCTTTAGCGATGCTCTCAATGAAAAATGACATGCAAATTATTATCAGAAAAATTACTGATAAATTAGTTTGCAGTAAAAATTTGAGATTGGATTTTCTTGCCAAGTAGAACCATAAGAATAATGGTACAGAATTATTCCACATTTTAACTGCCCACCTTATTATAGCGCATATATTGTGTGGTTTGCATACTTCATAAGGGCTTCACACATCTCAGCCTCAGCACTTAATCAATTCCCTGCAATATTCATTACCAGAAAGAGTATCATCACCTTTGGGTCATACAGGAGCATGTTCCTCCTTGTTTATGAACCTGTGTTGTAGGCAGTAGTGGGAGAGAGATGTCGGCTAAGAAACACTCCCTTGATGGGTGTGCATTCCAGGTAAGCTAGGTATGCTGTGCTTACCCTGGAGAAAAGACTTTATGTAATCACACACTGAAATCACCACTCTTCTCACTCATGAAAACTCAGCTTAGGTTTTAAAACTGCAAAATAAGTGTACACTGGCCGTAGTAAGTGCACGGCCCTGCATTGAGCATAACCACTGTTGCCGACAGCAACAGAAAGCCAGTGCAAGAAAACCCATATCAAGGCAACAATTCTTGTGGGTGACCAAACAACAGCCCCATGAATTGTAGAGAAACATTTCCATGCTCACTTTTCATTGTATTAAAATGTCTGTGAATGGAGATTTGATGAGTTTCTTGGTTAGGGTGACTTCTGATATATGAAACTCAGTTGTCCTAATAGCTTCAGCATTTTAAAGTTATGAGAGAGAGGCAGAGAGAGAGAGGAGGAGACAGAGAGAGAGAGGAGGGGAGGAGACAGGAGAGAAGAGAGAGGGAGGAGACAGAGAGAGAGGGAGGGAGACAGAGGAGGAGGGAGGAGACAGAGAGGCAGGGGGGAGACAGAGAGAGGCAGGAGGGAGACAGAGAGAGGCAGGAGGAGACAAGAGAGAGGAGGGAGGGAGACAGAGAGAGGCAGGGGGAGACAGAGAGAGGCAGGAGGGAGACAGAGAGAGGGAGGGAGGGAGACAGAGAGAGGAGGGAGGGAGACAGAGAGAGGAGGGAGGGAGACAGAGAGAGGGAGGAGACAGAGAGGCAGGGAGGAGACAGAGAGAGGCAGGGAGGAGACAGAGAGAGGCAGGGAGGAGACAGAGAGAGGCAGGGAGGGAGACAGAGAGGGCAGGAGGAGACAGAGAGGCAGGAGGAGACAGAGAGAGGCAGGGAGGAGACAGAGAGAGCAGGAGGGAGACAGAGAGAGGAGGAGGGAGACAGAGAGAGCAGGGAGGGAGACAGAGAGAGAGGGAGGGAGGCAGAGAGAGGGAGGGAGGGAGACAGAGAGAGAGAGGGAGGCAGAGAGAGAGGGAGGGAGGCAGAGAGAGAGGAGGAGAGAGAGAGAGAGGAGGAGACAGAGAGAGAGAGGAGGAGACAGAGAGAGAGGGAGGAGACAGAGAGAGAGAGAGGAGGGAGAGACAGAGAGAGAGAGGAGGAGACGAGAGAGAGAGGAAGAGAGAGGAGGAGACAGAGAGAAAGATGGAGGGAGACAGAGAGAGATGGAGGGAGACAGAGAGAGATAGGAGAGAGGAGGAGACAGAGAGAGAGAGGGAGGGAGACAGAGAGAGAGAGGGAGGGAGACAGAGAGAGAGGGAGGGAGACAGAGAGAGAGGGAGGGAGGGAGACAGAGAGAGAGAGGAGACAGAGAGAGAGAGGAGACAGAGAGAGAGAGGAGACAGAGAGAGAGAGAGGAGACAGAGAGAGAGGAGGAGACAGAGAGAGAGGGGGAGACGAGAGAGAGAGGAGAGAGGAGGAGAGGAGACAGAGAGAGAGGAGGGAGACAGAGAGAGGAGGAGACAGAGAGAGAGAGGGAGGAGACAGAGAGAGAGAGGAGAGGAGACAGAGAGGGGGAGGAGGAGACAGAGAGAGAGAGAGGAGACGAGAGAGGAGAGGGAGACAGAGAGAGAGAGGAGGAGACGAGAGAGAGGAGGAGGAGACAGAGAGAGAGGAGAGAGAGAGGGAGAGACAGAGAGAGGGAGGAGAGAGGGAGAGGGAGACAGAGAGAGGAGGGAACAGAGGAGGGAGGGGAGAGAGAGGCAGAGCAGAGAAGAGGAGGAGCGAGGGAGACAGGAGAAGGAGAAGAGAGAGAGGAGGGAGCAGAGAGAGGGGAGGAGAGAGAGGGAGAGAGGAGGAGGGAGACAGAGAGGAAGCAGAGGGCAGAGGAGGAGAGAGGGACGGAGAGAGGGCGAGAGAGGAGAGAGGGACAGAGAGGGACGGAGAGAGGGGACGAGAGAGAGGGGACAGAGAGGCGAGAGAGGGGGGACGAGAGAGAGGGACGGAGAGAGGGGACGGAGAGAGAGGGAGAAAAACTTTGGGATAGCCTCTCATATTTACATAATAATATTACTAAAAGCAGTTTCAAAGAAGTAGTAAAAGACTCACAATACTCCATTTTGTCTATTTCACACATGTAATATTACAAAAACTATACCTTCAGTAATTTTCTTATTAAATCTCTTGCATCAGGGGTCAGGTACGGTGGTAAGTTCAGCTTCCCTTTCAAAATCTTCTCAATTGTTCTCTTCCTATTCTCTGCAGTGAATGGTGGCTGAAAAAATTGGTTTCAAGGTTTAAAAAAATTACTCATTATTAGAGAGAATTCAAGTTTTCTCAACCAACCAAATTGAAGTTTTTGTTTATGCTGACTACAGCTCCTTAACTTTGTAATTATGTGTTTCATGGCATGTTCATTTACAAAATGTACACTTTTGCATTGCATTGATGCAGGTTTCAATAGTACTTTAGAGAAATTCATGCATAATGTAAATTGCTATTTTTTCCATATAATAATGTATATTTCGACTTTTAACTAGCATATTAAGAAATTTTTTTAATTTTAAATAAAAAGCATATTAAAAAAATTCTTTGACAATCTATTTTTAGTATGATTCGTTAGTGAATTAATAGTTTTGCAGCCATGACAAAAATTGTTCCTAAAAATAAACTATGCAAGATACAACATGCAAGTTATTACGATGATCTAAAACCATTTCTGCCAATTGTACTGTATAAAATGTATTCGTTTTGTGTTATAACTTGAAAAGCTGGTGGATATACAATTATAATTGTACTAACACAGATATGTAGATTTGCATGGCAAGGGATGTTTAAAGAGTAATGTAATTTGCCTACAATACCAGATTGTTTTTCTGTACCTGTATTGTATTGCCCTATGATCAGTACGATTGTTTTCAGAATATATTTTACGAGTATTATACAAAAAAAGTTTGTTTTTTATAGTTGCCAACTGATTCTTCCCCAGTTCAAATGTATTTTGTTATTTTTTAAATAGGCAAGCATGTAGAGGGTACGTAATATTATGGAGATTATTGTCAACATTGGATGTCCAAAACGTAGATTCAGCACCACGTATCTGAGCCAGCTGCTTCAAAGATCCCTTTTTGTCACAACGCAGTGCTGTCAATTTTCACTTGTACCTTAATGTAGATGATGCCACATTAATTTCCCCTCCTGTTTTATATTCCTCCATGATTGGTCTTTGCAAGGACATCCCACACAATGACAGATACTCATATGAAGGACACATCCAAATAAGACATTTCATACAAATGAGTTAATATTATTCCGACTTGTGAAGTGTGAATGGGAGGAAATGCAAATTTTGCCAAAATTAAGTATATTCCTATTCATCTTGTCGTGGTTTTAGGCTTAATTTTGGCACACAAAAAACAAAGGGTTATTTTTGACACAAAATAACTTTTTCATGCAAATGATTGAACCTAACAGGAGATAAATTTTACAAAATTGTTTGATTGTGCTCTGTGCACATAAGACACTAAAATAGAAAATAAATAAGGTACTTAAATTTGATAGTGCATATTTTATGAACCTTCAAATATCATACACACTATATCTTGGGCAAACTAACATTTCCCTCAAAGCAAGAGTAACAACTGAATTAACTTGCAAACAATCCCAGATACATCTGTTGCACTGTTCTTGGATCGAGAAAGTGAAGACTAATAATCGAAACACTAAGAATGAAAGAAGCTCTCAGGAAATCACAATAAAAGTTTGAAGTGGTTACTAGCATATTTAATCCTCAGGCAAAGTATCAAGCTAGAATCAAAATGACACCCAAGGGCACGGTAAGAACATGTTCAATGAAAATTACAATTTTATAGAGTTTAAAAAATGTATGTAACGAATAATTCTCATCTGAAAGCCGTTAAGACTTGATAAGAGTAAGTAAAAAATTGTGATTTATAAAACAAAACCTAAAATTATATAAAATGAATTGCCAGTGATTGAAATGACACCCTCGTGTTAAGAAATAATGTTTATTTTTAAAACTATCCCAAGACTTTTCCTGTCTTCAACAAATTGTTCTTGAAACACCCTGATTTTTCAGGTGCAATGAAATGGACACTTTTCCTGTTTTCAAAAAAGGCACCAATCTGTGAAATATGAAGTATGAAAAAAAGTACAATGAAACACCTGGAAGTCGAAAGTAAATGAAAATATATAATTTTTTGACTAGTTGAGTCCCTCGCTATGCTTTGTGCTTCAATTTTTTTTGCATCTTGTAATTTAATTTGTTTGTCAATTAGAATTTTAATGTTGCAATAATTTTTATTCACACAATTCAAGAATGAAACACATTAAAACATATTGCAAAACATATCTATATACGCAACCAAATCTTATAATGAAATATAAATATAAGTGATTTCAAATAATGTTTCGTGTGTTCTATTTTAATATATGATTGTCTTTTACCTAAAGATACCAAAGATAAATAACAAGTTAAACAGACAATCAGTAAACAGTAATGTGTTTAATCAATTTTTTTGCTCTATTCAAGAAATTTGAGGATTCAAAAGTCACCTTTACTTTGAAGACTATTTTGAAAGAATCCTCAATCAGTAACTATTTTTACTAAATCTCTTCATACAGCCCTGGCACCAAAGCAAACTGAACTGTACTAAACTACAGAAGTATGACAAGGTTTGACACAGTAACAATCTCCAAATAAAAGGGAGAAAAGTCCATAAATTCCTTCATTTAAGGTTTTATGCCCTTTTTATGGATTATAGAAGCAAACAATGAAACTAGAACAATTGATTATCAATTTGTCTTAAGATTTCCAGGCAAAGCAATTCTGATAATCTATCTCCTAATCCTCAGCATCACTCAGCTGGGCAGTTATACTCACTGCTCCTGTTAGCATGTCATACATCAAGGCACCAAGGGACCACCAGTCTACTGCTTTCCCATGTCCACTCCTAGTCAGAATCTCTGGGGCCCTGAAATGAAAATTCTTTACTTTCATATGACAAGGTTTATCTGAAAAACAAAGTTAATTCATAAAAAAAGAGAAGAATACACAGCAAATGTATAGTTATTGCATCTGCATTTGTTGTGTAAGGAAGATCTGCAAAACATTGCAAAGCTTGTCAGTTAACATTTGACACGCATGCATGAAACGATACAGTAAGACAATTAATTATTTCACCAAAAAATATTCTTCATATAGCTCTATTATAAAACATGGAAAACACTGGCCAGCTAAAAAAAAGCATTACGATTCCAAAATTTTAAATCTTTAAATGACAAGAATAAGTTATGAACCTAATGACTATCTGAATGAAACGATCAATGAAGTAACAGAAACAATATATTTTAATACACTTACATATATTCTATGGTTCCACAGAATGTATGTGTCATAGAACCATCTTGGATATGTTCTTTACACAGACCGAAATCTGTTAGTTTCACATGACCTTGTGCATCTAATAATATATTTTCTGGTTTCAAATCCCTGAGAAATATGGATTAAATATGATTGCGTACATGTTACAAAAAATTATTGCATATAATATCTCTCTCATTTTTTTAAGAACAAATAACTTCACATACCTATAAATAATTCCTTGTAAATGTAAATGTTCTAGTGCTAAAATAATTTCTGATAGATAGAAGCTGCAAAAAAAATTTGAAACTTAAGTTAGGCACAATAAATTTCATTTTACAATTACAATTTACAACAATATTGAAATAGTATTATTAAATATATCATACATTATTATATATTCCCAATTGGCATTATAGAAAAAAAAAAGATCTCATTTATTGCATACTAAAATTAGTACATGATAAAGATTGGTTTCACTTTAATAAAATCAACACAAACTCAAGAATAGCATCTAACAAACCCATTTTAATATATATTAGAAAAGAGAAAAGGAAAAATAGTAAAAAGAGAGAGCAAATGTTGATATTAGAAAATAATGCAAGTAAGAAGTTTTCAAAATATAATTGAAAATTATTAAATATCATTTAAAATAAATCTTTAACATTTAGATTTTTAAAATATGCACACTTCATGTTCTGCTATGTTGAATGTTAGAATAATAATCAGATGTGTATGATCTTCTATTTATTATTCTTACACAAAAATTGAAAGATTATACACAATGTCTCTGTTCAATACAAAATTCGAAGTATTTTTTCTCAAAAAATAAAAAAATAAATAAAAGATAAAAAAATGAAAAGGAACTAAAAACTTCACCTACAAATTACAAATTCTAATTCTCAAAAAATATGACTTTTAATATAACTTACCAAGCTGTATCTTCTAGAAATATTCCTTCTCTTTCAAGATGCATAAATAGTTCACCACCACTAAGGTATTCTAAGATAAGATACAGCTTTCCTCCAGTTTGAAATGCATAAATCAGATCCACAATGAAGGGGTGCTAAAGAAAATAAAGACACCAGAAATAAATAACACTAATTCACAATTGCTTGTATATCTCATTCCACAAAGGAAGAATAAAACCTGAATAAAAATTCAGGGCAGACACTAATAATATACAACATTTAAACAGCAATTGTATTGAATGCAAGGCACAATTCTTGCAAAATACAAATACAACCAATGTATCAAGTGTTACATGCACTAAGACTATAGAAAATACCATCACATTTGTTGCGAACTTTACAAGCCATTTGTAACAAAGGATTGAAAATAAAATATACTAATAAGTTTACTGAGAAATACAAAACTGGTAGTACATGAAACTTCCGCAATAACATTAAATGTACATAAAATTTTTTAATGTAATAACAGAAAATTGACAAACTCTCAGGTTGTAGTAATTAATTATTTTTTTTTTTAAATGATTTCATTCCAGAGATAACCGTAGCAGAATTTTAAGTAATTATTTATTATGTGGTATTAATAACAAAATTGTTAATCAAGAGATGGCAAAGTCAAAGCACTTGGAATCACCAATCACCTTTAGTACTATTATTTGGATCAAGTATTAATTACTAATTTTCAAATGAGTTATTTGTGTAATTTCAATAATCAATTCATTATGCAATATTTTTTGCTGTTAAGGCCAATTAAAACCCAACTAGCAACATGTAAACTTGCATAACACTTTTAACAAATAAGATTCACCCTTTTTCAATATCAGGGCTCCACAACACAAGTTTTTCTAATGAAAAATCAAGACTTTTCAAACATTATTATAGGCTGGAGATGGAACTGTGCTCTTAGTTTACCTTTTCTTTTGACACTTCAAGGCTTTCGTAAGCAAATTATCACAGTATAATTAAAGACTTTTCTTTGTTTTTGAAAGGAAAACCTCCCCTGACCTTTGCAAAAAAATATGCCCTGCCAGTTTGCAAATTTCTTGAAAGATGTCATGTAAGAAACCTCTTGCATAGAATATATGTCGAATAAACCTAATTTATATAGAAGTCCTAATAAATCATAGAAAAATACTATTATCACTCCTCTCTAATAGAAGTCCACAAGTGAGAACTAGCATATAAGTCTCTACAAAAAGAAGTCACTCTGCTTGTTCATTTTCCAAGGAACAACAAATGCATTTATTTCCTGTTTCAGCTAAAAACATGAATGAAATATTCTCGAAGCTAAATGAAAAATCGAAGTATGGAAATGTTTAGCTAAGTTCAATAATGCTATGTATAAGTAGATAATTTTTATCAGCTTTGTATAAATAAGTAACAATTCATATATTAAATTATAAAGCTGTAACTAATTAACAATAATCATTATTGAGCAAAAAAAAGGAGTGATGCATATAATTAAAATAAAGTTTACAAAACTGTAACTAAATTATAATACATTATTATTGAGCAAAAATTATCAAAGTATATAATTAAAATAGTACATCATTGTTTAGAAAGTTAAGTATTTTTGTAATTTGATAACAATTACTTACTTAAAATACGATATAAATCCTCCAAAAAAATTTAGACCAGAACAATATACATTTACCAGGTTAGCTATTATGTTTTTTTGGACCAAGATATACGTAGTTTTTTTGAGGCCTTCGCAGAGTTCAACCATCTATGAGATCTAAGGCCAAGTTCTGGATAGATGAATTCAAATTGTTCTAGTATTTCTGGACAATCAATTTGCCAATTAATAATCTCATAAAAATATGCAAGATCCATAATTAGTCTTTGACTAGAAAGACAGTCAATCTTGAAATGATCAAAGATTTCTTCAATGCTCACATTGTGATCTCTGATACTCATAGTACCTGACATATTTACATTTTTTCTGAATATTTTCAATTTTTTCCACAAGAGTATCTGTGTATGGTGAGCAGATCCTTGAGCACTATTCAATTATTGGACAGACCAAGGTAGATTATACATGAATTTGTGTACATACATTCCTTTCCAAATCCGAGTATAAATCCCTGTGCCCTATGTGCTTCACATGTTATACTGTCCACATGATTCAAGAACACGTTTATAGTCGATAATAATGCCCAAGTCCTTTACGGCGACTTCTCATTGATGCCAAGTAAGGTAGTTTACTGAAGGCGGTTGTTAAGGAGAACAAGAGGACATCATCCCACACTTATTACCAACATTCAGTTTTGGTTGATTCCTCAAACACCAACTGCTAAGGTCTTCAATATCTTACTGGAGAATAAGGATGTCAGATTAGCCCAAGACGTGAACCTTGTGAAAACCTGATGTTAGTCCATATTCAGTTGAGATGCAACTATTTACCCCAACTTGAAGATATCTTACTGACTTATACAAGTGAAACCAGTCCAGTGCTTGGCCCATACTTGGTCTTGATTCAATTTATCACACAGCATGTCGTAATCCATCATGACGAAGGCTTCACTGAAGTCCAAGTATACTGCATGTACATCTGTCCCTTGGTTCGTTTGATTAAGATAACGGTTTACAGAGTTCAGAGCACCATTTCTCAGAAATTGGTTGGGTATACCACCACCAGGTCCAGCACCTTTTTTAACATCCAGCTTACATAATTGTTCAAACACATCATCAATTTATGAGAGTAAATGAAACTTACGCGAGATATTCTTAAGGGAATGAATGTATCTGCAAACCTGTTTTTAAATTCTCTATACCTGTGACACGCGATTTAGACGTGGCAGCCGCACATTGAAGGAGAGGAGCTTAAGCTGTGGCATAAAATTTAACCTTAGGATTGCCTCTCTCAAGGCATAGGCCATAGGGCAAATCCCTCCTCCCTTCTAACTCTTGAGTGTGGGAAGGTGTACGGGCATGGCTTCTATTCGTGTGTCTCCCTGCCTCGCATTGAAAAGCATAATCCTTTGGCCAGATACTCATTGCTCAAGGCCATGTAAGGATATCAGAAAGTCACAGTACTCAGGGCTGTGATGCACTGTGCGTTGAAAGAGTCGGCAAGCAGTCAGAATGCAGCCACCGAGCAATGAGATGGTGTGTATTTTTTATGAGTTTCACAATGGTTGAAAAAACCATTTAACTCTAACCTCAGATGAAAAGATCAAACTTATAGAAGCAAGAGAAACTCAGTATCTGCCAATGAAAAATGTTTAATATTCATTTAATGGTGATTTCTTCCATAAATACACTATATGTTAATGTATTTTAATAATTTTATTTAAGTCATGTTATTTACCACTTTCAGGATGGAAATATCAATATCAGAAGTGTCATAAAATGGACAACCTTGCATAAAACTGAAACCTCCCTAAACAATATTTTTGTCCCAATTGATTCCAGCTAAGATTTTACTGTACTAACTGTATTATTAGAATCATTTATCAGAGTTCCCAATGAAACGTTTCAAATGAAAATGGGAAAATAGTATAGACTATACCTTCAGTCAACCAGGCCCGTGTAGGGTAAAAAATTAGTATCTAAATTTGGAAAATATCTGAAAATGATTTGGAACCCATTTGATACATGCACAAAGACATATCTAGAAGCCTGAGACACACACACACCTTCTGTGATGATTTTGGGGTACCAAAAAAGGAGTACAGATTAAAAAATAAAAACAAATCTCCAAACTATTTAAAGCTTAATGTGGTACATCAAATTTTGAAATGTGGATCATTTGTATTAAACATTTTTTCTAAACTTCTTGTGTCAGGAAATAAATAAGTGCTATTACATTAGAAACGGACTAATAACATACCACATCCTTTGCAAATAAAAAGACGGGCAATGAGCTAAAATTACATGAAATCTAAACTAAACTAAATGCAGGAATTTATTCCTTCTATTGTAAAAATCCAAATAAAGTAACTTCATTTCACCTTTAACAGATCTGAAATGCACACATAACTAACTACGAATTTCATTATATAATTCTTGTTTAGTTCCCATTTCTATATATTTCAATTTTCAAAACACAAATGGAAGAATTGGTTATCCATACACATTTACACATTCCCAATATAGAAATTCAAAGAAATAGCAGAAGAATGAAAGAAATGTTATGAAGCCCGAGTTCCATTTCAACAAATTTTGGACAATTGGTATGCACAGGAAAATACTTCTTATGAAAGAAATTAGCGCTTCACACTACAGAACTAGTCATATATAACGTCTGTTTAACTGTTTTGTAGCTAATCATGTACTTGAAACATTTACAAACAAATCAAAAAGCTCAGACCTACCTTAACTGCTTCCAAAATATTTCTTTCAGCCTTGGTATGAGCTGTGTCTTTTTGATTACGCACAATGGAAGCTTTCCTTAACACTTTCATGGCAAAGATGGTTCCGGTGTCCTGTCCAGTAACTTTACGTACTTGAAACACTTTTCCATACCCTCCCTTTCCTAAAACTTTACGCAGTTCAAAATCTTGAGGACCAGTTTTCTCCTTGCCAGTGTTCACATTCTGCTCAGAGAGTTGAACAGTTTCCACATCATCTGATCTGTAAATATAATATACGCACTTGCTTCTCACATTCATATTTAAATGTCTAAATGATAATGTATTGTTTACAATTCTTAAGAATACACTTCATCACAACTTTCTGAAGTGGTTAAAAATTTGTTTCACATAACTTTACTTGCCGATGTTTTCCTAGAAGATTTAGAAAATATTAAAATAGAGTTTTGCACTCTGTACTCAACATTCTATGAACCAATTTAACTGAGTTAAGTGTACAAATAAATACCCTTAAAATTCAAATGTATTTGTATAACTATAACAAGAGATCAACACTTACTCAATTATGGCATTGACATTTGGATCCGTATCGTAATCACCCTATGAAAGGGAAAAAAATAATACATTAGCAATTAACAATACTGAACAAGTAACCTTGAAATGGTGGGCTTGCTCAATGTCTATGGATCGACTTAATTGTCCTACATTGTAGGACGCAAATTTGGATACAACACACGTAAAAGGAATTATTACTTGCCTCTTCTATCTCAAAAGCATCGTCATCTGATTCATCTTGGTGAACATCTGCATCTTGCAATTCAATATCAAACATAGCGCCTGCCATGCTTCTCACAACAAATTTACATTGAGACAACACTTATATCACAATATTTATATCCAGTCGTTCAACGAGCTTGATTCTAATATTGCTTCCCGATCAATTCACAACTCCACCTGCTTCATGTGGTGAAACTTCGCTATAGCGAAAACGTGAAAGTTGTGCACGAACACAAAGACTGCATTCCAAATATCACGTTCCCAGCTCCTGCGAATTTGTAAAGAGTCACACGTAGTGTGCAGCTGATGCCCGAAAACATTTTTCAAGTTCAAAGATTACTTACAATCGTTTGTCAAGAATGAGTCATAAGAAGATAAAGTATAAAAGTAATAATTCCAATTCCATAATAGAATTGCTCTGAAAACAAAATACCACTACTGGAAAGCTGTTTCTAAACACAGTTGAGAGCACTGAGACTGATATAGCAAGTACCACTGCATTAAGTTTATTGAATTCCGGCTCAGTCTACAATATTTGGCTTCATGTAATGTTTTGTGTAAGATTTGTGTTTGAAAGAAAAGCAAACAACAATTTTCTACGTTTACGTATATTCTTAACATTGGCAACACTGTTCTATACATGTCTACTGTCATGACTCATGATGCCCATTTCTAGCATTGACTATAGCTTATCTCCGATATCAGCTGGAAAACGAAAAGTGACCATTTGCTTTTCACTTTATAGTTACAACAGAATGATCGAGGTTCGTAGGTCAGTCACGTTATTGGCAACAGACTTGCAAATTAAATATGTTTCGTGCGTCCTAAAAAGTTATATTCAACATTAATGACGTTTATGACAGTCTATAAATATTAATTTTACTTTCTCGTATACATAGGCCTACGCATATACGGAGTAATAAACATAGAGTAGAGAAAGTTATGTTTTGCTGCGCCAAAATCGGCAATTTTGCGACAGAAAAACTCGCATTGTGAGGCCCGGTCACAGAAAAAAAATAGATAAATATTTTTCTAAAATGTCAATTACTCCATCTAACACGTGTAGTCAGATTTCAGAAAATGTAGGTCCTTGAAACCGAAAACGTGATGTTTTTTTCAAAACGTCCGTCCGTCTACCTGTCTGTCCGTACGTCCGTCTGTGAACACCACTAGCGCCGTAGGATTTTTCCAAAATGGATATTCCCCAATCGATCTTGCTCGACTTGAAGAGCTGCGATTTTGAAAAACATTCTTTAAAATTTAGGGGTACTTTACATGAAGCCCTTGGAATATTTGTGTGTGACAAAAGTGTGAACTTTTTTTCGACATCTTCCTGCAACTTCGAAATTGAAGATAGATATTTTTCTTTCAAGTAAGATTAGTTCTCCGTAGTTAGTTCTTTCATGGTCATGCACATCTTTCGAAAATTGTAGTCGTTTTCGTTCAATAAGTGCAACATTAAAAAAACTAGCGTAAACAAAATTTTCTCGAAAACGGCTTAAAATTTTTTCTTTAAAATGTTCGTAGGGATAGTGCTAAATGTACTCTGTAACATAAACGCCATTTGGTCTATTCTTTCGTTTTTTCAAAAATTTCACAAATGTAATATTTTTGACATCTCTGTCACGTCGTTAATATTTACATTATCGGCAATTTGTTATACATTACTACATTTATGACTACATGTGCGTCAAATTATGTCGTATAAAGTTTCTCGAAAACTCAAAATTTTCTTTGAAAATGAGCTCAAATATCCGTATTTTTAGACATGCTCAAAGCCATTTTCTCAAAAATGACTCAAAGTTTTTTCCGCAAACTTTTTGTACGGAGAGTGCTAAATGCACTGTACAAGATGACATAAAAACGTTTCACTGAATTTTTTTGTTTTTCCAAATATTTTACATATATAATTTTGTTGAAAAAATATTACCCCATTAATATGGACATTTCCAGCGATTTGTATATTGCATTTGTAAATGAAAATTCTTGAAATGACTACAATAAAGTTTTTTGAAAACTCAAAAGGAATGTGTGAGAAAGAGCTTCAAATTTCTCATTTACAGTATCGCTTAAATGCCATTTTCTTAAATACGGCTCCAAATTCTTCAACGAAAATGTCCTTATAGGACCAATTCTCAAAATTCTCAAAATAATCGGTAAACTAAAAAATAAATATTCGTCCGGTTTAGATAAATTCCGGATTCTTTGTTAAAGACCTGTGCGTATACCATTATACACCCGTTAACTCAGATATTTAATTCATCGTTTTGCACCGGAACGTTTCCAGATATTTTCAAAACAGCTAAAATTAAGCAGCTCTTCAAAAAAGGCAACAAAAATGAAATTCAAAATTATCGGCCCATTTCTCTTCTATCATTTTTTTCAAAAATATTAGAGAGACTTTTTACGTACGAATGGAAACCTTTCTCAGTAAACACGACGCGCTTTCAGATTGCCAACATGGATTTAGAAAATCAAAATCAACGGAAACAGCTATATTTTCTTTTCTTAAAGATGTCGCCTCATCATTGGATCAAAACGATGCAGCTATTGGATTATTTTTAGATCTCTCAAAAGCTTTTGACATCATTGATCATGACATTTTACTTTCCAAATTACCTTCGTATAGAATCCGTGGTATTGCTCTAGATTAGTTATGGTCCTACCTTAAACAACGATCTCAGAGAGTGGAAATACCTTACTGGAATGATGGAACATCACGTACGCACCTTTCCGACTTTTTGCCAATTGCACGTGGAGTTCCTCACGGATTGACTTTAGGCCCTATTCTGTTCCTACTTTACGTAAACGATATGCCCTCGACGATTCGAAACGTAAGAACGGTTCTCTTTGCAGATGATACGAACATCCTTTGCAATAAAGAAACCGTAAATAGTTCAATATCGAAAAAAAATTTTTACAGTTACCATTTCAATAAACAATTCTGTGCTCCATTGAAAATGAACGGTGTACCATTGACTGATGTTAAGGCAACAAAATTTTTAGGTTTCTCAATTCAGTCAAACCTTAAATGGAACGTCCATTTAAATGAATTGAACACAAAATTAAGTTCATTATGCTACGCGTTCAGAGTTCTTGCAAATTCAGTCAGCCTTCATACTGTTCGTTGTGTATATTTCGCGAATGTTCATTCCTGCCTGAGATATGGTATAATATTCCGGGGAAATATATCTTATAGCTCCCAGACTTTTAGATTACAAAAACGAATTGTAAGAATAATAACCAAATCCCACCCACGTGATTCTTATAAGCCTCTCCTCATTAATCTAATTTTATCATTACCTTGTCTGTTTATTTACGAATCAGTGGCTTTTGTCAAAAATGACTTGCTTAAGAGCGGGAATATATTTTCATGTACATTATTTTACAACACTTTGCCAGTTGACATTAAACGATTAAATTCGATAGAAAATTTTAAATCCCAAGTGAAATCGTTTCTGCTGCATAACTGTTTCTATACAATTAGAGACTATACTGAGCATCACAAGAAAAGTAACATTAATTTTAACAATGATACATAATGCATTATTTACCATTTGGACTGTATAAATGTGTATAAACAACCTGTAACAAGAATTGTACTACAGGTCAATGATCCCCATCTCGATCAGGTTTTTCGTCCAGTTTCCCTGATTCATTAAGCAAATGCTGAGATGGCCCCTTGTTCTGCTTCTGGACATAAATGTAACTTCATTTTCTGTGCACGTCTTCTAGAATTCAGTGGGAAATACAATTATTCAAGTTATCGTCTCCATATTGTCGCGGCAGGAAGTATTATTCCGAAAGACAACATGGATAAGAGCCAAAATTTATTGCTTATTTATCCTTGAAAATAGATTTTATTACGTTTTATTGATTGCGTTTTTTTTATTCCTCAAAATTTAAGTAGCATATGACTTAGTGTAGGGATCACAGAATTTTGAAAATGTGCACACAATTCACTTTTCCCCATAGCACGTTATACGCAGTTTTAACTGTTTTTGACGTAAAATAAATAAAAATAAAAAAGGTTTTAGTTTTCTTTTGTATTCTTTCTCTACGACCATTTAATAATATACGTATTCATGCTGTATATTTAATAGATGAATGACCGATTACACATCCCGTGGATTCCAGTTTGCAATCCACGACCGGTCAACCAACCACATTTCTAGAATTTGGGGAATCCGCGGGCAGAATTGCATTTTGTTTGTAATTCGCGCTTCTTTTGAACCGCGGTAGACAAGTGAAAGATTTCGTAGTTTCGTGAACGTAACCTACACATTGTTGTACTCGTATTTCTCGCTATATTTCGCATTGATCAATCAACAGAAAATGAATCTTGAAGCTAGTGACAGTGACGATGAAACTTATACTCCACCTAAAATTCAGGAAATAGAAAATTCGACAACTCTACAATTATTGTCAGAAAAATCAAGGAACACTCATACAACATTTATGGAGACAAGAAAGAGTAATTGGGTAAATTCTTTTAGCGACGTTTTCTTGGCTTACTTTACAAAATTTTTTCAACAATATAATCTCTCAGTTTATGGAAGATTTACTCTATGTTAAAAATAACATTGTACATACTACTCGCGCAACTTTTCTTGAACGATAGATTGAAGAAATGCGGGCGGAGTGGGGGTATTAGTTACAAAGTCGGACACTAGAGTCTTTACAGTAATGCCAACCTCTGGAAAATCAAAGCCAATCTGTTACGTGTGCGGCCAGGTCATCGCTCTAGGTGAGCATCAGCAGAGACACTAGATAAGAGTTTTAGGTGCCTCCCTTGAAGGACTTGGACATGCCCCAGCCATTTCTTTAGATAATGGTAATAAAGCTGAACAAAAGTTCTTGATTATGAAAGCAACTAACTTTGACTTGCTTCTATTACGCGCCAACGAAGTTTTAATGCATGGAATGTTGTCATCATTGCTCGCGTAACCTTCAACTGTTTATTGCTCAAGGGAGGGGAAGCAAGGCCATCGTTCAAGAAACGTTGCGCGAGTAGTACACTGCCTGATGTAGGTAATCCTGACACTTGAGTTTCCAATAAAACAAAATACGTTCAAAATCTATTCTGAATATTTTAATGTCGTAGAGAAGGTATTTTCTTCTACTCGAGCATAATGATTATTAATCATTCATGGACATTACGACACGAGCGACGTAGGAGCGAGACCGTAAAGCTAGCTCAAACTAAAGAAATTAGAAAACTAGTCGAGAAAATTTATGCCGTTCTGTAGCACCACTAGTTTTACTTTATATGATTGAATTGAATTATAGAGCCATTCCACGCCAAATCGCACAAGTGTTGACACTTTTTTAAAATGTACGATATTTTTTTCTTAAATCTAGACATCAAAAAACGAGACATGTGTTTTTTTTATTTGCCTAAAAATGATTTGTGAAGTTAAATTTTGGAATTTACGCGTACTTCACAAAATATGATCAATTGTTACTCCGAACGTACTTAATATAAAAATTCCTGATTTGTTTCATTTAATACTATGAAATGTTTATTTTATTCCTCTGTAAAAACATTTCCCAAAAACATAAATATTTCATTAAAAATGTAATTTTTCAAAAAAAAAGAAAATTTTTATATAAACTCGATGGGATAAAAAAATCAAAAAATATAGGCGTAATCCTTATTTAATTTTCTATAAAATACACTAAGAGAAAAAGTGGGCTCTTTTCACATACAGTTTAATAAGTCAATTGTAAGTATGAGGGCGCGCTCTGCCTACCCATGTACTAACGACTTGTGTTCGGTCAGTCTTTGATCCAAGTGCTGAAGAACTATAAACAGAATAATCGTCTGCCTGATTAGGGTTTCAAGAGTTATAAATATTTCTGATATTCACACTGCCTCCAGAATAGGTGAGTGACAGCCAAACGAATTCAAATACGATCCATTTCACCTCAAATCGCACCAGTATTGAAACTGCTTTTTTTAAATGTATGATTTTTTTTATTAAATCTGGTCATCAATTTCTTTCTTTATTGATCTGAAAATTGATTATTTGTGTAGTTATATTAAATTTTGGAATTTACGCATACTTCGCAAATTATGATTGATTGTTGCTCCAAATATACTTAACATAAAAAATCCTGGTTTGCTTAATTTAAAATCGTTAGTATGCGTATTTTATTCCTCTGTAAATTACTTTCTCAAAAATAAATATTTCATTAACAATTGTAATTATTTAAAAAAAATGAAAATTTCTGTATGAACTCGCTCAGATAAAAGTTTGAAAAAATATAGGCGTATTTCAATTGTATTCAAAACACAAGAAACTAGAGGTGGTACAGAATGGCACAGACTTCCTCTTAGTAAAGTTTTCTAATTTTTTTCGTGTGGACTGGTACTCTACAGTCTTGCCCTTCTTGCCAACTGCTACACATCGCCGCTCAAAGTACATTTTCTTGAAATTTTCTCAACTTTTCGGTTTCCACATAGTAGAACTGAGATGTTATTTTTAATATATTCAAGAAGACTAAAACATTGTCCTAAATAGCAATTTTCATTGAAAATGCTTTGAAAATGTTGATTTTGAAAATGTTGTAGTTGCCTTAGGAGTTATTTATCAATATAGATAAAATAGACGGTAGAGTATTGCGGGTTGCATCTGATATGGATATTTAGATGCGTTTTTTAACAAAACCTTCATATTTTTAAAGTCAAAGTGCAATTCGTCACGTTTCCGTGGAATTCTTTCTTTAGACACCTCATTTACAGATATTGGTTGCGCGTGAGAGCCGCAAAAGGTATGTAAACTGCTGAAATAATATAGGAGAAGGTTAGCTATTTAAGGTAAACAATTCATTGAAAATCGTATGAAATGGCAGACTACTGTACCGCGACTTATAAAATTATGAAAACAATTTTCTCGAGTTCTAATTTCTTTTTCAATTTTTTACCATTTTTTTTCGATCAGTCCCATTCTCGGGCCCGTTGTCTTGCGGGGCCCCGAACGATCGCCCGATCTGCCGACACCAGGCAGCGGACACTATAGTTCGATTAAAACATCAAGTCCGTTGACACTTCGTTAGCTGTGACGATGTGCAGCCGGTTGGATGACGTCACAACTGACGAAGTGTCAACGGTCTATACGTTTTAACCGAAGTATATGCACGAAGCAAGACCAACTACAAACTTGAATTGTATTGCATTTGTACTGTATTTGTATTGTGTGCTTACTGAATTGTATCTGTACTGTAGTGGATCCTAGACGAAGTAGCAGACGTGAGTAGTCATGGTGGCGCGCCCCGTGAACAACAGGTTACCATGTATGGCGTGGAACGGTTCGTAATTACAGTTAGTCAGTTAATGCCTAATTTTACGTGGGGAGACTCGGGCCATCAGGCCCGCTCTTCCGTCTAACCACGCAAATTTCGATACGCTCCTTTCACCACCTAGCGGAGAAAGGAGGTATTATCTTGGGCGACGAAACAGCGGAACTCAATTTTGCTCAGAGGCTTCATTTAGGCTTGAGGATATTTTACATGCAGTAAATCTACTACATGGGACAGCCGGCTTTACTTCCCCTCCGAAGGAAGGCGTACGAAGGATTTTTTCGCCCTGGCTTTGATCGGGCTTGAACCCGCAAACTTGGGTACAACAGTCCGATACGCTAACCGTTATACCACCGAATCCGCAGTACCGGCAGAATGTAAGCGACTGACAGTTCTCTCGCCATGTGCGTCATGTGACCTGCTCTGAAGCAATCAGCTTGCGAAGATTTGTTTACTTTCTCCCAGCCTCACAGCGTTGCCGTTCATCTCACTCACACGAAGTCGTTCAAGAAGCGCGCAGATCCCCGTCATCAGCATTATCGGTGCGAATGAAATGTGCCTCTGCCCATGCGTGCCAAGCTAGTGGATGTGTGACCGGAGCGCTGGGATTATTGGTCCGAGGCCGAGAATTTCGTGAGGGCTACGCCCCATACATCGCACAATCGTGGAGAAGTGTTAAAGAAGATCGTGAATTTGTGTATATTTTCGCGAATGTTTCTAGACAGAAAAGGTGAACGGTGGAATATTATTACCTCTAGGCAATGTTGTGGGTAGAGTTGCGGCTACATGGCGGCCCAATAGAGAACGAAGCCATCTGGAGCTGACGCATCTAGTTTTGAACGCGGTTTGGGACGCGATAAGGTTCGGTTGTGGCAAAGGTTATGAACATATCAAGACGTGCCATCGCCTGTCGGTAAGTGTTAATGATTTGAGTGTTGCGGCGATATACGAGGATTCGTATCGCGCGCCAAATCGGCAGCGCGGGACGCAGGCTACCCAAGGCAACAGGGCCACAAACCGGCGCGAAGGCCGGCCAATAGGACGGGAGCGGCTGGCGAGCGGATCAGCAGCCACGAGGCGAGACTACGGCGCGGCGTACTTCTTAACCGGCCGCGCCGGCCAGAGGAACACAGTTCTGAAGTGCGATCCAGCAGTGTATAGTGTACCTAGTGCGAACTCGGCAAAGTAATTGGTTTCTCTCTCTCCTGGTATTTTGGACGACTGTGCGCGCATCTTGGGACTTGCACATTGTACTTGGACATTGTACAACGGACTACGCTTCTGGATTTTGGTTAACGAGATCACTACTGTAAAAAGCTTGATCAATAAATTGTCATTGTTGACTTGTGTCTTTTTGCGTAAATAACATTGAGATTTCATTTATCTCTCATGTAGGTGGAGCCACGTGCATAGCAATGCATGGCAACAGCGCATCGAACTGTCAGATTTTTGATTGATTTTTTCGTGTTTCCGGGCGTGTCAACGACTTTGGTCATTAGTCCCGTAAGTGTAGTGCATGTTTTTATCAGTGATGGCGGTGATCTTACCCTGCTTGTTGGCGAGATCCGGCACCGACCTACCGTGGGGTTTCCCCCTAGCCAGGACTCCCCCACCAGCGGGGTACCGCCCCAACCGGGACAAGCACTAAGCTCCCGACCAGTCTCCCGGAATATGTAGTAGTGTAGTGCATGGTAGTGTAAGTGTGTGTGCGCAAGGGGAGAGGATAGGACAAGGAAGAGGAAGGAAAGATCGCGTGCGGCCCGTGGCCTGTTTGGTAGAGTACTGCTCTGGCATTCGCCTGGTGTTGATCGGAGAAACCACGGAAAACTACCGATCAGAGCAGCCGGTCGCTAGAATTCTCCTCCAGACAGCGACTGAATCGAACTGTCAGAGTCACTTACACGCTGCCGGTACTGTTCTTTTCTCGCCCGCCTTAAGAGCGATCTTTCCCAGTACGCCTTCGAAGCGAGTCGGTGCTCACGCTGCACTTAGAAAGGGGGTGGCTCAGAAAGGGGGTGGCCATCCATTTGAATAGTATGGTATTATTATTATTATTATTATTATTATTATTATTATTATTATTATTTTGAATAATATGGTATTATAATATGGTATTATTAATATGGAATACCTATCCCCACTGCGTTCTCAACATTTGTTGAATTAAGAATAACTGATAGCAACAAGCGTTGTAGACAAAATCTGATAACCAGAAATGTTCGCTCCGCGTGTAATAGAAACTATTTTTCAACGAAGAACGAAATACAAGTTTTATATGAAATTCCTTCTGCCAAAATAACCAAACTCCCCACTCGTCTCGCAACTAGCGAACCGGGGGCTCAAGAAAACGTTTTGAGCGGATAATACGGCATTATGATACTATTCATAGTGATGCCCTCAAATTTGTTTTTGCTCGAAATGCAGCAAGAATTATTAAGGTAAAGTTTTCGCTATGCGACATTTCCCAAAGTGCCCGGGACCGAAAGTGAAATTTGACACGTGAGTGTGCTCCATCAACTTCGCAACCAAATCAGGGTTCTCACATCTGCGCCACGCTTATCAGGGTGCCGCCAATAAAGCTCGAGCTGCCAAGGCGCAGTCTCATGGCAAGTCTGCTAAGCCTAGAACAGGGAAAGGAGAATACCATGAAAATGGCTGCATTGGAGAAAGGGCAACCAGAGAAGCCAAACGAGAATGTGGCTGCTCTTCTGGGAAAGATCGCTTTTAAGGCGGGCGAGAAAAGAAAAAGAGACTACAAGTCAAAGATATTTAACACCCAATGGGACTGAAGCTACTGTGACTGCAGAATCACCATCGTCCCCACGCGATGATCGGAGATCCGAAGATTCAGCTAGACCTACTAGAACTGAAAGCGTGTGCAGATGATTTTCTGCCCCATACGTCACATACAGGTTTTGCCTAAATAAATAAATAAACTGCTGCTATCGCCTCGCCTCCGCGGGTCATTACCCCTTCGAAGACTCTAGTGAGCCAAATCGTAATGCTGATTTCTACTTCCTTGGTATCGTAGGCTTCCGCGGCCAGAGTCATGATCTGGGCTGTCCGGGTGACGCCGCGTCGAAGGCTGGGGTGCCGACGTTGCGACCGACATAACTTTAAGACATAGGCTTGGGTTAGTTGGTTGGTTGTTAGTGATTCCGGGCGCGTCAACAGCTTAGGGCATTGGTCCCGTAAGTGTAGTGCATGTTTCTTCCTCGGGAGGTGGCGGTAGTCTTTCCTTGCTGGATGGCGCCGACCTACCATCGACTAACGGGGTTTCCCCATCCAGGTATCCCCCCACCAGCGGAGTACCGCCTCAGCCAGGACGAACTCTAAGCCCCCGGCCGAGTCCGCGGACTCCCAGCATGTATGATAGTGTAGTGCATGTTAGTGTAGGTGTGTGTGTGTATGTGTGTGTGTGTGTGTGTGTGTGTGCGTAAGGGGTGAAGGTAGGACAAGGAGGAGGAAGGAAAGATCACGCGCGGTCCGTGGCCCGTTTATTATGACACTACTCCGGCATTCGCCTAGTGTTGATCGGAGAAACCACGGAGCAGCCGGCCTCTAGAATTCGCCTCCAGACAGCGACTGAATTCGACCTAGCTGACAAGCTAGGGCCGAAAATCCTTTCCCCGTCGGGTTCGACCCTAGGACCTCCCGGTCAGAGGGACTGCAGTAACATCAGTTGATGCCCTGCGTCCCTCCCGGTGAATAGGCTTGGGCAGAAGGTTCGAGTTCTGTGGAATTCCTGAATTGATGCGATGTGGTGTTGAGAGAGCACCACGTAGACGCACTGAAAATGTAGGTTCACAAAGGAAACCTATTTTGCGTGAGAGGTAATAAAAGTTTATTACCTCTCACGCAAATATAATCTAATAATAAATCTAAAAATAAATCTAATATAAGTAGCGTGTATCTATGAAATATATTTTTTTTGAAAATGTATATATTTATTACGTTAACATTTTGAACTTTGCTCTTCGCGAATAGTTCGTAAATGAAGGACTCAGTTCACGATGTCGATTCCTCTCTTATGAACTGGATCACTGATTAAAGGAACCTTGCCACCACAAACTTAGGATTTACCTACGGTATAAGAAATATCTTACGGTATTGCAAAAATATACAATTTTAAAATTATATGCAATAAATCAAAAACAATGGATTTTTAAGGGAAATTCCCAGTTAGAACGAACATTATAATTGACGACAAAATTTTAGAACAGGTGAAGAAATGTAAATATTTAGGAAGATATGTTTCGTATACAAATAAATAGTCTTAGGTGACAAATTAAATAAGTTTAGAAACATACGTGGAAACAATCACAGGAATGTAAAAAATAAAACACGTGAAGATACATGTATTATGAATATCTTTTATATTATTGCCATTTCTACACTAATATAAGGAAGTAAATCGAAAGTGATCTTGGAAAGAGATAAATGTAGAATTCCTTATATGAAGCTTTTTTTTTTAAATATTTCAACTTTTATTTCAATAACACCGTCGTCGTGTTACTTTTCGTTAAAAATTGTCACTTTATGCCACTTTCAAAATGCTTCACAACACTCACTTGCTCTCATGTCACATGGCGGCCTGCGACTGGCCTGGCTTTTCAAACCAAGTGGCCGGGTACGTGACGTAAACTGGTGCTCCGCAGATCGAGTGAAAATCGGCGCGACGGAGTAACTCACCCATATCTTTTCACCATGTGTCTTTCGTTGGTGCACACGGGTGGGTTCCTCCGGTGCACCGATTTTAGCTGGTTCTGCGTATCACCAGTTTGTGTCACGAACTACGAGACCACAGCACGGGCACTTCGTTTGAAGAGCCAGATCAGATACTGGCCGCCAAGTTGCATGGAGAGCGAAAATTGTTGAGAAACATTTTGAAAGTAGTACAAAGTGACAATTTTCAACGGTAACCAGCCGAAAATAACACGATGAATATACTGTGATATACCGATATGTCACATTAAAATAAACTAAGATTTATTTGTTGACTATATGGTGGACCATGCATTACGAAATATCACGAGAGCTAGAGCTTAGCAACGACCGTGAATAAACAATGTAGTTTTTGTTTTTTCTAAATGCATTAAGAGATGGCTTGATGCCGAAAGTAGAAAATTTGGGATTGGGCGAAGAAGTTTAGACGATCGAAAGGTCAGCTACACCAAAATATAACGAACGCATGGATTGGCTGGGTGAGAGAAGGACGGTCAAATGTTATGAAAAAAAGGAAGCTAGTTTAATACGAAGTCTTCGAGGGGTGAATCATGCAGGAAGATTTCATTCTGACCGGCATCGCGCTTCTGAACTGATCGTAGGTTCGTGAAAGGGAACGAGTATAATCTAGATATAATATAATATAGTCAGAATTGGGTTATCAGTGAAATTTTAAGAACAGTGAATGATATTGCAGATATTTTCATGTGGAAGTAATATTAATGTATAAATTGGAACTTTTTCGGGAGTGGTAATCGAGTTCGGGACTATGTCATAGGACGTAATCGGGACTGATAATTTTGATAGTTTGAGACCAGCTTGGATAGGGGCAGAAGAGGATTTCTTGGAACTTTGGACTACGGCAAGCTCGCAAGATATTTCGACTGAGAAGTCTACGAGGGACATCAACGAAGAATAGATAAGTTAACCGCGGTATCAAATTGTAAATTCAAAGATATCTTGATCAAAGGCCTAACATCAAATCATTTTATTAAACCCACTAAATTGTTGCTAAAAAAGATAAAAATAAACTTTGTTAAATTTTGTTCTTTAGAAAAGAAAGTGATCTTTCATTTAGTCAATCCAAACAGAAATGAACTAGGAATAGAATCATTCTATTTCAGATTCCCAGCTGCGCTGTATAGTCGGCGGATCCTATAATCCATATAAAGGTAATAAGGATATCGTGACCCATTGACCCAGCAAGCCGGACGCTAAGATCTTTGGCGGATATTAATGTAGAGACAATTTTGTATATCTCAATACAATATTTAAAAGAAATGCTACTTAAATCCGTTTAAATGTCTTGTAACGAGGTGATAATTTTAGTATCTGGCTGCATTTCAAATTCCCGCTAATATTTTGACGCAAATTGGTATCTGAACCTTATTGGTTACGGTCGGATACGATGCCCAAGAGCTCTCCATCTACTTTCATGATATTATCGATTGCATCAAGAATCGACAGCAACGGAATCGCTTACCGATTCCATATGATCGAAGGAAAACAATCGATCCCCGGAATCGAATAGGTAGAATCGGAACCAATCAGAACGCCCTATACACTCTAGTTGGCGGGGTTGTAAATACCGTATGGATCACGTATCGTAACCATAATCTGAATGTCACAAGTAATATTCTAGTTCTCAATTGTTGCTGGTGTTTGCCTGCGAAATGAATGCATTGCAATTTTGGCGAAAGAGCGTTTAAATTACTTAAAAGTGTCAATAACACTATACGGAAGATTGAGTGATAACAAGAATGGCGTATTCAAGCCCACCTCGGAATGTCGATCAATTAATGAAAGGACGAAATGCTGCCTATAAATTAAAATATGGATCTCCAAAATTTAGGGATGTGCTAAGAGAGGTAAAATTACTTTGGAAAGCTCTGAAGTAAGGTATCACTGATTATGAAACTTTATAATAGCTTTTGGTGTTATGGAATATGTGTTTGAACCAAAATTGTAGCGACAAAATGACTAAAATGACATGACAAATAAGTGTTGTTTTTTTTCATTTACGTAAGTGAATACTAAGTATTACAATTGCAAACATACGGAAGTATGAAAAGATTGTTTTCCATTTAATCATTTGCTAATTTGATATACAATTCTCAAATTTTATGGTTGTCGCTGGCATTCTCATATTTATCAAATTGATGTTTAATGAAAGAATTCTGAGTTTAAGGCTAAGTGTAAGGCATATTCTTTTTTATTGAAATTGGGTTTTTTATTGCAGAGATGCAAAAATAGGGTTAAGGAAAACCGAGAAAAATTTGTGACCTTGTTGCGAAGTCCCAGAGGCTCCAGTGACCTCAAGAGAGTTTTAAATGACACAATACGTGAAGAATTAATGTCCTTTTCTTGTATTGTGAAGAAAGTTGAAGGAAGAAATTTTGAAATTACAAATGAAGCAATGATAGATGAAGAACTCCAAATTTTTGAAGAATGTAGCAATGAGCTTTCTCATGAATGTGATTTTGAAAGTTAGTTAAAATTTTTATTAAGCTTTTCTTATAAACATATTGCCAAGTTCTCTAACACTTATTTCTTTGTTCCAGTTGAGCAGATAATGTTGAACTGTGATGTCCTGCTAAATGCAGAAAACTGTGACATAGAAGCATTACTAGAAAGTGAGTGTATTGATCTCATAGACTGCCCTATTTGTGAAAAGGGTAATATAATTCTCTCTGATTCAGAAATATCATGTACACATTGTAATATTACTATTAGAGCAAAGACGAGCCTTTATGCTCTGAGTAACAAAATTCAATCGAGTGTAATAGCACATTTACAAGTTTGTTCATATAAACCTAATTTTGTTAGTGTTGGCAATTCTCTTAAACTAACATGTGCACAGTGTTCTTATTGTGAAGATATTGTAATATAATTTGTTTATTAGATTATTACTAATGACTGAAAATGTCTGTGATTTTTATTTGCCCAAATATTAATTGTAAGCAAGCGTTTTACTGTATGAACTGAAAATGTTAATAATTTTTTCACAATTAAAATACTTTAAAAGACCGGAATGTTTTTGCTACATTATTTGTCAGCATTGTTCCCAGATTGTGCTCATTTAGAAGGCATTGTTAGATACTAGTTCTGTGGTTTTTAATTTTTTTATGCATTGATCCAATATATCTGGTACCCACATACCATCTCTTCAGATTTATACCTTTTTAAAATTTCATAAATAAAAATTGAGTTTGTCTTAAAGTGCAGAGATTGGTAATTTCAAAATTTATTTTTGAGTCTCTAAAATTTTGAACACATACTATTTATTTTTCTATTAGTGAGTAAGGTAATAAAGCTCAATTCAATATTTGTATTCCGGAAGTGGAAAGGGAGGAATTTTCGATTGAAGAAATTCATGAAATAATATTGTGAGAATGCATAGATGCATTGATGTAAATAATATTTTTAGATGCCTTTATCATTATTTTCCAATATCTATAAAAAATGAAAATTGTACTATAGTTACAATGCCAGTGTGTGTCACCTAATTTCTTATTCTATATTATTGCATTAATTCAATGTTTCTCAAACATGAATTAAGGTTTGTTAAAAACAAATTTTGAAGTAAAATAATTTAGATAATCCTTAAAATAACAATTCCAGAACGATTACAGCACAAGACATTTATCCAAAATTCAACACTGGAACAGATAGGGCATTGATTGCTAAATCTGTGCATCTTCTGTGACTCCAGCAACAGAATTTGTAATCTTGACTGGCAGAGCTGAAGTATTAGCATGGCTTAAGTTTGGTGTAGAATAGCTGGTGGCAGGTTGTCCTATGGTGAGCTTATTGAAGAAAATATAATTAGGTTAAAAAAGTCCAAAAGAAGAGAAATTCAAAAATGAAACTTGAGAAAAAAAGATTTCAGGAGCTGTGAACTCTAGCAGATTTACTAAAGTCTTAGAGTTGGATGGACGATGCTTTCTTTGAAATGTAGGACAAAGTTATGAAAGTTTTATTGAAAACCTATTTCTCTGGTTAATTCCCGATATTTATTATAATAGAGTAGAATCCTGATTTTCATTTTAGAGGAGGAGAAGGGGATTACTGATACTTCAAAGTGATAGATTGTCTGTTTTATTTAAAAAAGATACGTATTCACCAGGGCTTAGTGCACTTATAATAAATGCATCTCCTTGGTAATTGTAAATAATTGGCATCTAAAAGAAATCTATCACTTTCTTCTGAACTTTGGCTGCATTTGCAATTTAATTTATGTAAATTTTAATCTTACCGAAATGCAAAACGTCTATTCAACTACAGTTATCCTGCTGCTCCATGAAATGTAATAAGTCAACAGATTTCAATGCTGTTCAGGAACACTTGCTGAAGTGCACAATGGAAAACATATTGACAAAAACTTGTGAGATGTGGGTTTCAAAATTTAACAATAAACAAAACATGTTAATTCATTTTCAAGGTCCAAAACATTTTTAAATTGATGATAAGCCGGGGGTGAATTCAGAAAGTTTCGGGTGAGGAAGGGGTTGGTTTGGACCTGTGTCTATAAATGTTTCTGTTACAGTTTATGCATCAGTTTAATTCAAAGTCCTTTTGAGAAAAAACAATTTTGTTGAGGTTTCACACAACAGATATTGACTACATTGCAAGTAGAAGGAGAAAGAAATTTATGACACAAAGCAGCAAGAAAAATCCATATTAGTACAAGGGACCTACAAAACATGTTATAATATTGAAAATAGGTTTGTTTTCTTGTAGCATTGCATCATTCTCTTACATTAGTAGTAGTAGTAGTAGTAGATATGCGAAAGTCTGTATGCCTGATTGACCATGAATAGGGACTAAAACTGTTCAAAAAGATTTTTCCCAAATGGATATTTTGCAATTGATCTGTCTATATTTGAGACCTAGCGAATTTGAAATGAATCTTTTAAATTCTGGAGGGTTATGCTCAAAATTTTTTGCTTGAATGGAGTGAAATGTTTTTATAAAAATGGTGTTGATCCAATTTTCACTAAAAACTGAGAATTTTCGAAAATTGCAAAAGTTAATTTTTTTATCCTTTCCTACATTATTGAAGATAAAGAGATTTTTCTTAATGATATCTATTCTTGAAAATTGAATTTTTAAAAGCTGTCATGAACAAATTTTTCGATACATGAATAGTTTTGAGTAATTTTGAATGAAAATGTGAGAATTTTCCTAAACAAGATTTTTCAAAAATTTGCTAAAAAAACAAGTAGAGAAAAGTGTTTGTCTATTGCCTAGCTGTAGGGCCAAATTTTATTAATACTTATTGAATTTGTAAAATTACATAGTTCCAACTTTTCACAAATTTCAAAACTGACTACGGCTTTCGATTCTGAATCCATATTTCTTCTGAGAGTAAGCTATTCCTCAATGTGAATCTTAAATCTTTCTTACATTTTTGTTAAAATAGTAATTTTATCTGGAATTATTTTGTGTTCCGCAATTTATATTAAGAATCTGTCTGTAGGTCAACAAGCCGAACACAGAAGCTGAAGCATCAAGTTGCAAATCATTTATGGGGCAAATTATTATAATTTTTATTTAATTTTTTGTAAGGATAGAGCACAATACATTGAGCTCTACAGCAAAAAACCATTTTTATTTGAACTTTTGAATTAAAAAAAATTTATGATTGCATTCTTCCATTTAATTTGGTTGTTCACTTCATTATTAACACCTTTTGGATTATTCACAGACTCTGGGGCAGATCTGGTCCACTTGCATCATGTCTCTTTATACTATAATTTATATAATAATATGAAATATTATTATATTATAATATATACCATAATTTTAGGTATATATTGACAATGTTTTTGGCTGGTGGCTGAGATCGCTAAGGTAGTAGTGTTGTAGCGATCTTGGACAGCAAGGATGTGGGTTCGAGTCCCGCCTCGGGCATGGTTGTATTTGTGTTCATCCTTTCATCCCTTATCATTACCATATCGTTTCATCTTCATAGTTACCATACCATTAACTCCAATAGTGGTCGCTAATAATCTAGATATTAATGCGACCTTAAATAATAAAAAGTTGTTTTTACTGTAATACTGAATCTAGTATTCCAGTGACTTGCGAGAGACTTAGAGGTGAACAATTCTTCATAACTTTTTAAAATTTAAACATGAGAAAGTGAGAAAAACTGTAAAAGTTCTGTGTATTATAACACTTATCTTGTGGTAACTAACAGCACTGAGCAAAAAGCCTTTTCCAAGACAACCTACAGTGCATTTAATAGCACATCCTACTAACTTACGATTTTCGTAAAAAACGTTTGAACCATAAAACCTATTTTGTTGCACTAGACACTGGAAATTTAAGGATATTAATGTTTGTTAAAAATAACAGAAAGGAAAATTATTTGTGTGTTTCCAATAAAATTCTCATTGCTGGTATGAAATTCTTTTAACTTTATGTATAAATTGCTTTTTTATATATGTACATACACAAATAGATTAACAAATTGTAATCAACCCTCTAACTTAAATGACAAAAATAACAAACTACTAGTAATTTGTAAAACTCACATTAACATATTCATAAACAATAATTCTACAAAACATTAATTAAATAGAACATTTTGTACTAGTGCAGAATATTTACAACAATATTCTCATTTAAACAAAATTATACAGTTCCCTTCACAAATTATCATGTCACTGATGTTCTTAATGTGTCAAGTTTTTACTTGTGACACTTAGATGATTGGCATTCACGAACCAGCTGGTTGAATTTACCCAAAATCATTTGAGGTAATTTTTACAAAAGATCATGAAGGATAATTATAAATGGCATGTTCTTTCAAGGCTTCAGTAATAAATTGTTTTCTTAGATTAATACTTCCATTTCTATCTTTTCCCGGTAAAATTAAAGACATTTCATAGATATATAATTTAAATGGAATTATCTGATGTTTTCTGAACATTGGCGATACTAGTACTTTTAACTTTGCTTCTTTCTAAATTACGAAAAAAATTGGAAGACGAAAACACTCTATGAAACAGAGACCTACAAACTTTCTTCAATATATTCACGGAAAACTCCTCTAGTAAAGTAAATGAGACATGCTTTGAACTGCATTGAAAGACATATTTAACAAAGTAACAAATAAGTCTGACAATATATGTGAAACATACTCCTTTTGATGATTTTTGGAAATTAATTTTGATTGTATTTTTATTGCCTCAAAATGAATGTTATTTTTATGGGGGAGAAAAAAAATATAAACAGAGTCAAAATGGATTTAGCTTTTATGAAAAAATATTGTATGATCAAAGATTAATTATTTATATAATACATTTGTACATGCACATGTGTAAACATTAAAAAAAATGGATCAAATTATCCTCACATTCTCTTTTTAATGTTTTTTAGAAGCAAGAGTCAATATTTGTAGTTTCAATTCTGTGGTTGTAGTTTCTAGAGCTTCCTGATATAACAATAAATAACAGCTAGTAATCCAAAAAAACGAATGCTGTTTATAGAGGCAATTATGTAACACACCGATACACTTTTATATAATGAAATCTAAAATGGATTTGCTCGTTGCAAAATAAACTTTTTGATCTTAACTTTCGGACTGCTCAAGACCAAAAAGTAAGAATTATTTGGAAAATAATTTAATGGAAAAATGTTCACTTCTGAACCCAATTCTCAAAGTATTTAATTTTGCAAAGTAACACTTTCAATGAAGTGAAAAAGTACAACTGTAAAAGTTTCAATAAAGAATTAAAAATTCAACTCTTTTTGTGATATTGTAAGTAAGAAAGAATGAAAGCAAGAGAAAAAGTGTACTAATCAATACTCACTCAATAATCTTTGTTGAAAACAAATTCAATGCAAGAGAAGTAGCAAATGTACTGACAAGAACTGATCATAGCTGCAAACAGGTATGGCTCATCTTCTATTGTTCAAAGGCAATATCAGTAGACGAAGAAAAAAAAAAAAAGAAAGAATTGTATAATATTTTAAGTTAATGGAGTTTCTAGAATATTGAGAGACATAATAATGGAGGAAAACTCAAAATAAATTTTCCCTTCTCCACAAAATATGATACAATTTTCCAGAGGTAAAGTAAATTTACAAATTAAATAAATTCCCAATTTGAAAGCAATGTTTTGCACGGTGAAAACAAGTTTAAATAAAAATAAATAAGATAGAATGGAGTTAATTCAATCATTGTCATCTTCAAATTTGTTTCTTCTCCCTGGCATCTTATTTATATGAGCTCTTCATAACACACATTCATTCCAGTTCTGTACATAAAGTAATTAAAAAGCAGAAGGAAATAAAAACCCTTATTATCAACAGATTAAAAGTAACACTACAATGAACAAATATTGCATCCTTTTTTGGTAGCTTACATTCTTTCCAGGATCTATTTTATTGTGTAAAATTTTTACAACTGTTCCAAAGAAAGTACTATGAGAAGATTAGATTACTTTTCTCTAACCAAACTTTTAAAAAAACAAACTTTTACGCAATTAAAAACAATATTATTTTGATGAAGTCATTTTAGAAGGATTGCAAATACTTGCACCATTTCTTCCAGAAGCCATTCATAAATGTGAGATTTCTTGACTGAAATAATTAAATGTGTGAATGAGGGTTCTAAAGAATGTTCAATAAAAAAATTACAAACCAAGTTATTTGATTTTTTGCAATGCAGTATTTAATAGGTTTCCCAGCGAAGATATTTGTTTTGATAAAAAATTGAAGATTATCAATATTAATGAAAATTTGAAAATTCTAAGCCAGTACATTAAGTCTCTTGCAATTTCGTTCGAAGACAGATTTTCTGTATACTTTATGAAAATAGCACATGATGTAAATACTTCTCAAAATTTGCTCCCAAAGGCACTTCAATAAAATTGCTTTCTTCCTTTTCTGTCCTGTGACAACTAGCATAAAATATCAGACATTGTTTTGTATATAATAAATTAAGCAAAATATGACCATGTATTGGATTAATATACTCCTTTTTTTATATTTCACTTTACAGCACTCAAATTAATACTGACTGCTGTCAAAATAATTCTTTTCAAACTTTATCTTCATAAAGACAAACAAAATATTGTATTATCTGCACATATTATCTTGAGCTTTGATTTCTTAACATGCAAGAGGAGGGGATAGGGTGGGGGTTGGATATATTGGCAGCAGGAATATTAAGTATATCAAATCTGTAAATTGTTTTTCGATGCAAATAGTTTCTATTACACAAAAGCAAATTTTTGTTATCAATTTTTTAAATTAATTTTGTAAAGGGGGTAAAGATTCTGAAGCTCAAGAAAACGTGTACATTTAAAACTCAGTGAGGCAAAGACAATTGATTTGTCTACCAAAGCACTCTACAATACTCTTTTCTCATTTCTCTCTTTTCATACTCTTCAGATATTCTTGAAACTGACTAATACACTCTCACTTCCCATCAAAACTGTTGTTATTATTACGCAAATTATAAAACGGTAAAGAAAACAATCACTATAAATATAAAAAAGTGTTAATACATACAGGATTATTTCTGAAAATTTACATTTGTAAAAGCACATCTACTAGGAAAAGTACAAAATTGAAGAAAGAGCAGTAAGAGTTATTACAAAAAGTTTCACATCAATTAGTTTGGGGAAGATGCCAATGTGACGAAGATGAAGTTGAGAGTGAATATTCATCTAAGATTTTCTCTAAAATTTTTTTTTTATTCATATACAACGCCATTTCAGAATGTTTCATATCATGAACTGTTCAGAACATATTGTTAAGTTGGTTGTCATGCCCTCTTTGTTGATTTAATTTCACATCATTTTTATTCTTTTTTTTTTGAGGTAAAACTTGAGTACATCTTGAATTTACAATGCTCTTTATCTTGAATCAATGTTCCATTCATATAGGAATTAGAGAAGAAATAAAAAAAATCACTGAACAAGAAAGATAAAATAATGGTGTTCAGTCATTATAAGAGATCAAATAACTTAAGAATTATAAATGGCAATAATGTCAGAACCTTTTATTATTATTATTTGTTTGTTTGTTTCTATAAATTTAAACATCTTGGGATTAGTTTCAGAAAAATATTTCTGATAAAACAAATGAATGAACAAGGTATTATTAGAACTAAATAACATTCTTACCAACTTAAAGCTTAATTAAGTTGATACTGCAACAAAGATTTTCCAAATTTTTTTGTTAAAGATGGTTCAAAACCAAAAATATAAACACATTTGTATTAAAACTCACTGCAAAAATTGAAGTAATTATTGAATGTCATGAAGATATGTACAAAAATCTGTACCAGACAAAGAACACAAAGTAATAATCACTGGTAAGACCAAAATAAAGTCATTTAATTCTGTAACATTAATATCACATAATTATAAATATAAAATTATGTTCTGCATGTTTTTTATGCAGATTTTCGACTAGTATTCACACACAAAACAACATTTCGTAAATTCAGTGACAGCAAAACCTGAGAAATCACACCTCAAAAAATATTCCTCTTAATACAACTCACTGTTTTCATTTTCCAAGTTAAAAACCTTTTGCCTTTGCAATTTCTGGAACAACAGAATCATAAAAAATGCAATCACTGGTTAATATTTACTTCCAATGAATTCATGAGTGAATACAATGATGAGCATACAGAACAAACACACATCAATATCTCTCTACCCCTGTGCACTGAATACCACTTATCATTTTCCACACAACATTGTCCTCACTACACATCTGAACACAATGTAATTTTTTAAATTTTAACTCTGGAGAAAAAACCTGGCCTTTAAGTCATGCCTTTTTACACTAATGTTGTTACAAGAGTACATCTTGCCACAATTGTAATGAGTGTATCACAGTTCCTGAACTTTAAGAAAAATCATCCTTCACAATCCATGCTTCTGCAGGTACAATCATATCATACATTCAGAAAATAACCATCTAATCACTATTTACAAATCTAACATTCTATATTTAACATTTACACACCCATATTCACATAAGTTCCAATTGCACAATGGGAAACAAATTGCATTCACTTGAACAACTGTTCACACAAATTGTTGTTTACAAAATGACACAATCATCTGTTTTAACTTCTCCTCACTAGTAAAAAAAAATAAAAAGTACTAAAGAAATAAACATCAACAGTCCTCTTTCAGAGATTAAAAGACCAATTTTAGAATAACCATTTAACAATGAGCAAAATTCAAACTAACCACATAAACAGAGGCAAACCATTGAAAGAACTTAAAAAAAATCTATGAGGATTTTCTGGCACATAGTTTTAAACAAAATTTAATCCATGTGCCTCCATCACAGATAGTTTCTCTAAAATTATTACATGGAAATGTTGGCTTTTAGGGAGGGGGAGAAATACATAGGAAAATGTACATTTCCACAATACAAACATTTGTTTTCAAAGACAGTTCCTGTACAATATGCCTGAAAAATTATTTGTAGAAAAGTAGTAGTGCTGGCCTGAGTTGCCAATATGGCTAGTGTATGTACTGACTCAGCACCTGGTGTAAAAGGTCACGAATCAAAATCCTGCCTCGGTTATATATGTTGTTCCGTGTCTTCCATGTGTGTTGTGAAAGGTCTCTTTCTGCTGATTCCAGATCCAAGAATCCCACGAGTTTATTAGTGTCTAGTATGTGGTTTGGGATGTTCCTTTTTGGGGTATAGAGGGTAACTGACTTTGGCTGGCAAAAGCCCTTAAGAAAAGTTAGTAGGCAAAGAAGAGTGTAAACAATGATTTGTTTCAATGTTGTGTCACTTGCCAGTTATGGCACATTCTCACTATCAATGCTGATGATCCTGCTTTAAAACAGCTCTGCGAGCTTCTTCTGGCAGCTTGGATGGATCAGTGAGAATCTCAGTTGCTGTTGACAGGTACCTTAAAGAATTCAGCACAGCTAAAAAATAATAAAAGAGTAAAAATTATTAAACAGTTGACAGAGAAAAGAAAGAAAAAAAATATTGAAAATTGAAAAAGAGGTGAAGCCTGGAAGGTAGTGGCTTAATATGTATGGGTAAATCATAAAAGTGATCCAGCACATCTTTGAAGAGTTGTGATGTACTAAGTTAGTTGACATGCCTTTCTGCTTCAGTGCCTTACTGTAACATCTTAAGTGCTTTAACACAAAAAAAGGTTTAGTTCTTGTTGAACTTCATTCTTTCTTAACTGATCACTTTCACACATAAAATCACCATTTGTGGGACTTGAGCAACATGAAACTTCTCCTCAATAGGTTGTACTATCTTTACTAACAATGCAAATGGCATGGGATGAAATTAATCACCAAATACTCTCACATAGAGAACTCTTCTATTAATAATTGTGTCAGGTATGGACATCATTGTTACATACTTTTGTCATTATTTAGTGGGTTAAGTTTTACTAACATTAAAATAAAAGTTGTGTTCCATTGCAAAAATATTCATGTGACTGAAACAGTTTCTTACTTCATTAGTTTTTGAAAGCTATTTCAGAAACAATGATGTACACAAATATCAATTGATCACAACAATCAATATACACAAATATAAAAATGTTCATTTGAAGATAAGTATGTCAAAGGACAGTCAATTCATATTCTTATTTTACAACTGATTTCTATCGCTGCTCTAAGACATCCTCTCCATAGGTGACCCCTGTGGTGCATACCCATCTCCCCATCTATCGTATCATTCCGGAGCACATTTCAGTTATCAAATACAACTCTTGAACCTAGCAGGATTTGAATCCATAGTTTTTCTGTCGCGCATCCTTGGGCACAAAGTTCCAAGCTCCAAGCCCAGTACCAACCACATTGGCCGGGGCAATCAATATTAATACTGTTACACCATCTTGGCAACACTCATTTCTTAAGATAAACTCCATCTGATTCAAATGTTATCTTACAATGTAAGTGTTTATTGATCTTAACCTTTCATGTCCATTTCATTCTACAATGATACCTCTTTATACAAAACTAAGTTCCTCAAATTCTAGGATTCTATATTTTAACACATAGAGCAATCTAATTTTTTAAACTCTTCCGATTCAGGACCAGGATTCGATTCCGAAGATATTGTCCTTCCAATAACCAGAAATCATTGACTTGTAGAAAGGAATAAATGGAATTTTTGAATCTCTAGTGTATTTCAGAGGGTTTATAGCATTGAGCTTTACACATTGCTGTGTAGTTGATGCTTGGCCCTCACTCAACTCCCCCTCTTCCATAGCACACTCGTGAGTGGAGTGGGTGAGGAGGGGAGCAAGGTGGTGTTGGGAGCAGGATGGAGCAGAAGTGGCATGGAATCAGGAGGTGGGGGTGGTGTTTACTTACATTTTCATTCATTTTGATATGTAGAATACAGAAAAACACCTTTGATTAAACATTAAAAATACAGTAAGTTGATAAATATAGAGCTTCTACTAAGAGTGAAAACAAGAATGCATTTGGTTAATTTTGACCTATATTCACACTAGGGTAATGTAAAAAAGGTTGTTTTTATATTTTCATAAGTGCATTCCTTCATAGCACTAAAAATTAAGTAGTATTTGTATTTTAGTAGATTCAATGGTTATTAACTGTTTCCCGCCACAGAAAGGATACATTAATGGTAGAATTACTACAGTAACGGAAGTATTACCACAGAATATGTATTTATATAGTAGCACAGATCAGCCCGTTTTTTTGGCTAGTTATGGATGCGTCCACGTACAGCTAGCAATCCTGGTGAAGATAAAGTAAAACTTACTGCTACTTAAGTATATGGATTTGTTTGTGAAATTGCATTTATTAAGAGCTGGTTAAAAACTTAAAAAATAATTTGTGTTGTTTCTTGACCTCTTTGTTTTATATTCCTAGGATTTCAAGGGCAAGTCAATAAATAACACGTAAAATTACAATGAACCTATGTTTTAACCTTACATTGACACGTAAATGAACATATTTGATATACAGCAACTGAATTCTTATACTTTTCCAGTTAACACGTTCATAACAATGTATGTCAACAGGATCACAGTGTTCTGCAATTAAATTAAACAAAAATGAAGGAAAGAACCCTGAGTTATATTGTTTTTTACTGGTTCAATAGACCTAGAAAGGAAAAACTGAAATTTGTTATTACCTTCTAACAGAAATGTTATTACCTCCTAGAAATGCTTATTTTCTACATAGATTACTTACATTTATAGATATTTTCATGAACAGTACAGAAATGTCTTGTTCTTCCTCATGATTCCACTATTCACTTTCAATGGACAACATTCATTAGATTTAAATCATTTCTTTTCTTAAAAATTGTTCAAAACTTCTACTTCATATGTTGTTTTAGTTATGTGCATAAGGAAATTAAAATGTATATAAAAAACATTTACTTTTTGGTTAGATTTAGCAGAATGATGCTGTATTACAAATTTTAAGGCAGTGTACAATTCCTTGATCACTGCGCAGATTGCTAGAGTCACTGACCAACATGTCATCATAGGGCATTTAACATGGATCTGGGCTACTGTATAAATATGTATACTATGGTATTACTATGGAAAGCATTTGTGTAGTGATTAAAGTAGTGAACCATGCTCCAAATATCTCATGTGAAATCTGTTCCAACAAAATGAGCTCGCCTGCTTCACCGGGGCTAGTCCAACCCCTGTGAAGCATCTTCAACCCTACCTCTCTCCTAATTCCTTCCCTATTATGGCCGCTGGGTGGTGACACTGGAGCTCGTGTGGCATGAGAGGCGTGAATGTGGAGATGCTACCTAGTGATCCTCCTGACTACCGATGGACTTAATGTACAAAGTAACAGGGAATTACTCCAAGAGAAAGACATGTTTAATGGAGGATTACTCCCAAACGCACTCTATGCAAAATGTTGGCTTGTTAATGAAAGATCCTGTCACTGCTGTAGTGAAGGGATTTGGTAGTGCCCTATTGGTTGAAGATGCACACACAATGGAAGTCAGAAAGAGATTTTCTTTCAGAACAGCCAACTATACACAAAGAAATCATCAATTGTACATTTTGTACAAATGAAGATCCACAAACCTAACATCAAGTGAAAATAAAGTCTCCAAACATCACAAATAATCCTTTCAATACGTCAATAATTGACTGAATGTACATTCCTAACACATTTTAAGATCTTTTACGATTATCTGGAGGTTGTGCAATCATGCAACCTAAGCAAGAGCCACCACTGTTTATTATTACGTATGTACTTACCAGGTCGAAGATCTACTAAAGAACAGTGTTGTTCCACCCAGTTGAGAGTTGATCGATACAAATCTTCAAAGCTAGCAGTTGACACTGAAGAATTGTAAGATGTCAGAAGAGGTTCAATCAAAATGCTGAACTGATTATAATTTTAAGGAATATAACAACAATGATCACATTTGAGAAAGAAGTAGCTTTAAGAATTATCTTTTACCTCTTGGACTCTTATGAGTGATTTGAGGAACTGTTGCCTAGGTGGTTGTATCATGACCTCTCACTGGCTCAGACTGGCGAAGCACTAGGCGCAGCCACCATGGCACCTACCATGGTTACCCCACTGTGACACCAAAGTGACCCATGGGCCCATGTTTCCGCTGTGGACCTACTAAATCCAAACAAGTGTAGCTTAAGAGCTCCGACAAGCCAGTCTGTTATTAGCTGGTGATGTGATCATAGTCGCACTTAAGGTGTGTCAACAGGACCGTGTAGAACACAACCTGGTGTTGTCAGTCTCATACTGTTACTAGTGAGAGGTCAGATACTACTGAATGGCACCATCCAGGTGTAACATGCAGAGGAATGAGGGGATGGCATGGAAAGGGAATATGGTGGGTGGAACGGCTCATTACGCTACTACAAATGTAAACAACTACATGGGATACAAACACACAACCTGCTGAAGTGAACTTGTTACTGCACTCATGTCTTAGCAAACTCAGCCCCTAGGCTGGCTCACATTAGCTCTTGCCTGTTTGGGGGTATTTTCTGACCCCAACCATAATATAAAATTGGTTATTATGCTTCATTTTATTTACAAAAATTTCATGATCCAGATATGCTATTCTTGGTCTTCCTAATGCTCAATAAACGAAGTTAATTAATTTTTAATTAAGGTGTAAACATAGGTAATATGTATTTTATGATAAGGATCACAATTGACCCCATTTTGATTTATGAGTTTTTCATGTCTTGATTTCTTTTGGAGACTCCATGTGTCATTGGCTGCAAAATCATTGGTACTAAATTTGAAATTAGTGACACTCCTCTCTCTAGCGGAAATGATGAAATAGTGTACAGTAAAATTCCTCCAAAATTCAAGAAATCGGGACCCAGAAACATACTGAAGCAAAATGTATCTGTGCCTCAAATAATAAGAGAAAAATGTATAAATATAAAAGATGTTTTTTCTGCTTCATTACAGAGGTTATGAGAAGAATTACATGAAATCTTACCAATAACCGTGCAGAACAACTGAAGACAAAATATTCTTGTACTGAATAATGGCCAGATATAAATGACACTGAACTGATGGTTTTTCTCAGTCTTATGATTATGTATGGCATTCACAAAAGAAATGGTATGCCTCTCATGAGTTCTGGTCCCCAGAATTTAGAATACCATTGTTTTGGGCAACTACGAGTGGCACAAGTTTTAAGGAAATTTTATGCTGTCTGAGGTTTAATGATAAAACTACATACGAGGTAATAAACAATCTCAAAATTTAGCTGAGGCCGTAGGAACAATTTTTGACACGTTCACTGAAGTTTGTAAGTCAATCTTACATTTCCGGTATCAATAATGGTAGAATCCGAAATCAGAAAGAGGTTACATAATCGGTTGAGAAAAAAACAAAGCTATAAGAGATACAGTAATTTCAAGAGTATTTCAACATTTGATTGAATCTGGAGGAAGAATTTTGACAGGCTTTGAAAATAAGAGATTTAGATGTGTTTTACATTCTCGTGAGAAGAATAGAAAAACTAATTAAGTAGCTACGAGTATGGTGAACTTAAAAAACCCCAAAATATTGTATAGTAAATGCAATTAATCATTCTGAGAGAAAAGAGAAAAAAATGAAGAGTACTTTAGCCAAAACTCTCCATTTGAGTATTCTTGTTTGTAATTAGAACAAATAAAATACGCAAACATTGATAATTAATTTTTTTGTAGCTGAGATCATAATATTTTATTTTAACGTGCAAGATAATTTTAAATATAATAGAAAATGTAATTACTTGCTAGTGTCGAATATGACCCCAGACAGAATGTATGTAATTCTTAATGAAATAGAGTACAGGGGTTAGAGAAAGTTCTGAAATGTAATTCAAGAAGACTTCAGTTTCCTCAAAACAAACTGCTCAAAACATCAAATCTGTTGTAAAGGATACAATCCAAAACTTCCAATTTTCAAGTGTACGTACACGTACGTATTCGTCAAACATTTCTCTCATTTTACTAGCTCTTTGTCTAGACACAGGAGCACCTGTAGCTGGCAACATTGATTGGCAATTACTGAAAAACACAAACAAACAGATTGATTGATTGATTGATAAAACTGACAGGTTTGAATTTTAAGGTGCATCAACTTCCATGGTCATATGCACGCATGTCACATTTTCTAAAAACATTTTGTGAAAAAAGTTACATAGGAAAATGGCTGGTCTGGAGCTGAAGTGGTCAATGTAACATGTTAGGAAAAATTCATGCTATAATAATTATTAATGTATCATCTTTACAAAGGAAAGTGGTTGATGTGCAATTTCTGTCTGCAAGTTGTTCAGTAGACTACTTTGTAATAGCTTTCTATTTTCAGGATGTAAAAATTTCTCAAAACTTGCAATAGCAAAATTCAAATAAATGAAAACCATTTCCACTTCTTTTTTCATTTACTAGTAACTTATACCACTTTGACTTCCTGGCCAGCCAAATGATCTTTGCAGATTAAAATGTATAAAAATGATGAAATTCACATTTGTTACAAGATATGAAAAAATGTTGAATTTAAAAATTTTAAAATGTGTTTTTACAGTGGAGAAGCCACATATAAAATAACATTACACCTGCTTCTCTCAAATTTTATGATAACACAAAATCATCAGTTAGTCTGTGATGAACCAATGACTGAAGCTAACCAGAAATCCCTTTTTCAGGAGGAACAGTGTTTGAATGGCTGGACCTTATATTGACAGAAGGAATTGAAGAGAGGCACTTCGCTCAAATTTTCTCTTCTTTGAGGAACAGGGCAATGAGGGAGATATTGATATAGTAAGGGAATCGATTTATCCTTGATTCCCACCCACCATGCAAGACTTCTTTCCCAATGCAAACTAGAATGAGATCACCATGACATCTCCCATTCATTGAGGCTATGAAAGACATAATCTGAGGCAATGAATCGCAAGATTGGATGGGTAAGCTCATGGGAAGAGATCAATGTCCAAACCAGTTTATTTGAGTATGTGGGATGTTATCCAAAACACATTTAAAAAAAGACATACTCCCAAGAGCTGTAGTTGGAATGTAGTAGCAGGTGGTGGTAGAGATACACACAGACACCTCAATTGGTAGGACTCTCAGACACAGATCACCACGTATGGTAAAAATTGTGGATGAGCAATTAGCAAATAGGGGGATGGCGGTGAATTAGAAGATGATGTCAAGAACAAAGATGTGATATAAGAATAAAAAGGAGGGTAACAGGTGGAAAGATGACAGACGAGGAGTCACGAGAGACCATATTGAATTCCCTTGAGGAGATGGAGGATGCAAGAAGCCTCAGCAGGGAAAAGGAAGAGAAATTTATTCAACATAATAATAATAATAATAATAATAATAATAATAAGTAATAATAATAATAATAATAATTTCTATCTTAATAACAATAATTTACAACATATTTTTCTATGAAGAAATATTTCAGTAAAAAACCAAAACAGTAAATAATCATACCCATGTATTCAAGCACCATGGATTACTTACCTAATTGATTGGTTGAGACATTCTATTTCATGTTTCAAGTTCTGCATTTCGTCTCTTAACTGGTCCCTCTCTGCCCGCAGCTGCTGGATGTAATCAGCTCCTTTTTGAAGCATTGCAGCCTTACTAAGCTAAATTGAACAATATTTCAAATATTGTAAATTTCATGAACCACAAAGTTTGTCACAGACAGAGTAAAGAAAAGTCTCTCACTTTGGCATTTGGATTTTGATGTAATTGAGGAATTAACGAGTGCAACATATCAAAGCCATTTTTGATGTTGCATCGCCTCTTGTGCTCTGCCTTGGTGTGGCACTCCCTTCTATGCTCTTGCTGCAAATAAAAGTATAAGAAATTAATAAAAATTCCACATCAAATCACATTAATATTTAGTGAGTGCCCATGGGAAATGAGTTACCTCATGTTCCTTAGCACAAGTAAATTATCATAAATAAAAGTTTATTTATTTTTTTAACAAACAGACATCTCTTGAATGGAAGGACCTCCAATTGGGTACAATAGTTTTCCTCAGCAGCTACCGTGAAATGCATGTATTACATTTTAAGATCCATACTGTGATGAACCAAAAGACCCCCCCCCCTCCCCCATACATCGGTATTAATTATATTTATTAAATATTAAGTTGATACATTTCAGTTTATGCATAGAGAGAAAACAGCATATGTACGCTGTTATTGCAGCAGGTGTAAATAAATAAGCCTGGGAAAGATGAGCGCTCTCAGTGTAGTAATATACCGGAAGGGGAAGCAAAGGTCCTACTAATAAACAGAAATATGTTTAGAGGAGGCATAATCATATACAGAACAACGGAAACAATTATAGAACAATGAATTCCCTTTGGACTGCTGACAATCGAGCCAAAAACAACAAATTTGGTACGTTGTGGATTATCATAATGCATGGTGGGTGGAACTGCTCTACATCAGTTAAGGCATAACGTCGAACATAGGAGGAGAGTGGTATGGCATGAATTATCATTACTATTTTCAGAGTTGCAACTTTCTAATTCTCAGATCATTTATTTTTGAATACGAGGAAGTGCCGTGCTAAGGCACCCACCCGAGGTGAAAGCTTGGGAAGTATTGCGTAAGAGTATTAATTTATGACAATTATCCATCGTACCGGTAATAATTTGGTAGAGTCACAGGTTGACGTTTTTATTTAGAAACTGCCATCGGATAATATTGCATTACGCATGGCAAAAGAGTACACATCAGCAAGGTGACTGAAGAAAGAAGACGCAATGGACATTCTATGTTTCTTCATCAGGAATTCAGCTGAGAAATTTTCAAAGGCATGTGATGACAACGTATGCCACGAACACTTAAATTGATTTGTATAGGAAGAACAATAATCAAAATAGTACTTAACAAAAATGAGCTCATTTGGAAATATCTCATTAAGAATTATGAATAAATATTTTATTTATTATTTGTAAACAAGGATAATAATCTGTCGTTAATTGCAATCACTCAAGGAATTACTTAGTCAAACAGAACTTACAGAAATTGCTGATATGTACAGACAGCCCATCTGCATGCAACAAGGTAAGCTACAGTATGCCATATGTCGGTACACACAAGTAACAAACTATTAAAAGGGAATGTTAATAAAATTTTTAATTATAAAATAGGGATGTGAGCAGAGCATGGCAATTGAACTATATAAAAGGGAATATAATTATTTGCATTGACAGCAATGGTTTGCAAACAAATAGATATATCAAATTAATTAAATTAATAATATAGAATAAAAGTTATATCAGGTTCATTTCGAATGGCTTTCCGAATGTGGAGCTGATTAAATAAAGAAATATTTATAGAACCATTTCAATACTAGTTAAGAACTTTGTATTTATTACTTAGAACTTAGTATTTCTTTTAAATGTTCACCACATGCTTTATTGAATAGTAATTTGAACAGTTTTTGTGTTTTATTTTTATTTTAGCAGCACTTGAAAGATCCTGTTAACACTTGGATCTATTTGAAAATCTTGTTATTTAGAGAAACTAAAACATACCTTGGGAGGAGTAGAGTCAGGTCTTCGAATCCGCTGACTAGCTGAATCAGGTCTCACACAAAGAGGCTTTGGAGGAGCCATAGGTGGCACATTAAGAGAAGGCACCAAAGAGCATAAACCAACACCCATTGAGCTGGAGGAGCTATCAGGAGAATATGTGGGTTTTCGGCTGGTAGGGAAAGTGTTTAGGAGCACATGATTACCACTAGGTGGTTGAGTTGTGCCAGATGACGACAAAGGAGCAACTGATGTCATTGATACAGGAGTAGTGATGAGCAGTGCTGTCGTTGATTGAGGCAATGATGCTTGTGAAGCTCCAGAACTTCCAGTGCTATTGATGCCTTGTGATGGCATTGGAAGAATAGGCACAACTTGTGAGCTCTTGAATCGGTCTGATGATCCCGTGAAGTTAAAAACTCCATTGTTTGCATCTATAAAATATAGAAGAAAATAAGACAATCATAAGAAAATCATGAAAAAAGAAAGCACATCATGAAAGGAAGAGGAAAAGGAGATTAAAACTGTACTGAAGATCTTTCAGCGGTTGCCAGACTATAATGCTGGTATTCCTCCAATAATATGTCATTTACCCCATAAATTATGAAATAATCTACCACCGTTTTTTTCTACTTATTTTTTAAGTTACATAGTAAATTTAACATATAATCTTATATACAGTAAAAACTGTCTAAGATGGAATCTGACGGTTCCTTCACAAAAATTTTCGTTCTGGCAAGTTTCCATCTTATAGGGGGTTGTCAAAAACTCACCATATAACTTAAGAACATAATTTTTATATAATTTTGTGAGAGAAAAAATAATGAAAATAAAGCAAAATTTATCAATGAAAATATTGCAGTAAAAACAACAACAAAAACAACGAAAAATAGAACAAGTATTCATTTTGTATTTTCTTTTGTTGCAGAAGTGTTTTGCAATATACACTTCACTGACTCGCTAGCACACAGGTTTCCTACACTCCACTGCAAGCATTCACTAAATTGTGTGGTCTAAACCTTGTCAATTCTATGACTGCTATGCTAGGATGACAAGACAACCTTCCTGGAATTCCATTAAGGAAACATGGTGACGCTTTTGAGACTTGAACAGGTTGCAAATGACCAACATTATTTATAATGGTTCGGAGCTCTGGTGAAGTCATGCTTGTTTGTGACCTTCAAAAATCACACCAAAGCAAGAGAAAATCACAGTAAAACAGTTGCTGAGTTTGTCAAAGATTCCCCAACAGCAGGTAGTATAAGAGGAAAAACTCATCATTGACTCTGCTGTCCCAGGGCGTGACCTTTCGCACTATATCATTTCAAAGATAGTGCCAGAAATTTAAAATTAATTTCCTTCTTAGCCAGGTAATACTCACTTTACATACTCTAAGATCCATTCTGTTTCTGTGTTTGGCAGTTTTCTGGCTTATAGAGGTCATTTTCACATATAAAAATGTTCCGTTCTGAGATTTTTTGTCCGAGATGGTAGGATTCCCTTCTTTCAAAGGATCCACCTTAGACAGATTTTTCTGTATTACTTTATTTCTCCAATATAATAAAATTTGTGTTATACATTAATCACAACGTAAAATAATATTAAACTGATAAAGATTTAACTCAATTACACAACACAATTTAAAATAAATTTAAATGTTTGGTAATATTAATTACTACAAAGCTCAGTAAATAAACTCACTCAATGGTCAACCGAAAATGACCATCCCTTAAATATTAAAAAATGTAAATTTATAAGTATCTCTAAATCAAAAATTTATCAGAATCACATTGATTACATAACTGGCAAAGAAAATCAACTATTGGGTTTTATTAGGCAGCTCATTTAAAACAACATAGACACTTGTAACTCTTAATATTATGTTAGTTAAGAGAACATTTACGTACTCATCAGTAGTGTGGTCACCATTCTTTCAAAGAAACATTAAAAAACTACAAAATTGTTCAACACAGATTTTTTAGAATAGCAGCAAGACATCTTGGTCTCCAAGACCCATTTATACATAATGATTATGGACTCAGCTGTCTTAAATCTGCCTTCGCTCAAGTCTTCTAGAGATCTCTCAGCAGCATATTTTTTATATAAATTGATAAATAATCAAATTGACTGTTCTTTGCTGCAAAAACAATTGAATTTTATAGTTCCTACTTCATCACTTTAAAAAATGTACACTTTCAGAATTGATAAATAACTTATCCTATACAGCAAAAAAAACAGACTATGTACAACAATGAATAAACTCCCTATTGATGTAAATCAAGTCTCTCCTTGCAGCTTTGCGATCAACGCAACAGAATTTGAACTGTTGCACAATGATAAATGTTAATTTTATTATAGAATGTGCAACTAACTAATTTCTCTGTCAAAATTTTAAAAAAAATTAAAATTTGGTAAAATTCCTTTAATTACAGCCCAAATTCCATCCCCTTCTGACTTTTGAAAATTTTTTTTCAAAGGCATTTTTAATGTTAGGTACAAAGCTAAGGAGAATACCTGAGGAACACCGAATTGTATATCCCACTAAGTAACTAGAAACCCATACAAGTGCTTGAGAACACTTTTATGGCTATAATGTAAATGACATTAAAAAAATAAGACGTTCAAAGTTGTAATGGAGCAAGAGCTTAACATATGTGACATTATAGTTTATGAGTACATTTTTTAAGTGCAATCCTTTTTATTACATAAACAGGAATACCCTAAATTTTCCCCCCAAATAGCCCACTAATGTAAAAAATCCACATCTATGGGTAAATCCACCAATCTGGCAACTGTCTCTCAGTATAGAGAACATACTTAATCAGAATGAAAGATAAACATTTACAAGTATTTAACAGTAAAAACTGGCTGATTGAGAGAGAATATACTACATCCAATTTTAATTAGTAACAAAAAGCTAAGAGGCATTGAACAGATTAAAATAAAATTTTAACTTATTACTTGTGGACAGAAGCTGAGCTAGAAGAGGCTGCAAAGTACTACTGGAAACAGTTGGTAGATTTGGATCGCTATTTGTTGACACCAATGGTGGAGGATGTTGACGTTGAGATGTTGGAGTTGCAAGCGAAGATCCACTAACAGTCTTCCGCATTGGCATCTTACTTTTGTTATACTGTCAATAAAATCATAAATAATTATTACAATTGAATTTATAAAGCTCAATTTGAAACAAATTAAGATGCAAATAAAAGATCTATGGATTTCAATATGGAATTGTAATATGTTTTGACCATGGCTTCATCTGAAATACTGCTTTGAAAGATTTACTAGCAGGAAATTCTAGTTATTATTAAAAGCTATACAGGTTTTTGGTATGTTCTCTAAAATCCTTTACGCTCAAAGAAATTTGTGAACTAATGTACCCTAAAAATATGACTACTAGGGTCAAAGAGAAAAAGAAAATTAGTTTCTTTTCCTGCATTAAAAGCCAAGTGTGATCACTGAACTCTGAGGGACCTCAATCTCTACAAAACATTTTCAGCACTTAATAGATAAAAGGGAAGAGGGTATTAATAAATTATCTATTCAAGTACCTTAAAACCTATTAAAATACTCATAACATAGGAAAATGTTATAATACACACACGACAAGAGTAAAATTTGAAAAAATTATGATAATAAAATTAAAAACAAATTAAAAAAATATAAGTATTGAATAAAAAAAACATGCACTAGTACATTTTCATGCAAAGTAAAAATGGGCTGTAAATTTTCCTGAAGCAGAAGTCAAAGAAAGACACTTTTTAAAGGGGAAGAGGTAAGGCTTTTTTTCAATTCTTTTTTATTGCTCAACTAAAATGTAAAGTTCACATTATAAATACAGAAATAATCAAGAGTGAATGATAGTGAATGGCTTATTTCTCAAGGAATCAAGTAAGGAAGAGCAAGGAAAATGTTCTACAAATATTCCAAAATAGGTATTTGCATTCTCTACAAAGAAATCTGGGAGGAATTTAATTTGCTTTTGAAAGCCACTTTCTTGTGACACAAAACAAGAAAAAATTATAATTACAAACTAATTTATTAACAATAATCATTTAAACCAGATAAAATGTGCATGTGATACTCGTGAGAACAACAACAAATCACTCTATTTGGGCTACTTCACTAAAATTCTTAACTTGGTGCTCTTTCCAAAAATGTTTTTAACTGAAAAGAGTCAAAGAAAAAAGACACAATAAGAGTAAAAACCCACATTACGCTATTTCATATTTCGAACATGGTCTGTTTCACACACCTTAGGTACAGCAAAGAAGTCATCTTCAGAGGTCAGACTATTAGAACGAACATTCTGCCTGCGGGGGGGAGACACACTTGCATTCAGGGGAGGGTCTCCTGCAGCAGCAGGTAGTGTGGGGGGAGAAGATGTAGGGTATTTATACCCAGAAACCTGAAAGACAATGGCAGTCAAGGACTATACAAGGTTTTGACACATCACAACATGACAGTGACACACTAAGGGGTAATCATTAGCAGGCACTGAACATTCTTCTAAGAGATTATAACAGTATTAGATCCTTTAATATTTGACCATGTATATTTTGGTAAATGTTAAGAATTTCCAGTCAATTGTATTTTTCTAAACAATTTAGGTGCAAAGGAATGTAGTAAAATATGGAATGTTTCATGCAAGTTTTTTATCTATTGTTTACTAGTGCTAACTATCAATATTGCTAATCAAAACAGAACAAATAGGTCATCTGGATTCTTAGGTTTCCGCGGCCGGAGTCATTAAATTCTTGGTTGTCTGGGATGTGCCGCATCTCAGCCCTCTTGTTGTGGCCTTCTTCAGATCTATCAGCAGTATAGCTCTGAAGAAGGCCACAACAGGAGGGGCAAAATGTCTGCTCCATTGACTGAGACGTGGCTCATACCAGACTGCCTAGAATCCAAATAGGTCATCTTGATAAAATTTTGTTTGTTAAGTATTAAAAAACTGTGCTATTACTATTATTGGGTATACAACAATGCTACCATATACTAAAAAGGTTCAAAAAGTACTATTAGTAAACTTCAAAAAATGTAAAAATTAAAAAGTGAATAAAAGAGTGGGGATACAATGTAGAAAAGGCATTCTTGTATTACTTGTAATTGTTGCATGACATTATAATAATTATATTGAAATAATATTGTAATAAATTTCAGCAAACTCTTGCAAAATTTAATTCATCACATAGCTTCACTCCATTTCCTATCACATTTTAAGGCTTCTTTATTAGGAAAATTGAACTTTTTTTTTTATAGTGTATGGCAAATAGCTTGTTTGGAAAAGTTGAATCTACATTAGTATGATGTCTGTCACAATTCATTACTATGGCAACAATGGTATCTTATTTAGCTTTAAATATCTAGTTTCCAAAATTCCTAAATAAACACATTCTTCAAAATTTGCTAACCCTACAGAAAAGAAGAAACACAATATTTAATTTCTCTTACAAGTTTAATTTTTTAATGTAGTTCATGAGTGATCATTTTCAGCTCTTGGTTTTATTGATGTGTAAAACCATAATATACAATTTAATATATATGTTACAGCTACTACCTGACATGTAGCTATTAGAAGGAGTCAGTTAATTTGCATGTTAGCCACAAGGCATGGATAAAGCTGTATGAATGACAAATTAATTATTTTGTAATTCATCAAGTTAATGTTCGTATTAGCCACAGGGCACTGGCCAAAGTAAGGTGACTGAGTATGAGATGACTGGTGTGTTTACAAGAATAATTTCACCATAAAGAGGCACTGGAAATTGCGTTACATAGAGTCAAAGTTGTTTTATGTAAATAGTGAGTGTCAGAAATAAAAACAAAACAACAGGATATAGGTAGGTCAGGTTAAGAGGTATAATAGACGTTTACAACCTTCACAGTGGAACTCAAAACACATCTTTTCTCTCTTTGGGTGTCTCCTAGAAACTTCCTACCAGCTTTCTGATTGTCACATATCATTTGCTATTCCTCACCACCGTGGCTTAACCTATCCTAGCCATTTTGGCTAATGTGTGCATCACCTGGCCAAAGCCAGAAGTATGCTTCAAAGCCACTCCTACTTTTAACTTTACTACCGAATAATGTGAACATTATAACTATTTTCCTATTGGATTATGTGAACATTAACTGGCTAATTCTGGAATTAGCCAGATCTTGACATTGTTTGAAAATATTAAATATTTTGTCAAGAACAAAATCACTATTTCACTTGCAATGATATGACATCATTCCATACTCTTAGATAAACATTACTCTATTTAAGCCAGAAATGTAACCCTTAATCACAGACTTGAGTCAAATTGACTCTTTGCTGTTCATTTTTCGTTATAGTAGCAGTGAATTTGCATTATCCAGCAGTTGTTATCAAGACAATTCAGGATGAGAAAAAGAAAAACAACATAATGATACAAGCATAATGATACATTTTAGTCCCTGTGGAGACATTTTGGGCAAGGACCTTGCCTCTTATTCTGAACTATTTAGACACTAGCATGGACCTCTGACAGACAAGACGGACAGACTGAGGTTTTGCTGTCAACTGAGTTTTTGGTAACAAGGGACCACCAAAGCTGGATTCTGACTACACAACATATTTGAGGAAGTAATTTACTAGATATAAGAACAAGATTTAACCACTTTTTCAATACTCGAGTGCCACAAAATGAGTTTTACTGTTGAAAAAAAAATTGCTGAATTTTGTCACACCATGACAATACTTTCTTTGACTATGTAAGTATATCATAAAGCAAGACAGTAAAAACAGAGAGAAACTGGCACTGCTTGTGCCAGTGTCCACAAATTCCAAGTCTGTGGTCAAGGTTTAAAGAAAACATTTGGAGCTGCTTTTAAGAGAATTTTGAAAATGACCTATGAGCTTCAAATAAAATTTAGCCCCAAAATAAGATACATTTCTGATTTTCAGAGCTACAAAATGAGACATCTGTTTGCAATTTTCATTATTGAATAAATTCAGTGTGTAGTCTTAACTATAAAATTAATTTTTTTCATTTTAGTGCTTGTTTATAAGTTAAATCAATATTATTGAAAATGAAGTGGAAGGTCAATCTACAACTATCTTGAAATTAATTAAATTATGAATGTACAGACAAACAGTTGAGTTGGTCTCATCAAAAGGATGATCAGGGAAAAAAAGAAAAAGAGTTACAAGTAAATGTAAGGGGAAAGCACTTGGACTGAAGTGGAGAAGAAAGACTCAGTATCAGAAGATTTCAGCCTTGAATACTAGAGACGTTTGATAACTGTACTACTTAAAAGATAAAAGCAGCGATTTGGTTAAATTTGCATACATCTAAATTATTGAAAAAAATCAGAATTAAATTACAGGATATACTGAAGTAATTCCTCGTTTTATTCCCTTCTTTATAAAAATGAAATGTTATTTCATTACTTTAAATTTAATTTTGATTTGCAGGAACAAAGTAAACATATGCAAAACTATAATTTTACAGTTACCTTTACAGCAGTGTATTTATGTTTGATTGTTTGAGAAGGAAAGAAGAGAAATGTGCAACAAAAATATATTCAACAACTTATACTGTAGATTTACAAAAAAAAAAAAAAATCCAGATATATAAAATGTATATCAAAATTAATTTCATTGCATTTTCCATCCGATAACATGTGCTGGGGCTAATTTCCTTGAATACTTTTTCGTAAACGCAAACAAATTTAAAAAATTTAAGGTTTATTTAACTTTTAAAGTTAACTCATGGGATATAAAACAAATAAGTTTCTTTGGGCTTTGTTTAGAAACTTACAAATTCCTTCAATAAGATAATACCCAATTAAAAGTAAGAATAAAAATTACACTTGTGCAAAGGAAATACTGGTGAGAAAAAAAAGAAGGAAAAAAATACAAACGCTTCTTGCACATATCCACACTACAAGGGTCAAGAACAATTAAATAAAAAATTATATTCAGGTTCCGCAGTATGTTTTGTGATATGACAACCCTTTTTCCTTTCGAGATCCAAATGAACCTTGAATCAATGTAGTAGTTCCATCAAAACTCCAACTGTTATAGTTTATTATCCAAACTGATTTTACTGCTTAATATTTCAAAACATTAAGACTAATACATTTTCAATACAAGAAGATAGGAGCACACACTTAATATCTTTAAGGCACTTGCTCTGCTGCAAGTTAAGTTAACTAAGTGTAAATTTGAATGATCAAAGATAAATAAAAAACTTTGGGATTATAAGATTATTCCTAAATGTAGATCATACTGAAAGATGTTGGGTAAATTGGAGATGACACCTTGCTTAGATACCTTTAATTTTATATTTCTATTTCTAAGAGGCATAGGAATGCATACCTGTGGAGCAGGCGGAGGCTGAGGTGCAGCAATGAATGTATCCTGCTGACCGGGGAAGGGCTGAGATTGGACGGATGATGGCGACAGCCTAGCTGAAGGCACTTGCTGATATGAGTTTGCAGAGTTTTGAGTAGTTTGAGGTTGTGTCAATAAAATGGTTTGCTGAGCAACTTGAGATTGAAACAGATCTGCCTGCTGCTGCTGTTGCTGCTGTTGTTGCTGTTGCTGCTGCTGTTGTTGTTGTTGTTGTTGTTGTTGCTGTTGCCCTTGCTGACGTGAGAGTACACGATTTTCTGGAGACTTCCGTGCTGAACGAGCTAAACGTCTGTCTACAGACATAGTGGGTGGTACAGGTTGAGCTGGCACATTACTTGATACAGGTGCCACCTCATTGTAGGTCACATTCACGGAGCCTGCCCCAAATAAACATATTAGACAATAAAATCCATCTATAATTTTCCTCACAGAATTTTATTTACTTTATTATTTTTAAACAACAGTCATGTAGGCCATGAACTCTATTTTATTCTTATTTATATTTAAAAACTTCATTGTTAAAAACCATTTCAATTAAAAGCAGGGAGTTCAAATCAAAAAGATGAAATATTTTTTAAATAGTTCTTTGGCAAATTGAGTGTATTATATTATGCTACATTTGTTTGATTTGAATTATGATGAATGGTATTATCATTTATTCACTTCAGTTCTTTTTTAAAGTAATTAAATAAAGAAAATTTGTAGCACTTTACCTTGAGCAAAATCTTGAGTTCTTGTAATTAGATTTGTAGCAGGGGGAAATGATGATGAAACTTCTGGTTGTGCAAATATAGTTGCAGTGTACTGAAGGTTTTGTTGTGTTTGCTGCTGCTGCTGTTGTTGTTGAGGTAGTTGTGTTGTTAGTTGTTGAGGTTAAGTTGCTGAATTTGTTGTTGTAATTGCTGGTGATGTTGCTGCTGCTTCTGTTGTTGGTGTTGTGATAATTGCACATGTAATGATGTAGTTTGGTTATCCAAGATTTCAGAAAATGCTGTCACTGCATTTGATCTTGTAGAACGATATAGATCATCAACTACACATTCTTCTGGAACTGATGGCAGTTTCATACTGTGCGACAAAGATACAAGATCTGAAAAATAAATATATCACAAACAATGAAGCATCTGGTGATGGGTCGATACTTTTGGTTGACTTTTAATGTCATGGGTAGGAAAATAGAGAGAGTAAATGAAAGGATGGGGATAGTGGCCAAAAAACGAACACAAGTTTCAATCATAATTCAAACATTTTCTAGTGCTAAGTAATTTGAATATGAAAGCAAATGAGTATTTAATGTTCCCCAGTGTCAAGTCCTAGAGTCACTATTCCAGTAAATATAAAGCATGTTATATCCTCACAGGTGGCGATGTTCCTTTTCCGCTACAATGAGAGCTCCAGAGTTGATCTACATGTCAGTTTGCATGGGAATTTTCCCTCCTGATATCTCTCCAAACTGGGCACTGCAGTTCCTGACATGTTGTATAGTTGTACTTGTAAATGTGTGTAGGTAGGGAGGAGGGGACAAATGCAAGGAAGGAAAGATTGCAAGTGAGGCACATTTATTAAAGTACTGTTCCAGTATCTGTGTTTGATCAGAAAAAACATGGAAAACTCCAGACAGAGCTGCTGGCCACTGGTATTCTCTTCAAGACAGTGGGTGAAATCAACCCAGCTACGTAGCTTGGGTCAAAAATTTCCCAATACTGGGATTTAAACTCTAGAACTTCCTGGTCAATGTTGCAGAGGCAACAGACATTGCCATTGAGCTATTGCAGGGGCAGAATTCAAAAGTGTGAAGTGGATGATTGGTTAAAATCAATTAACACATGTACTAAGCAAGACATACTGGATATCCGTCATTATGGTGTCATCTTTAATCTTTCTATTTGGTGTGGTAAAATGTAAATGGTAAATTGGTAAGTAATGCAAACAGGATGGTTGTTTGTTTGTTAATTAGTGATTCTGGGAGTGTCAACTACTATGGTCATTAGTCCCGTAAGTGTGTTGCATGTTTTCTTTTTCTGGGGGAGGTGGTGGTGATCTTCTTCCACTGGATGGCAAGAAACGGCACCGACCTACAGTCGGCTAGCAGCGTTTCCCTCAACCAGGTATCTCCCATCAGCAGGGCACCGCCCCAGTCGGGACAAGCTCTAAGCTCCCGACCAGACTCCCGGAATGCATGTTAGTGTATGTATGTTGTGTGTTGTGTGTGTGTGTGTTGTGTGTGTGTGTCTGTGTGTGTCTGTGTCTGTGTGTGTGTCTGTGTGTGTGTGTGTCTGTGTGTGTGTGTGTCTGTGTGTGTCTGTGTCTGTGTGTGTGTGTCTGTGTGTGTGTGTCTGTGTGTCTGTGTGTGTGTCTGTGTGTGTGTCTGTGTGTGTGTCTGTGTGTGTGTGTGTCTGTGTGTGTGTGTCGTGTGTGTGTGTGTGTCTGTGTGTGTGTGTGTGTGTGTGTGTGTCTGTCTGTGTGTCTGTCTGTGTGTCTGTCTGTGTGTCTGTCTGTGTGTCTGTCTGTGTGTCTGTCTGTGTGTCTGTCTGTGTGTCTGTGTAAGGGGTGAGTATAGGACAAGGAAGAGGAAGGAAAGATCGCGTGCGGACTGTAGCCCATTTGTGAGGGTACTGCTCTGGCATTTGCCAAATAATGCAAAAAGGAATATTAACTCATCTTTGGGGTTGTTTTAAGGGTCCAGAGAACGTTCAATTTTCTTGGGAGTACGTATGAGAGAGTGAGAGTGAGTATGAAGGGGAAGGAGCAACAAGCACTGATGTTCCCAATTTTCACCAATATTATTCTGAATTTTCCTGAGCAAGCATACTTTATCTTTGCAGAGATGAATGTACATTTGGCATATTCTTTGGTTAATTACCTTGCAGTGGTTCCAAAGTATCCATGAAATCATCTAGATTGGGCTGGAGTTGAACTAAACTTGGTTGGATGAAGTCTGCAAGGCCAGCTCCTCTTGCTATAATCATAATTTTTCACATTTTTATTTGGTAAACATGTATTTTAAATGACTACATATAAGGAAAATATTAATGTCATTTTCATAGTTTTATATTTTCAGTAGTTTAATTATTTCATTCAACCCAACAATTTTAATGTGCTTACCAATTTCTCTAGGGTCAGGAAACGCAAAAGGCTGATTTGACTGAATAGTAGAGAAGAGGGTATCACTCATAAATTCCATGTAATCTTCATCCACCATCATTGAATTCATTGAATTGCTGTCATTGCTATGGGGCTGCCAATCAAACATGTCCATGTCTGTCTGAAGCTATAAGGAGGATCATAATGAATCACACGAAATGTAGCAATTCAAAGTGTATTCATGAGAAAAAAAAAAAAAATATCGAAAGAATTTAATACAAGCAGAAATTAATTAAATACAAGCAGACGGAAACAAATTGAAGAAATAGAAGAATTGTATTTTTTATTTATACTTGTGAATGTGTTTTGAAAAGTAACTTTGCTCACAGTATCTGGACTGTCCTTTGATGACCATCCAAGAATCCGGTTCCGGTGGAACATGCGCCATTTCTTGTATTCGGCAGAAAGAGCAGCAAGTCTTCTCTTCCAGTACTTCCCCTCCAACACGACAGCCTGAAGTCACATCAGGCGTTGACAGAAGATCTATTTCCTACGATAAGGCTTAAAATAGTGTTCAGAAAAGAATGAGAGAAAAGCCTCATGAACTGGATGAACACATTTTTTTTCATTTTCTAAAAAGGATAGATTGTATAATATATGTTTATCTCTATACAAATAAATTATAAAATTCTCACCTGTCACTAATCGCTCTTAATGTATGGAATCTGGAGTAAATACTTAGTACATAAATATGTATTTTGAAAGTAACTAATTTGTTGGTAATTCTTCACGTAGAATTTATTCAATGAAAAAAAATTACCAACAAAGACAAACATTTTTTTGCTTGTGTCTTCACATGAGAGAACAAATATCTTGTCTTAAAAGAGATACTGTTCCTTCTCAAGATTTTAAGGTAATGACAACTCAGCATTTTCAATAACCCCTCTCCACACGCTTGACCCCCTCCCACACGAATTTACTACATTCAGGAACAAGAATAATATTATTAGAATTATCTAATTTTTTCATTATCAGGAACCTTGAATACAAATTTTTCTGTCGAAAAATCTGTTTTTTACTGTAGTACTGCATAACTTCCGTATCAAACAAAAGTATTATGGGGGAAATAATACAATTGATCAAATTAACGAATTGAAAATGAATATAATAATAAATAATAATAATATTATTATTATACACTAAAACCTGCCTAAGACGGAAACCTGCTACCCCGGACTAAAATTCACATAGTGAAACGATTTTATACGTCAAAATGACCTCTATAAACCGGAAACCTGTAAAACACGAAAAAGGAATGTTTTTTCGAGAACAAAATTACAATTACCTGGCTAATAAAGAAATTTGTTTTCTTATTCCTTATTATATTCCCTATATTCCTTATTTTCTTATAAGGTTCCGGCACTCTGTTTGGAATGACATAGTGCTGCAGGTCACGTCCTGAGACAATAGAGTGAATACCAAGCGTTTCCTCATATATTCTGTCAGGGAATCTTGGGGAACTCGGCGACTGATTCCCTGAGCGTTTCTTACGCTTTGGTGTGATTTTCAAGGTCGCAATCAACGGGACTTCGTAGCTGTCGCTCCGTATCCTTAATGTTGGTCGCCCGCACCCCATTCAATTCTCAAAAGCGTCACCACGTTTCCGTAAGTCGACCAGGGAATTCTGGGAAGGCTATTTTGTCATCCTAGCATAGCAGTCGTAGGGTTGACGAGAAATTAACCACACAATTTAGTGAACGCTAGCAGTATAGCGTAGGAAAGTTATGTGCTAGTGTGTCAAAATGTCTTTCCAGCGTACTTCCGCTACAAGAAAATGAGGAGTAATTGCTTATCCTATATTTTCCCCGAGTTTTGGTGTTAACTTTTAATTGACATATTTTAATATGCAATTAAATTATGACATATGCAATATTTTAATTGACATATTATGCTTTATTTTGATTCTCAAACAAAATTATATTGAAAATACTGGACTTAAGGTATATGGTGAATATTTGGCAACACTCTAAGACGGAAACCTACCAAAACGGATCTGTTTTGAAGGAACCGACATGTTCCACCTTACATTGGTTTTACTGTTCTTTACATTTCCCCACCTGATCACGGTTGCAAGTTTGACAATAGCATTAGAATATATTTTCCATTTCGCAATTGCGATTCCCAGAGCTACTTAGCAGAAGTAATGTTTCGAAGTATATGACTGTTCAAAGAATTAACAGCCCCAGCCGTGAATCGAATCCGTATCTCCCAGTATAGGCCCAGGTAGTGAAATGTGAAGTGTAATACTCCCAGGGGCTTTGATCTACAACTAAAGGCTGTTCGAGGAGTTTTCTTTCTCGGTAGGTCAAATGGTTAGAGTAAATGAGCACATACCAGGAGATTCAAGTTCGATTCCCAGCTGGGGCAGTTAATTCTTTGAACAGCAGTCAAAAACATCACTTGAAACAAAATAATAATAATAATAATAATAATAATAATAATAATATAATAATAATAAAAGCCGACCTCCGTGGCGCAGATTGTTGCGGCAGCTGTCATCTACGCCGAGGAGTCCGCAGGTTTGAGTCCTGGTCGTATTTGTGATTGCCCCTTCACCTCCCATCATTATCTTATCACTTTATAATTCATAATTCACGGCGTAACAACTTTGTCTTACTAAGGGATACAGCCGAAAAGTATATTCCCATAATGACACACGTTAATGTCTCTGGGGAAAATATGACTGTATCTCGAAAGATAAGGTGTAGCGTGGTCATATGCGGCGTGGTCATATGCGGCAGAAATAATAATAATAATAATAACAACAACAATCGAAATGAGGTGTGTGACAATTCTCTGACTTAACAACTCCTCTTAATTTACATTTTAATTAGCATGTTAAAAGAATAAAACTCATTTTTATTATCCAGGTTGCCTGAATTTTCAAGAATTCTTTCCCTCTCATCACCACATATATTGGAGGTTCGACTGTATTGTATTTCGACGACAGGAAGTATGTTTAAGTTTTTTTAAGCTCCACATTAATTTTTTTTCCTTTTCTCATTTATGTTTGGAAATGTAATTATTAGTACAAATATGTTATGTATTACTTCACCCAATTTGAACATTTCTTACGATGGAATTTTTATCGTGACCCATACATCATTCCAATCATGGAAGTTAGTGCGTGAGACTAGTTCCTTACACGAAACAGTCTGTGATTTCGGAGACTATCTACGCAGGCTATTCACAGCTTCGTTCATTACCTCGGGCTTGTTGTGTGTGTCCACATCTAGAGGAGAGGCAAACTGGCACACCATTGTGTTTTGCTTCATAATGACTGAAACACATTAAAAGCACAAAAACTATAAAATGTTTAAAAGAGTAACTAGGTCTGTACCTAGATTCGTTTCTTTCAATGATCATGCAAACATTGTCGTGGATACAATCACAAATCATATAGGTACTATATAGGTTGAAACATTAACACTACTTCTTAACACTGAGGGTTGGTCAATGGAAGAAGGCAGTTGCATACTCTCTGAAGATGCTTGGTACTGCTGTAATGTCATTAATCAATTGCTAAAATTCACATTTCCTCTATACGAATTTCACATCTATCAAAGAGAATACAATCTGTTGGGCATGCCTCCCCCCTCCCTCTCACGTTCATTCACCCACGCCCTCACTTTTTCGATTGATTGATTTTTTCCTGTTTCCAGGTGCGTCAACTGCTTTGGTCATTAGTCCCGTTAGTGTAGTGCATGCTCTTTTCTCGGGAGATGGCGGTGTTCTTCCCCCGCTGGATGGCGAGATCCGGCCTACCGAAGATTAGCGGGCTTTTCCCCAACCAGGTATCTCCCACCAGCGGGGCACCGCCCCACCCGTGACAAGCTCTCAGCTCCCGACCGGTCTCCCGGCATGTGTGGTACTCTAGTGCATGGTAGTGTGTGTGGGGATAGGACGAGGAGGAGGTAGGAAAGATCGCGGGCGGCCCGTGGCCCGTTGGTTAGGGTACTGCTCCGGCATCCGCCTGGTGTCGATCGGGCAAACCACAGAAAAATACCGATCAGAGCAGCCGGCCTTTAGAATGTTCCTCCAGACATTGACTGAACTCGACTCAACTGACAAGCTAGTGTGGAAAATCCTGCCACTGTCGGGTCTCGAACCTAGGATCTCCCGGTCAGGACTGGAGTGACATTAGTTGATGCCCTGAACCATCACTCCCGTTTTTTCAAAAAATTGCAATGACCTTTTTTAAAGGGCTGATGTTTTAGAACTGATTTTGTTTAGGGCAATAATCTCTTTCTCCAATTTTGAAGTTTTTAAATGTCGATGGAGGAAAATCGATAGAGGAATATCAGTTTTGGGCAAAATCAGTTGAACGATTTAGGCGCTAGCTTTGACCATGGTCGGACGGACAAACGTTTCCCCGTCAGCTTCTCGGTATTAAGGACCCACGAAACATGGGTGTTACAAGAAGTAATTAACTATACAGAGGAACAAGATTAATCCACTTTTTAATTACTAGAGCCTAGCAGAGTTGTTTTCGTTGAAAATTCGTTTTCCGTAGCACAATTACAATTCTCTCTCTTCTTTTCGAAGTAATGGCGAGAAAGTAAAAATTACACGAAAACTGATATTTTGAAAAAGAGCACATCACTTTTATTTGTGATACATGTCTGGTGGAGGGCCCAGGGCACACTCGTTCGCTCGCCCTCTCCTTCCCCACCCCTCACGGAGGAATCGGCTGAGCTCTCGCTCGACGCACCCGGCAGAGAGTCGGTTTTATGGCTGGGAGCTGTGCACAAGACACTGGAATGTTGCCTGAGATTCCGGTATTTATTTTCTTCGCTATTTTTTGTAATGTCATTTTAAGAAAATAATTCTACGTCGTCAATGCAAATTGTGTTGGTGCTATGTAGTTAAATATGAGAGAATTCCTTGGTGTGTTTGACATATTTAAATTGATTTTGAAAAATTCCTACGGATAGTTTCGACGGTAGTGTTGTTCACGGACGGGCGAGCGGACGGACGGACGGACAGATATTTTGTCGAGGCGGGGGCAGGTTTTCGATAACAGGTGACTCCAAAATGCGTATTGTGCATTACATCCATAACTTTGCCTCTAATACGTATATTTATCCGCATGTACGTACGTATACGAGAAAGTAAACGCTCGGTGAGGATGCCAGGACTTTGTTTTAAAATATGACAATAAATCTTATAGAATGAAAAGAAATGAGTCTTACAAAACAGTACATAGGAAGAAACAAAGGAAATCGATATGATACAAACGACACGTTAGTAAATAAATTTGCTTGCAAAAACAACTCTTAAGTGCCCTAATAGTAGTTTATACTGTTAAGTTTTATTGCATGGTACATGTTTTGAAAACGTTAGGAGCAAAATTCAAATTTGTATGAATGCAATGAACCAACATTATAACCGAGTGGCATACGCAATTTTTGTATAACAGCATTATAAATGTTTAAGAGAATCAAACTCAATATTGCGAAACAACTTTCATGTGACGTCCCGGGTATTCGACATTTTTATTTAAATCTGTAAATTTACAATCTGATCAAGACAAGAACAATAAATAAATATGCTGTTAGAAATTGCAAACTTGCATGGAAAGGTCACTCACTGGTGATCTTCCTTTATCATATTACATCAACAAGAACATGCTCACAAAACAATTGTTGATTTTATTACAGTATTATCACTATTGTCATTTTAAAATTTATTTGGCAAATCCAAAGGTTTGAACTTTTTCATTCTTTTGACTCCTAAACTATTGTCCAGTAAGTTTACGGCTAGTACATTATTATGGTTTTCTAGTTTGCTGACATATTTATGGCTAAAAATTCTAATTTCTTGTTGTACTGTTGGCATGTTAAAATCATTATGTAGCACATCGTTTCGGACGTACCAGGGAGCACTAGCAATGTCTCTCAGAACCTTGGATTGGAATCTCTGTATGGCTTGAATATTTGACCTGCAGGTTGAACCCCAGAGCTGTATACAGTATGTCCAGATTGGTTTCAAGAATAACTTGTATATTAAAAGTTTATTGTCTGTAGCCAGCACAGATTTTCTTCCTAGCAACCAGTACAGTTTGTATTTTATTTGTAGTTCTTTGCGTTTGTGTAGAATATGTGCTTTCCATGCGAGTTTTCTGTCTAGGTGTACGCCTAGGTATTTGACAGTGGTTTCTTGCGGTATTTGACATCTGAGCGAGAAAACGGTGGTCGGCTGTTCCGTTCACCGCTACTACCCCAAGATTCTCTCGCTGCGATTGGCTGAATGTGTGATGACGCAATCATTCGTGCTGTAAAATCTAGCACGTCCTCATCTCTGCAGTAAAAAGCCCTTTCATGAACAATTTCTTGCAACAGAAATGGTCGTTTACAATGCTGGTGTAATAAAACAAAACATTTTATCTACTCACATTGCATATGCCAACAACGCCATATGACATTGTTGAGTCGAATTTTGTCCTTCCATCGCAACCGGATGCCTTTGAAACGATTCCATCTCGGCGAAGTCAGCTTTTGTCTGTAACATATGTAGAAATGCAAATCAAGTTTTATACAATCCACTCAAAACTCTCCAGATTACAATTTATACGTTAAGAACAACAAGTAATTAATTTAGCTTTGTATTGATGCAATTTAACACCGTAAATCTTAAGATGCAGTTCTGGTAGGATACATTAAATGAAACTTTAATCATTCTCCCGTAAGAATGCTAAGATAGTTTTAGAGATCATGCGCGTTATTCAAAAAATGGTAAGTAAGAAGAAGAGTACAGCAACAATCTTGGGGAAGAAGGAGATCCATACTGTGGCAACCAAAGATGTAGAGAGATCGGATTAGCTATTAAATATAACATTATATCCCCCACTGTCCATTTCCTTGCTAGCTTCACTTTATTAACAGTGTTGCATCAAAAGTTGTACGTAAATTACGAGACTCCCTATCGTGATGAAACGCCTTTAAAATTGGTTGTAAGGGGGGGGGGTGAAACCACATGTAACGAAAATGTTAATAATATTACAATAACTTTGTAACCGTCCTTTCTGCGAACACTATTTTAGTAGTGTAGAGGAAAGAAGCCATTACTCCGTCACACACATATGTCTCACGGGCGAAAACTGCGCCTTTTTAGCACCACGTATGACGCAATCGCAGCTTTGAATAGAGCATAGACGTGCGCATTCTATAACAAGACAAGGGCCAACTTCATTTCGGGGCTCTGTGCCCACCCCCCTTCAACGTTTCATTTACATATGAACATTTTCTAGGAAATAATGCAAACGTTCAAGGAAAATGAAATTATAACTTCAATAATAAAATGAATTAAATTAGTTTTACGAGTAATTTACACGTTGCCAGATGGTTTGGAAAGCATCTTTCCCAACGAAATCCGCTGTCAGCTTGAAAAGGGGGGTAATAATGAATTGATAATACCATCCTATCTGACAGATACGGATGGACGTTTTGAAAACAACACTTTTTTGATACCACGAAGTCCCAAAAAGTTAATTTCCATTGAAATCTCGAAATCCATTTTCTGCAGCACTACATATCTTTATAGTACATTTATTATTCCAAATATACGTACGTAGAAGAGAAAAACAAAATTGATAATTTACATGATGAGGTGTGACAGGTGAATGAACCAAAGGTGTTGCATACAATGCTTGAGGTAAAGCGTACAAATATAAATCCAGAAAATTACAGAAAGTGGTACCATCATAAAGTTAAGACGAAATAAAATAATAGGAAAATGATAATTTAATGACAAGATGAAAGAATTAGTTGATAAATGTTACTGTTTTTCGATGTCGAATTGCAAGTGAAGTGTATGTTCAGTATTAATATGTAACATTTCGGAGATGGATCTCTTATAGTAATTCGGTTCTGTATCAAACATTTCAATATGATTCTAATTTATGCTGTACACCAAATTCATTAGGGAGTTTTAGCACCAGGCATAAGGAGACATCCTTAAACTCTATTGATCACGTGACTATCGAGTTTATAAGGTCGTAATAAACATCTTTCGTCTTCCTTGGCCCCTCCTCTCCTCTCACACAGATTCAACATGCACTAGACTGTGCACGTCGGGCGCTTAGAGCTTACAAGCCTGATGTTGTACCTCAGACCTCACCAAGAGCAAGCAATCTATCCCGGCTGAGGCGGAGCCAAGCAGGAGGTACATGGATTGATGGTTGATTGTCAGTGATTCCGGGCGCGTCAACTTCTAAGGTCAACAGTCCCGTAAGTGAAGTGTATATTTTTCATTGGGAGATGGCGAACTTCTTCCCCCGCTGGATGGCGAGATCCGGCGCCAACCTACCGCCGACTAGCGGGGTTCTCCCCAGCTGGGACAGGCTCTAAGCTTCCGACCGGTCTCCCGACATGTGAGGTAGAGTAGTGCATGTTAGTGTGTGTGAGGGTGTGTGTGTGTGTGAGGGTGTGTGTGTGAGGGTGAAAATTGAACAAGGAAGAGGAAGAAAAGCTATCGCGCGGTCCATGGCCCGTTGTTAAGGTACTGCTCCGGCATTCGCCTGGTGTTGCTCAGAGAAACCACGGAAAACTACCGATAAGAGCAGCCGAACACTAGAATTCTTCTCTAGACAGCGATTGAATTCCACCAAGCTAACAAGCTAGGTCGAAAATCTTGCCACTGCCGGGACTCGAAGCTACAAACTCCCGGTCAGAGGCACTGCAGAGACATCAGTTGATGCACTGAGCCACCTCTCCAAGTGAAATACATGGAGGGGGTATCCCACAAAACGACGCAAAGGTCGGCGCCGGATTTCACGTTCCTCCGGAGTAGGAACAGCGCCGCTGTTTGACAATGTGTCCTATCTGAAATATTCATCAACTGTCGCAAACAATGCTCAGAAAATGACCTCACCAAGAGCAAGGGATTGTTGGAAAATCTAAATTTGTTAATTTTTCCGAAATTCTACTAGCAGAAAAATGATCAATTTGTCCTTGGTGACAGTTTCCCATTCCCAAAGACACAATAGTCGTAGCTTGTGCAGAACTTTCACACACCTGCGAAGGTCTGGACGCCCTGTCCCGCACAGGTCGTCGCTTCAATCCCTAAGGGACCCTTCACACGTCGCCACTGCCCCGCGCTTCCGGAAAGCGGCAGAGCCCTTCCCATCCCGCCACCGCCGCACGCCGTAGAAGGGTGAGGGTTCGGCGGGAGTAGGGTTCGCCGACCCTTCGGCGGTGACGAAGATAGGGTCGCAGGGAAGGCAGGGGGTCGGAAGGGACGCAGCGGGTGAAACGTCGCGACGACTGTCCCAGTGGAAGAACTCCATTTAAGGGGAGTATGTAGTGGAATTTTGACGAAAAATATATTTTTCAATTTTTGAAATCTTGAAAGTGTGCTTAATATAGCTGTAGTCACTAGCAAAGAGGCAACAAAGAAGAAAGAAACATCAACAAGAAAAGCGAAGTGGATGGTACAGAGAAAGCCACCTGCCTCTCTCAGTGGTTGGTGGGTATCACTGTTTAAACGCAATTGGCCGGATATTTGCCGCAAATTCATTTCCGGAGGTCATTGGTGCATGTATTCCAAAAAATACCTAAGATAACATTAACTAAAAAATTGTCGTACACAACTCAATACGCTATTGATACCAGACTCGTTTTTATGTAAAATAATCTTTCAAAACAAACTTTGAAAAAAATTAGAAAATTCTTTTTTTTAGAAAAATACACGTGGTAAATAATTATAACTTTTAAATGAAACGCGTTACTGCAAAAAAAAAATGTCTACCATATTGAAAAATCATCAGACAAAACCGCGTACGCCCTTCTCGAAGGGGAAGTCCGCCGCCGAACCCACCGCACGTGGGAAGTTCTCCACTGGAACCAATGCTTTGCCAGCAGCCGCGGAAGTGGCGACGTGAGAAGGGGGCCTCTCCGGAGGGCGGAGCACGGCGACGGCCTACCTCTTGGAGCAGAGCGCGCCCTGGGGCCCGCAGGCCGCGTGCTGCGCGGGCGCAGAGTCGGACACGTCCACCAGACGCAGCCAGCGCGTCACTTCCTCCACGTCGCGGTGCTCCAGCAGGTTGCTGAGCAGCTGGTCGCTGCGGCTGGCCTCCAGCATCACGCCGCGCTCCAGCCCCGCGCCGCCGCCCGCGCCCGCCGCCACGCCCATCGCCGCCTCGCTCGCCCGCATGGCTCGCCCCGCGCGCCCCCGCTCGCCCAGGCAGAGCCGCCCCGCCCCGGTGGTGCCTGGGGGGCGGAGTCCACTCAATACCGTTCAAGCGGGCGAGAAGCTCGAATCTAAGCCACGATGACGGGACCGAATCGGTCTTGCCGCTGACTGAACGGATCTTCACACCGCGCTTCTGACCGTTGAGACCACGAAAGAAAGCACTCACCTCGAAATGGAATTTGGAATTTTCGTAGGTCAATCAAATCACTTGCTAAGAGACTGGCGAAATAAGGTCGCGTCAATCTAATTTTTCTTGATTGGAAATGCCATTTAAGAAACGAAAGGCGATAGCAAAATAATGAATTCAACTCTCACTATGGGTAGAAATTCACGTCAAGTGCTGTCAGACCAAATATTTCTTTACTTTCCCGAGCTCGTTCCCTTCCTCCCTCAGGATTATAATCACGCAATTTGTCCACTATGTATTAAACTATCATTCCCCATACTTTTATTAAGTTAGATTCAAATTCATACAACGACACGCTTGTATTTCATGAATTTGCCAGTCTTACTGACCTGATTTGTGTGTGATACCAAACCTCGATATTGAAGCCCCAGGCACATCAACTGGTGTCGCGTTTGCACGTCCCCCGCTTTCTTTCGTGAATACAAGGCGTCCTGCAACGAAGCTCCATGATCGACGATCTACCAACTCCCAGCGAAAGTCGACGGCTAGCCCGCACAGAACCGACCCCGAAATGCTGGCGCTCGCGACTGCGCTACGACCCGGGCGCGCCGCCTTAGGTGCCCTGTTTGGACGATGATAACCGTGAGCCCAATATGGCATGATATGCCACATCTCTCGCACAATGTCGTCGGCCTATTACCTAATGTTTGATTGGGACGTGCGACGTCTCCAAGGGGTGACGACACCAGCTTCGCTGTTTACCACAAAGACAAAAGTGTTGCTCCAGGTAGCCTCTTTACGGGGCAAAGCGTACTAGCTTCAAGAACGCGATCGAGGCAAAACACCACTAAGGACCCATTTGGGCGCTATCTCGTTTCCACACTCCATTTGGTCCTCATTTTCTCGATTGTTAGACCGGTAGCGGTAGCTCAGTGCATCAACTAATGTCACTGCAGCGCTTCTGACCGGGAGGTCCTAGGTTTGAGCTTTCAGCTAGGTCGAATTCAGTCGCTGTCTGGAGGCGAACACTAGCGGCCGGCTGCTCTGATCGATAGTTTTCCGTGGTTACTCCGATCAACACCAGGCGAATGCCGGAGCAGTACCCTACAAAATGGACCACGCACCGCGCGCGATCTGTCCTTCCTCTTCCTTGTCCTATCCTCTCCCTTACACACACACACACACACACACTAACATGCGCTACACTACCACATATTCCGGGAGACCGATCGGAAGCTTAGAGCTTGTTCCGGCTGGGGCGGCGCCCTCTGGTGGGAGAGTCCTGGTTAGGGGGAAACCCCACTAGCCGACGGTAGGTCGGTGCCGGATTTCGCCATCCAGCGGGGGAAGATCATCGCCATCTCCCGAGAAAAAAACATGCACTACACTAACGGGACTAATGACCGAAGCAGTTGACGCGCCCGGAAACACGAAAAAAATCAATCGATTGTTAGTAATACCTGGAAATAGTATAGCACGTCATCTTTTCTCTGCACATAACAAGATTAAAAATAAACAACCTGATCTTCTGAAAGGAAGACATAAATTATAGCACGATTAGATTATTGTAATTCTTTGTCTTTATTGTGTGCACATCACGTACGACTACAATATCCACAAAGAGACCTTCAAAACCATATGTAAAGCAGTTAAACCTCATCAAACGACCACTTCAATTAACCGGACGCCTCAACTAACGGCCACATTCTCGTGGAACTATTTGATTTTTCCTTAAGTCATGCGTCAATATTCCCTTCTCTCAGCGGCCAGCGTCCAGGCACATTTCGTAGATTAACCGGTCAACTCAAGCAGACGATTTTTAACTGTATTAAAACTAGAAGCGGAAAAGCGTTGAATCTTACTGATATAATATCTTGCTATGACGTAATGCATTGTCAGAATACTTCGAATAATTACATCGAGTCTGTTTCATTTCAGGAAGATCACTTTCTTCTTCAAACCATAGATGGTTTTAATAAATAAATGAAACTATTAATGAAACCACAACACGTCCGTTTCTCTCACTTTACAACATTCCTCCAGTTTCCTAACTCGTACTTCCCTTCTGGGGGAATTTGATATGGACTCACGGCGGTCACAGTACAGCCGAGAAATTTCGGTTGGCCGACGTCGGACGTTTTGGTTCAATGTGCCCGATTCATTCAAAATGGCGCCGATAAAACGGAAATGGTCATAGTGAACCCGAAGGACCTCTATTGTCGGCCTCCGAAAACGTCAGTTGTCGGACGAGGATATGCTTCGTTTGGTTCTGTCGGTTCCAATCGCCCGAAAGCAGTTGGAGAGTCAAGATCTTCTGCCGTATGATCTTGAGCGTGCGTATAGCTAATGTTTCAAAAACTGAACTGTGGAGTTATGGGGATATTCGGACGATCACGGTACAACATGGGAATGTTCCTTCAGAAATAAGTCGGATGTTTACGCTCGGATTCGTCCGGTAGCGAACGACTGGTATGTCGGCTGCAGTCGGCTTATAGTCTTATTTTTTCTTTAGTATTTGACAGGTGTGATAACACAAATAAGCAAATTACAGAAAACTCAGCTTTATATCTCTTGGGATTTCAAACAATAGAAGCTACTATTGAAGAATATCAATTCGGTTCATTCTTTGTCTCAGGATGCGTGATATCTTAACTGCGGCATTTTTCATCGAGGTATGTGCTACCTAGTAGGTATCTCCGCTCTCCGACTATTTGTAGGCTCAGTCAACATAAACACATTTATAACTAGTAGGTCCCCGGGGGAAATGGTAATCGAAATTTTGGAGAACACGAGTATTTGGTGATAGGCACGTCAATTATGACGGGTCATTAGGTCATTATTAGGGGGCAGATTTTAATAAAATGTCGTTTTTCCCCTTATCACGTTAGAACAATGCCGTTTAGTATAGAAATTCTTTTTATGTTATGACAAAAGGAAATGGGCCATTTTTGTAGGTCATATTTTGCATTTTTGACGTGTTTGTTGTTTGAGCATTTTTAGCCACTACTTGTGAAAAGGTACAGCGAGTTCAGACAGCGGAAGCCGGTACGAAACATCTGATCAAGTCATGACGTACATGAGTATAATCTTAAGTGTTCTCTCTCACCCAAATAAAATGACCCAATGTCGATGTCATGTGATAATATCACACACTTTTAGATTTTTTTCAGTGACTTTTAACATAAATTGAAGGTCCCAAGAACTCTTTTCTAACTATTGACAACCACACTTTTGACTTAACACAATAACTATACAAATTCTTTCAATTCTCATGCAAGGAAAAAATAGAATTTATTTAGAAATCTCAATTCTGTGATTTCAGTTTCTTTTGCATTTGCACTCCGCCTGGCACTTTGTAATCAGTTTTCATGAGCCACATGATGAAACCTACTACTTTAGCTATCTCTTGACGGCGATGATGACACTGGGGGAAACATTTCATCAGGCTGTCTTTCATGGAATACGACTTCCCACATCTACATATATAATCAACACACTACCTTCATAAAAGAACAATGAGCACGATTTTAAGTAACAAAAATGACAGAGTCGACTTAGGAAGTGTAGACGGCAAATGTGAATGATTAGCAATTCCGGGTGCGTCATCTGTTAAGGTCGTTAGTCCCGTATGTGTAATACATGTTTTTATCGCGGGAGGTGGCGGTGTTCATTCCCCTAAGGATGGCGAGATCCGGTGCCAACCTACCCGTCGGATTGCGAGTTTTTCTTCTGCCAGGTATCTTCTACCAGCGGGGCATCGCCAAGGCCGGGACAAGCTCTAAGTGCCCCACTGATATCCCGACTGTGTGTGTAAAGGGCGAGGATAAGACAAAGAAAAGGAAGGAAAGATCCCGCCCGGCCAGTTTGTCAGTGTATTACTCCGACATTTGCCTGGTGTTGTCGGAGAACTACTAATCAGAGCCGCTGGTAGCGGCTGAATTCGTCCTCGCCATGTAGCTAGGGTCGAAAATCCAGCACTGTCGGGACTGGAACTCTTACGACCTCCCTGTCAGAGGTTCTGCAGTGATATCATTGATGCCCTGAGCCACCTAAGCCGGTCGACTATGCATAAAGGGTTGAGGCAGGTTTCGATATCCAATTTCTCATGGTCTTAGTACACGGGAAAATGTACGGGCGTGCCTCTTTGAATTACACTTTAAGAAGGAATAAGGAATGATTAAAGACGTTACATCGAATACATATGAATTTCAATGGCTAAATGCACAATTCATGCAATTGGCCATTGTTTTAGCTGTTCAGTGGGACCTCAATATTATTTCGTAATTCACTGTTTGCTTGCCTTTGTATTCTCAGCACTTTAAAAATAGAAGAGGATGAGAGTCCATCTAATTGCGAAGTTCCGCACAATGGAGGTAGTCGACAGGAAAGTTATTTAATGGTTAATACACAACAATTTAAATGTTCTTATCCTTTTCAGCAATTTGGATCAACGTAATTAGATTTCACTCCTTACACTGAGGATATACAAGAAATATGTCATCTCGAATATAGTCATTTTACAGTAGAACGGAACAGTTTATTTCCCGACCAAAGACAATGCAATTTATTGGATCTATCGGCTGCCTAGTGAACTACCTTTATGAACATTCTTTAATCGTAAAAACTTACCATTTTCTAAACATATTTCTTCGCTGAGCTAAAAACTTGACAACTGTGACTCTTTTTTCACTGCATCACTTTTCTTGCAGCGACGACATATGAACTTCTCCCGACAGAAATTGAACTTGACGCACAGTCACAGGGTTTCCCCGAGGTCCAAATCCGCAAAGGCCTGCAAGCAGCGGCGGGCACACGGGCGCTCGGAAAGTCAAGGTCATCCCGATAGTGGCCGCAGTTCTATTCTCAGTCGCGCGACGCCCACAGCCCTTCGGGGCCGCGCGCACAAATATAAGCGCCCGCAGCAGCCACAGGCAACAGAGCACCCCGCGGCGCCGGACACTCCCGACTCGTCCGTTCCGTCCTCCACGCCCGTCCTCCTCACGCCCGTCCTCCTCACCCCGTCCACTCCCTCACGCCCGTCCACTCTCACGCCCGTCCCTCCTCCGCCCCGTCCACTCCCTCCGCCCGTCCCTCCACGCCCCGTCCTCACCCCTCACGCCCCGTCCCCTCCCTCACGCCCGTCCACTCCCTCACGCCCCGTCCCTCCCTCACGCCCCGTCCCACTCCTCACGCCCCGTCCACTCCCTCACGCCCCGTCCCACTCCCTCGCGCCCCGTCCCCCTCCCTCACGCCCCGTCCCACTCCCTCACGCCCCGTCCCACTCCCTCACGCCCCGTCCCACTCCCTCACGCCCCCGTCCCACTCCTCCTCCGCCCCGTCCACTCCCTCACGCCCCGTCCCCACTCCCTCACGCCCCGTCCACTCCCTCCGCCCCGTCCACTCCCTCACGCCCCGTCCCACTCCCTCACGCCCTCGCCCTCACTCCTCACGCCCCGTCCCACTCCCTCACGCCCCGTCCCACTCCCTCACGCCCCGTCCCACTCCCTCACGCCCCCCGCCCCGTCCCCTCCTCACGCCCCGTCCACTCCCTCCGCCCCGCCCCACTCCTCACGCCCGTCCCCTCCCTCACGCCCGTCCCACTCCTCACGCCCCTGTCCCACTCCCTCACTGCCCCGTCCCACTCCCTCACGCCCGTCCCCCCTCACGCCCTGTCCACTCCCTCACGCCCCGTCCACTCCCTCACGCCCCGTCCCACTCCCTCACGCCCCGTCCACTCCCTCACGCCCGTCCACTCCCTCACGCCCCGTCCACTCCTCACGCCCCGTCCTACTCCCTCACGCCCCGTCCCACTCCCTCACGCCCCGTCCCACTCCCTCACCCCCCGCCCACTCCCTCACGCCCCGTCCACTCCCTCACGCCCCGTCCACTCCCTCACGCCCCGCCCCTCCTCACGCCCCGTCCACTCCTCACGCCCCGTCCACTCCTCCGCCCGCCCCCTCCTCCCCGTCCCACTCCCTCACGCCCCGTCCCACTCCCTCACGCCCCCCACTCCCTCACGCCCCGCCCACTCCCTCACGCCCCGCCCTCCCCTCACGCCCCCCCTCCCTCACGCCCCGTCCCTCCTCTCGCCCCGTCCACTCCCTCCGCCCGCCCCCTCTCACGCCCCGTCCCTCCCTCACGCCCCGTCCACTCCCTCTCGCCCCGTCCACTCCTCACGCCCGTCCTACTCCCTCACGCCCCGTCCCCCTCACCCCGTCCCCCTCTCGCCCCGTCCCACTCCCTCACGCCCCGTCCCACTCCCTCACGCCCCGCCCCACTCCCTCACGCCCCGTCCCACTTCCATCCTACTCCGACCAGTTGGAGGTACTGCGGCGCGGCCTCCTGCCGTCGGCGCAAGCTCTTCAAAGCGCTCATTTGCGCTTGCAACTAATTCAGAGAGTAATTCAGCGGAGACAATAAGGGAAAGAAAAAAGAACGCCAACGAAAGTGCAACTTATAACAAGTCTTTAAATGCTGTAATTATTCATTAGATGGACACTTGCAAATTTCTGCACTTAGTAAGTTTTCATTGTTTTTTTTTTGTTTTTTTTTACGTGAAAACGGATTCATGCTGAAACCCAACTTCGAACGTTACTGATAACGACGTGGGGACCCTACAAAATTAAACAGAACATTCAAGAAGGTCTTACCGTACAGGTTACGTTATGAAAGTTTACTCGTTATTCAGGGGCCCGAGAGCCCGATTTCAGTAGTCTAGGCAGCATCAATCCCGAGTTATGCATGACGATAAAGTGTGTTGCGCACTGTGCGCGCGCGCATGCGTGCGTGTGTGCGTGTGCGTGTGTAGTTTGACGGGCGTTGAGGGTTGCATTCGCGCCTAATTTTAAATGTATAAGTTATTCCTCTCTATACCATAATTTGCGAATTCCTACTTTTTCGACTTAAATCTGCTTGACAGCACTGAAGACTAATTCTCTCACCAGCTGTAGTAGTACAAAGAAGGGGTTTTCTGACGATGGTTTCTTGTAAATTGAACATATCAGTGATCTTTCTTGAAAGTACTATAAACACAACAACAAAATTTGAATTGATATTAATCTAAATGTGTATTCTTTTTTCGGTTAACCTATCACCAGACACATGTAATGTAACAGAGATATCACAACTTTTCTGAAGCATGACGGATCACAGAGGTTTATCGGGGATTTTCCTCATAGACGGGAGTTTGGCCTTACGGGGATAAGTGATCAGAGCATTGCGTGGACGCAAAGGGTGGAGTCAGGGTAGAAAAAGACCGCTCGCGGGTACTGGCACCTTGTATTGGGCCTCGCAGTCACGGCATTCACCCGGAAGTGCTTAGAGAAACAACAAAAGCCATCGATCACAGCAGTCAAGCTACGAACTTCGTCTTGTCAAGAGACACAAAGTCACATCAACCAAATTCCGGCTCCCGGGTGGGTTCGATTCCGCTGTCACCGGCTCTCCAGAACCTTGACGCTGTGCATCATTCACGACTACCCACACCATTTAACAATATTAAGAGAAAAACAAATATTTATATAATGATACACCGCGGGTGAGAAAAACATTTTAAAAACACCGATAGTTTTATAGGGCATCAAGGCAACGAGAAACCGAGAACGCATTCTGCGCTTTTTTACTAATTATTTTTTCAGGAATACTTTGCATTAAAAGCGCAATGTAACTTCCTTCTTGCATTCGAACAACAGAAATTTAATCAGTGTGGGAAAAGATCTGAGTGCTAGTTTAACAAATTCCTTCCTTGCAATATGCACAGATGGCAGTTAGTGGATCGAAAAATAAACGACCATCTAAATAATGAAACACCTGTTGAGCAGCCACTAGTGTTTAAAGCATTTCATATTGCGCCAGATATAATCACAGGTGTGACAGTAGCCATCCCCGCCTTCCTCTTCTGAGTAGCTGAATGTTACCAGGATGCCAGTAGAACAGCAGCAGCAAGATAACCTAGCGTGGGGAATCAAACTTTTGATGAGTTAGTCGTTTCCAGTTCGGAAATGCCAGCAATAAAGTTCTGGTATAAAGAACACAAAATATTAAGATATGATTGATTCTAAAAAGGTGGAAACTTCAGGGTCTCTGTAGTTATTGTGCTATAAAAGGACTCAAAGGAGCGACAGAATTCATGCAATTGACACTTCACAATAACTTATTTTCAATACGTAATGTTTTAGTTGCGCTCATAAGTAAGAACGATCTCTCGGTTAAAAACGCCTTTATAAAGAAAATGTTAAATATTAAATGGTCCGGTCCGTGTTTCCGATGCAGGGTTTACAATGAGTTGTTCTAATTGAAATTTTCACCAATTGTGTAATATGCTTACGAATGCGGTTGTAGAAACATGTGCTAAAGAATTATATTGTTAAAATTGTATAAACGCAACAACTTTTCAACAATAAACCAGATAAAATGAGAAAATCAAATTATGACTTAGCAGCAAAACTTTCTTATTAACTGTATATGGCGTCGCCAACGCTTTAAACAGTTTAACAAACATTTTGAAATGTTAAAATTTTTTAGTATGCAAGTTCAAAATAAAAATGTATTTTAAACATACAGCTGTCTGTGATCTGGGCTGTCGGGGTGACGCCGCGTCGAAGGCTGGGGTGCCGACGTTTCGACCGACATATCGCGGTCCTCTTCAGGGCTGTACTGCGCAAGGATGTTGGGCGCAGATGTTCGCAACCAGAGGCATACAGCCCTGAAGAGGACCGCGATATGTCGGTCGAAACGTCGGCACCCCAGCCTTCGACGCAGCGTCACCCGGACAGCCCGGATCATGACTCTGGCCGCGGAAGCCTACGATATCATTTATACAGTTGTCTGTTTTCGTCATTCTCGGACGTATGAGTATAATAACCTTTTAAGAATTAAAATAAAAAGAAAGATGCGAGACGCAACTCTTCTCGTCAGATGTTCTTTGGGGCTGCCGTCAAAACCCACTCCCAGAACACAGTGCTGGAGAACCTAATCCGAACGCTCCCAGAAGAGTTGTCCTCAAAAGTATATTCTTCTAACGGATTACCAGGCGGCTTATTAAAGAAAATTTGTATATTTGCAAGCTTCCATTCCACAACATACCTTTCCATTCTTAGAATGTTTTATTAAAATGTAATTTTGTAGTCGAAATTATCTTACAAAAGGAGAGTATTCCGTTAGCATGAACGTGTATGCTGCACATAACAAAATTATCTTATAATAATGATAATTATCTTACGGGGTGGGACCGGGAGCGGTAGCTCAGTGCATCAACTGATGTCACTGCAGCGCCTCTGACCGGGAGGTCCTGAGGTTCGAGTCCTGACGGCGGTATTCCGTTAGCATGAACGTGTATGCTGCACATAATGAAATTATCTTATTCTCTTGAAACCAAAGTTGTTGAAGCCTCAACGTATCGATTCAGGAGTGTGAACAGAATCTTGAATTGTTCGAAAAAGTATGAAAAGACCATATTCTCTGAAGCGTAGAGCGATGAGGATTCATGAAACGAAGCGAAAGACACAGATCGCCCTGAGTCTTGTTTGGAGGTCGCTCGGTAGGCTGTGTTCGAGGTGTTCTAGTACGTGCGTGTTATATTCCTGTGAGAAACTTTTATCCCATCATGGAATCTGGTTCTTCAGATACGTTATATATTAATTTTAATACGTGTTTATCGTTTTAGAAGTATAAAATGTATTTTATTATAAAACGGGGAAAATGAAGGTGTATAACTCATAGTCGAAATTCATTGAGTAGAACAAAAGGACCTCGTTGTAACATGACCAATTTTTATATAATGTAGAGTATTTATCTACCTTTAAAACGAGACTAATTTTAATGTGCGGAGATTTGCGGAAATTGTGTTATTTAGTTGTATTTGTCGGTAGGCGCGCGACTGGGAGTGACGCGTCTGGAACTGTTTGGATATCTTTCGCACGAAGGTCTTCTGTCTCAGGCAAATAAAACTCATGTGAGAAAGAAGGTAGTTGATTTGATAATGTCGAGAGTGCAGAATGTTACAGAAGACGGTATTATCAATAAAATTAGAATTTTTACTATCTAAATTGTAAATTGCTGGAAAGCAAGCGTAAAGCGGAAGGAAACATTTTTGAAAGAAAATAAAGACTGGTTAGAAGAAGAAATGATCTTTCTTCGACCTGATATACGACCACGAATGTCCACGACACATCATCAAAGAGAATTTGATACGTTGAGCACCAGAACAAAGAGAAGGCGCACAAGAAAATTAGTTGAGGGCCACAGTCCTGAAGAACTAGCTTTTGCGACACAGTCTTCAGAAAACAAGGCAAACGAAATGTTGCTCATGTCATAAAAAAGGCTACAATTTCAAGGCCTCGTTCGTTGAGGACAATGAAACAAATAAATATGCAAAAGAAAAATTTTGACCCTTACACTCCAGAAGAAGCCCTGGCTCTGATTATAGACGCCAAATTGAGTAAAGCACAATATATTCTGATAAGAAAAGGTGCAAAAGAGAGAAATTGTGATATATATCCGGCCTACAACAAAGTACTGAAAGTTAAAGAGCAGTGCTACCCCAAAGACATAGTTATTTCCGAGACAAAAGGCGAGGTTAAATTGCAAAGCCTACATGACCACACAGCACATCGTTTATCCATAGCTCAACACGAAGTTCTCAGCAGAGTTGTTAGTAAGCATGAAACTTCCTCTTTCGAAATTATTTACAAATGGGGTTTTGATGGAAGTTCCTGTCATTGAACTATTTGTGGAACTATGGGTGGTTCAAAATGCCAGTGAGTGTCCACAAAATTCTAATTCACTGTGCTGACGTCATGGACACACTTTTGCTTCCTATAGCATTAGAAGACATAGAGAATGTCGCTACTTTCGCGAGCACAATACTCGCAAAAATAACAGGCAACGAAACATCGAAGACCTTCTCCATGCTCTCTTGATATCTTCTGATCCAGTGATATCTAGCATCAGAAATTTACCTAAAAGAAAAATAAATCAATTGCCACAGCCCGTCATCAATCTATTAAAAGTCCTTACACATTCATCAGAATTGTCATGAGTTAACCAGCATTCAGATGATTCATTCCAAAGCCAGAATGAAGAAGACTTGGAAGATTCTTCAGGCAGTGATTTTGATATATAAATCGTTTGGGTATGTATTTATCACTTATTTTCTTTCGTAAAATACAGGTTCTACTCTTTACAATTCGTTTAATTATAGAATATATGTATATCCTTGTTTGTACACAATAATACGCAGAAAAACGATTCGAATATCTTTTGCATATTATAGAACAGCAGTTAAGAGTGATAAAGATTTCAAAATTATATACAATTAACAAAAAAACTATTATACAGTTGATTTCAGTTCAAAAAGAGCAATGTCCCCCTAAATATTGAAAATAGACCACTGTGCGGCGGCAGGATTTTCGACACTAGCTTTTCAGCTAGGTCGAATTCAGTCGCTGTCTGGAGGAGAATTCTAGCGGCCGGCTGCTCTGATCGGTAGTTTTCCGTGGTTTCTCCGATCAACACCAGGCGAATGCCGAAGCAGTACCCTACAAAACGGGCCACGGCCCCTCTTCCTTCCATCCTCTTCTCTTTCCCCACATCCGGGAGACCGGTCGGGAGCTTAGAGCTTGCCCCAGCTGGGGCGATGCCCCGTTGTTGGGAGAGTCCTGGTTAGGGGTAAGCCCCACTACCCGACGGTAGGTCGGCGCCGGATCTCGCCATCCAGCGGGGGAAGATCACTGCCATCTCCCGATAAAAAACATGCACTACACTAACGAGACTAATGACCAAAGCAGTTGACGCGCCCGGAAACACGAAAAAACCAAACCAAACCAAATCAAATCTTACGGGGTGACAACGGCGACTATGAACCTTTTCCTTCCACGTAATGCAAACCCTAAACCGCATACTGTAAACAGCGGCTTCCGAGCGATACAATCGTCCAAGTGTCCTTAGAGCGGTAGCGACCTGCGTCATTCATCGCCTCATTGGCGTCACATTTAACTGTCAGCACATCACGGTCCTGCGGCACGTGGTTCGCGCGGCCACCGCAAGAGAGCAGCGCAAAAACAGTTTTTTGAAATTTCTTACAATCTTCTGGATCGATCTGAAAACAAATCATCAGTTCCCCACCAGAAGATCGAGACGCGTCAAATGATACATCTGCCTCTATTGGTGGACGGGAAGGTGTCTAACAGTTAGTGGCGGACTACTCGTTACTCGAATACTATATAAGGACTATTTACTACTTATTTTTTGCAAATTGTTAGCCCTTCATAATGCAACATCCTTGCCCACGGGACCCAAACATACGTCCTGCATTAGAAAGTGATGCATACGTTCTTTGCTTGTTTGCGTCTCTTTCAATATACGCCCGAGAAAAAGAGTGAGGTCGGGTTCAAAATCTCTACAAGCCTTTCGAGCTAAGCAGTACAAACAAAAGCCTCGTTGCAGCGTCGAGCAAAATGAGCCTTCCGAAGACGGTACGTCTCTTGTAGAGGGAACGTGAACAGTTAATTTTTAATAATCGACGGGACAACAACGCTTCAAAATTCGCCTAAAAAATCATTGGTTGCCACTGTATTTATTATGCGTAGTAGACTTGCGTGCCCGTGCGAGAAATCTCGCATATTAAGCCGCACCCTTTCCGTATCCTTCCAATTCCATTTTCACAGTTTTTCGCTTTCCGTGATAGTCACAAAAATATTAGAAAAGCTTTTTACTCTTCAGAAAGCTATGTAACTGTACATGCTGACTTCAAAATTTCACCGAATCACTGCTGATAACGAAAATAATGGTACACATAAATCACAAACCAAACCTAACAAGACACACTTCCCTGTATACAATCGTTCTTTCTTTGCCAATATTTTTTCTCTCTTTTTTTAACAAGACACACTTCCCTGTATACAATCTTTCTTTCTTTGCCAATATTGTTTCTTTCTTTTTTTAAAAGAAGAATATCAAATACGAAATGAAAGAATTAAAGAAATGGTGGGCCTGAAGCTGGATATACTGTACGAAATTGAAAGGAAACAACCGTTATGGTTTGGACACGTGCAGAGAATACAGAGCAATAGACGTCCAAAGAAGCTTTTGGATTGGCAACCGCAAGAAAGAAGAAACAGAGGCCGGCCGCGACCTGGTTGGAGAGACAACATATAGAAGACAATGGCTGGATGGCAGATATCTCCTGGGACTGTGAACAATAGAGAAGAGTGGAAGAAGAAGTTAGGCGTTAGGTCCATCTGAGAGTCAACCAAACGGCTAAGAAGAAGACTATCAAAATATGCAAGAGCTCTCTTTCCATCATAATTTGAGTTTCTAAGCTCTCCGCTATTGCCCCTCGCAAACTTTTCTCGAGCCTTCTGCTCTCTCTCTCTCTTATTGCCCCTCGCAAACTTTTCTCGAGCCTTCTGCTCTCTCTCTCTCTTGGATTTACACGCAGAACACACTGGCAATTTCGTGGAAATTGCTCCTTCTCTGAGTCTCGGTCGAACCAAAGTACACTGTAGCTCTTTTCTTGACTCTTCTTCATAGCAACGACTTCAGACTTGCAGCGAATTTCCCTATTATCAAAGTAAAATGCACCCATCTGCAAAGAAATGAGATCGAATAAACATGGTAAAAAATTGCTTCTCTTAAATGACTTACGTTAGGTCTTTAAAAATCAACCATATCAGAAAAATAAACTAAATTGTGAAAGAAATACACGCCTAAGATTTCATCAAATTTCATTTTTAATTCATGTTTGAAAAAAAAATCACCTCTTGGACTGTCTTGTCTATAAACGTATATTGACTTAAATTAGCAGAGTTTGAAATTTGCGGGGTGAGCGAGAAAAACCGAGAAATAGATTTTAAATAAGAATAATATGAACATTTACTGTTTAGTAGATACATATAGTATGGTACCATAGTAAGTCCATGAGTAATGTAGGCTATGTCACAAACTTTTCACGGAAACAAGAATGTCAATACTCGTGTGTTGCGTGGGAACAAATTCCTGTCGATGAAGGCAGAGATCCAATTTTTCCTAAGGGTATCGTGAAACTGAAATAATATAGGAGACGATGACTGAAAATCAGTGTGTGAATAATACCGTAATTGAAAACACCAAATCAGCGACAGAACGTGGAGGTCAATGACAGAACCTTTATTAGGTGAGAAAGGGATGCCTACTTCGCTAAAACGCAGCAAATCGCACAATCGTTTAAACCAAAGCTCTATTCTCCCGTGATAGTGTTCACAAAGCGCCCCTCCCTGCTCTTTTACCGACCCCACCCCATCCCCTGGAGTGGATACATGCACAAACTTCAGGCAAAAATACAGAAAACCGAAGTTAGAAAATTTTTCCATGAAACTAGAGACTGGAACAGTTTGCCCGCGATATTTTTTATCCATTTCCTCAAAGCTTGAGCAAATTGAAAAATACATACATGTTGAGTAGTCACCGCTTATTGTAATAACGATTAATATTATAATTCAGCTAATGATAGAAGCAAAAACTTAACATTTTCATGTGTTAATCCATGAATGAGAACTTGTTTCTATTGTTGTCAATCGGTTAATGTAATCATATTATCTGTGGCACAGAGTGATACGGGTGGACAATTTTACTACATATTATTTGTGAGCAATTCTGTGTTGTAAAGTGGACCGGAGTTGACAAGCCTCGCGCGGTGAAATTATAAATTATTTTGAAAAATATTTTATTTTTGGTCAATGTAGGCTTAATGAATGTTAAATTTAAGATAGTCTCTCACTAAGGTCACTCACTTAATTACAAATACAACAATAAATCTAATCTCAAACCGCGCAAAGAATAGAATCGCGCGTATACGCGATTATATTAGAAAAAAATCACTAGCCTTCATATTATTCTGATAAGTCACTGGCTTGAAGCTCGAACATTGAAAAATGAAATAAAAGTGAAGTTTACTGCACATTGCTTGAACATACATAAACCAACACTTGGTAACAGTCTATTTTCAATATAAAGGCTCCCACAGATCGACGCGGAATTCCGCAGCCTACGCGGATTGACCGCAGCGGAAGTTTCGCATCACGTGTTGCGAGCACATTCAGACCTGCCCGGTAGGCGGGCATCGCGGCAACGAATTTGCAGCGTTTAATCGGCGGCGAAATTTGTAACGCAGTCAGACGCGTTTCTTCTCGAGTTTCGTGGAAGTCCGCCCGTGTTCGGGAGTCTTCGCTCCCCCCTGGGTCGAGCGACCTTGCCAACCGTCACCAAACGCTGACTCATAATTGACGCTCCGGTGTAAACGGTCCCGCGAATTCCGCGGCCCCGTCTACCTCGGAACTTTCCGCGTCGCACCCGCTGCGGATCTACCACGCCGCTCCGAGGGAACCTTAAAGTACAGCTATTCTGACCAACGTCCGAAAATCCACTGCGCGGCGGCTGATGCACTGAAGGCGGGTGATGCAGGGATGAGTCGTGACGCTGGCGATAATGGATACGGGGCGGCCGAACGGGTCTAGAGGAAATAGGGAGACAGGGGAACCTCAGTCCCGGATGGGCCACCACGCCGGGTCGACGGCCGCCTATCTGTTTGTGATCACAAGCCACAGGCGGTGACTACAGAAGACCAGGTACTCGACGAGGCTAGCCGAATATGGCTCCGCCGTACACATGGAGATAAGGCGGTTCCACACATTCGACATTCGGTGCTCTGCGAATGTTCGCCTCATTTGATGTGCCCAAAAGACTGCGGGTAGGGCGGACACAATGTTCGGCGCTCGGTAGATAGCGAGCGACGCATCCCCACTACTCGGGATTCTCTCGCTACTCAAGGAATGACGAAGGTGAGGAGCCGCATGTAGGTGCAGGCGAACTATCTGGGGCAATGTTAATGCTCACCTCTTCACGTTGGCTTAAGGTTGGAGTGGTCTACTTAGGCAGGTGGCAGAAAAAGAGGGTCTCAGTACATTTCCTCAGATATATTTCCTCTTCCGCCTCATGTTCTAAAGCGTGAACCACGTCCACCGTTCATTGTATCTCTCTTTAAGAAAACAAACCCGCGTATTGCAGGAACAAACACAAATAATTAGAAATCCTCCGGCTAACTTGCGGCAGGAATGAGTGAAGAGAAAGCATAAAACTGCGATGAAATATGTAGTATGACATCGCGCCTAGACTGTTAGTCTGCACTTTGTTCACCACGATCTATTTGCCCAGCTGTCATTTGACATAATTGGCCCGGTGCCAGAACCTAGAGCGCGGTCTTGAGAGGACCAATCTTCAACGTGTCTATTCCTTAGAAACCTACTCATAAATTCTTCGGTTTCCCGGTAATAAAACACCAGTCACTGGCGTTTATAGCTGGAGTCAAAATGACAGCACACGAGGTAAAATATAGTATATTTGCGGTGAAACTGTAACCTTACTCAGGCTTCGAGGTCATCCCAGAAGTTCTTCTACAGCCTCTCTAGGTACAGATCAAATTGGGTGACCTATACCATCCCGGTAGACTTTCCCACCTTCCGTTTAGTAGTCTTATCACGACCTCCTCTCATCAGTTCGACGGTCTACCACTGATTACAATCAACGATTGAAGAGTACAAAAATAATTACTATTGGTACGCTTACGTTACATAGCACCCGGAGTACTGCTGTAATAGCGAATATCCATCTGTATCTGTACCTGCGTTTGTAGTTTACATACCCTTTAAACTTTCAAAATTTAATTTCGTTACACTTTACACTAATCCGTTTTCCATATTTTTAGAGCATATTTGCCAATAAACATTCAACTTTTTACACAACCTACATGACGGAGCCGTAGATCTGAGCGGGACAACCCGAATTGGTTCGATCTGGAAATCAATCTGGCAGTAATGGACACTGCAAGACCCCCATTCTATCTCATCTTTCCTAAAACCGTATCTCATCTCACAAGTCGTTCCAATCTCTACTACCTGGCTTGCCTTTCGCTCCCGCCCCGCCCCGCTCTGTCCTTCCTCCGCCTCGCCCCCTCCCCGTCCCTCTCGCCCTGCCCCTCCCCGTCCCTCGTCAGCCCTGCCCCTCCCCGTCCCTCCTCCGCCCTGCCCCTCCCTCCCTCCTCCGCCCTGCCCCTCCCCGTCCCGCCCAGTCTGGCGTCCGGCTGTGCGATGTGAAGCGGCGCAGCCAGCGCCAATATTTGTCGACGTCTTAATCCCGTAATCGAGGCTCGCGTGTCCCAATGACGTCACGACCGACACGCCATGACGTCAATGCGACGTCGCAGGGCCGCCCTCGGCCCCTGCCCGCCTGCCATGCACCGCGACGCGTCGGCGCGAGGAGCACTGGGCGGGAATTCGCATTGGCCTACCATTACACTCACTCGGTTCTTCTTTCTTCAAGATTCGTCTTTCAACGAAACATTTATATTCCATAAGACTGAAAATCACTCCAAATGAAGAAAACTCGTGGAAATTACACAAAACTAGTGGTACAACAGAATGGCAACACTTTCTCATACTAGTTCCTTTTCTAACCTCTTTGGTCTGGGCTAGCTTTTCGGTAGTCCCTACTTTTTCCCCCAGCAGCTACATATCGACGCATAAAAAAAACAACTTTTTTTTCACATTTTCTTAATGTTTTAGTCTCGTAATAGTAGAACTGAAATATGAATATATTAATATTACAGAAGAGCAAAACATTCTTCTACATGCAAATGCCCACTCGAAAATTTGGGGCCGGGTTAGAGAATACCTCGTTCAAAGAAAACTATTGAGTTTTCCAGAAACTTCAAAGGAAATATTTGAAAAATTTGTGCTCATAAATGTAATACCGAACACAAAATGGCCATAATGTAAATATAATCGACGTAAGAGATGTATCAAAGCTCTTTCGTTTCAGTAATTTTTGAGAAATCAAAAGCATACATGAAAATGGCGTTTATGACGTGTAATTCTGTCCAGTTAGCACAACCGGTACCCAAAGTTTCAAGAAAAACTGGAACAACTTTTGAGAAAACGTCGTTCGAGCGTTTCTGAGAAAACAGCAATTTTGAAATCATTTTCACAGAAAACGTTTCAGTGCTTGAGAAAATTCGTTTGATATTATTTCAAATACTTTACTCACAAATGAAATATTGTAAAAAAACCGCCCGCAATGTAAATATTAACGACGCGAGAGATATATCAAACAAATTACATTGGCGTTATTTTTAAAAATCTAAAGGTGTCAATAATGTGTTTATATTATGTTATTAACTGCATTAGCTGTGTCCGAACAAAATGTACAGCGATTTTGGGAGCCGTATTTGAGAAAATCTTGTTTTGTAAAAGTGCCCCTTTTTTTGTTATTTAAGGTCGCATCAACATTTAGGCCATTAGCGACCACTATTGGAGTTAACGTTATGGTGATGATAAAGGGTGAAAGGACGAACACAAATACAACCACGCCCAAGGCAGGACTTGAACACGCGACCCCTCGGCCCCGAGATCGCTAAGGCAGTAATGGCGTAGCAATCTCGGCCACCTGATCATACGTGCCTTTATTTCAAGAAAATTGCACGGAAACTCTATTTTGAAAAACTTCTACATTACGGCTACTACGGCTGCTCACTTCGTGTGCGGGGTTGGTAGAGAGCGAAAGGATGTCTGTCAAGTTCGTAAGGAATTTTGTATGATGTATTTTGTTGAACTCGGTTACAATGTAACTAAACAAAAATTACGACAGTGTGGATTGTCGCAATGTATATAGCTATGTAAAACATACCTGATTTCCTGAATTACAGTTTTAAATTTTAATACGTAATTGAAACACATCGTTGGAACACAGCATGGTCTCTGGTTACATTGTAACACGTGATTTCTTGCAAAATAGTTTTTGGATACTTGCATGTTTACAGATACAACTGTCTTATCTTATATTTTCATGAGCTCAATCTCGTAACTTGGTAATGTATCATTGTGAGCGTCGTAATATTTATATTGTATCACGTAAGGATCTAATACCAAAAACCATTACTTGTGTTTAAACGGTTGCTAATTCTTTGTTCAAGTATTCACGTTGTAAATAGTCACCAATGTTAAATTTTCTTTTACTTCAAAATTGTAAATACTATAGTCAATCTGTAAGTGTGTTATCGCACTCTGAGGCAACATTGCAAATATTATGATTGTAAAAATGTAAATAATGTCCAAATCACACATTCATTTATTATTTTAGATATTAATCTTTAACAGTTGCCAATACAAGTCCACCCCTTTGAGACTTATATAAACATTGAAGTCTAAGTGTATTTATCGTCCACCCATCCGCCGTAGTAAATCCAATTCACAAACATTGTAAATGGAGGTCTTTGTGACTGAGCTATTGCTTGGAAATGAATATCCACGCGGAACACACTCCAATCATTTTTAAATCTTTAATGCACGGCCACCAATATAAACTTCACGCGGATATCTTACTATTCGCGTATAGCAATCCCTAATCATTTACGCAGCATCACTTGCTCAAGAGCGGCCAGATTTTCTGGGGTTATATTTAGCGAGCGAGCGACAGGCAGACGAAAGTCCAACTTCAAGGCTGTGACTCCAAACGTATCCCAGTTCCACATGAGCGTCATAGGCCAGGGGTTAACGGCAACCCGTCTGGAGATTAAACAACTCCCCGAGGTCCCTTTTCCGACGCGAACGCAGACTACCTCAATTTGATTTTCAGAAAATGACTACTCAAGAACAAATAAAATACTCTTATAACACTACAACAAATTAAATATTTTAACAAAAACATTCACGAGTACTGCAATAGCACAGTTCAGTATATACCGGCACATACTGCAACGATATTAACACATTCGTGCCAAGAATATAAAAAAATGTTCTATAACACATCTACAAAACAATTATTAGCGAGCAGCCTGTTCCTTGGAGCCGTACTGTCGCATGACGTCAGCCATTTCGTAAGTACTGACACACGGAGTATGAGAATTCAATCGGCACGCACAGAACAATAGGCGGAATAACGTATTGGAATACTTGTCTTGTTCGGTGAAAATCGAAACTGTTTCATTGTTTTATGATTTTTTCCGAGTTCACGGGCGTCTTACGAAATTATAGACACCCCTCATATGGTCGGCGGCTAAATAGTTTCTTTCAATTTATGCGCGCGTTGAAAATGAGTACGATTCTGTAATTAGGATACTTGCTCCGTGATACCGGCAATTTTATAACACAACTTTCGCATACTAGTTCATAATTACGTCGTCTCAGGGAGAAGTCAAAGCATTTACAAAAAACTCAAAAGGTCGCGAAACTGAAATTTTGGAAACAACAAAATAACGACGTTCATGTAACCATGGAAAATATTAGAGAAAATGGAGATTGGAACAATCTGCCAATAAACGAAAACCTGTTGAATTATGAGTAACACCATGTGGATATAAGTTTAAATAAATTTAGCATAGCATTCTGTATCACGAAAAAATATGATTCTTTCCTCCCGAAGAGCTCTGTTGAAAACGCTGCAGGGAGTACACGCCAGAAAGAAATGAGAGTTTTTACCAACGTGAAAGCCAAGTGAATTTGCTCGAAGCACGAGCAACAGGTGCATGTCTGGTTAAATGTCGAGCGGCATAGCGTTTCGGCCTCGCAATTATCACGGGGAAAGAATTACTTGGCTTTGTGTGTAAGTAATGCGATATTGCAGGAACATCCAAGGTGGTTTGACTCATCTGCGTGAAAAAAAACTGATAGTACAGTGTGATTAGAAAACGAGATCCTCTTACCACCTGGTCCGCACATGGTTGACATTTTTGTTAAATTTCATATCGAGGAAATCCTATACACTGGTTTATCCGTACGATGTTTCGAAAATTCTCTAAACCAGAGATAGCATCCCTCGAACATCCAAAGGGTGAATGAAATGAAGTCATGGAAACTAATATCCTTCAACTCACACGTGCTTCTTTAGTTATAATGGTATGATTGCATCTTTCTTAATAAAATAGAAGCAACGCAGAAACGGCAAGAAGGATTCGTTTGTGCCGCAGCAGCGTGCCCGCGCCACAGCCTGGACGATAAGGACAGGGCGCGCGAATCGCACTTTCATTTCCTTGTGCGGCGACGATGCCAGAAGGCAGTTACGAGGGCTGCGCCCATGCCTACTATACCTTACAGCATAAGGCGGCTGCAGGTGACAACACAATACGTTCGTGAAACTATCGTTCTTCTGCCACGGGCGGATCCGAACAATTCGCAACATCTTGTTTTGCTTACACTCCACACAGGAAGTATATTGTCCTCATTTCAAAAATGTGACGAGTAGACAATGCATAAAATATCTCGTTAGAACACTCAAGCATTATCTGTGGCTTTCCTGCTATTGATTGTGTTGGTTGTGTTAGTGTTAGTGATTGCGGGCGTGTCAACTACTAGGTTAATTATTCTCGTAAGTGTAGTGCATGTTTTTCTTCCTGAAGGTGGCGGTGTTCTTACTCTGCTGGATGGCAAGATCCGGCGCCGATTTATCGTCGGCTAGCGGGGTTTTCTACAACCAGGAATCCCCCAGCAGAGGGGCACCGCGCCACCCGGGACAAGCTCTAAGCTTCCGCCCGGTTTTCCGGCATGTGTGGTAGTGTAGTGCATGCTAGTGTACAAGGGTGAGGATAGGACAAGGAAGAGGAAGGAAAGATCGCACGCGGTTCGTGGCCCGTTGTTAGGTTACTACTCCGGTATCCGCCTGGCGTTTATCGGAAAAACCACCGATCAGAGCAGCCGGCAGCTAGAATTCTCCTCCAGAGAGCGACTAAATTCGACCTAACAGACAAGCCCGTCAAAGATTTTCAAATGGAAACTAACAGCCCCGACATTCGATAACTATAACACAGAATTTAAAAACCAGGAGAGGCGAGAGGGGAATGGAGCATCACATGAGTGTGCCGTCCTTGCCACAACGAAGGCCACGGCTGGCACGGGCGCCAGGAAGCAAGGCCGCGCCGCGGCGCCGGAGTCGCTGGAGCCCCGAGGAGGGGGGCCCGGGGGCAGGTGGGGGCCGGGGTGAGGTGAGGGGCGGGCGTCATGTTTACAACCCGGCGCCGCGAGGCTGGCGGCTGGCGCGTCGCCCGCTCCGACGCCGTGCGCGCTGGTGCAGAGAAAGCGCCTGCGCGGGAGGGACTGGGGTGGGGTGGGGAGCCGTTTTGCGCACGCGCCAAATTGTCTCTCGGCACGCGGCGAATGTCCCCCCCCCCGCCTTCAAACCACCGCCGCCATGCGAACTGCTGGTCAAACATGTCGCGGATGGTGCTAAGACGAGGCACATGCAATAACAGAGGGTTCTACGTGAGTAAATGCATGATCAAATTTTCCGTCGGCAGGACAGTGACGACAGGTCGTTGACCAGAATACTGAGACATTGTGACAAACATTCAATACTGAAATGTAAACTTTCTTTTCAGTTTCATTATATAAATCATACAAAACTTGTACTTATTGTGAATTACATCTGTAAAAGAAAACTCGTAAGTAAAAATTACAATTTAGGCAAATCATGTTAAAGTGCAAATAAATTGACATTTTAAAATCGAATTTGCTATACGTCAAGGATAAAAGAAGTATATTATTAAATTTATTATGCCCTTCAGTATCTCATGAAATTTATTGTGCCCCATAATTTAACAGGCTAGCGATCCAGGAATATTTTTTCTTAATTATAGACTGGAGTTGTCTTCACGCAAAACAGTGTCTAGGTGTCAAAAAATGCGTACATGTCAACGCCGAGTTGGAGAGTTTTAAATCCATTTTCTCTCTCTAGAGCTCCAGCAATTCGATACCCTTTTCCTGGTCCGATATATATATATATATATATATATATATATATATATATATATATATTTATATATATATATATATGTATATATATATATATATTATATATATATATATATATATATATATATATATATATATATATATATATATATAAAGCTGATGAGTCTATTCTGAATCTATTCGATAGCAATGAATGTAGCATTCATTGCTATCGAATACATACAAGGTTGGTACTTTAAAAGTGAAGGAGAGAAATCCAGAATGATAATGATGGACCTTATGTAAACCATCTTATGAGGTGAATACCGATCATTAACTTGCCGATAAGTTCGCCCAAAAAATAACTAGCTGTCTGACGTCTTGTGACTATTTTATGCATTATTTCACCAGGAGTAGAGAAGTACATACCTTTCTTTTCTTCCTGTTTCAGGATTTGTTTTATTTAATTCCTTTAGAGGATGAATTTTTCTTCTACGTATGTTTTGGGAACCTAACTTACAAATTAATATTTTTAATTCGGTGAATTGTCATAAAGATTTGCAGGTTTTCTCCTGAAAGTCTTATGTTACTCCTTTATTTTTGTGATAGTGTTTGTCATGAAGTATCACTCACGTCATCTCCATTCGCATTGATCTGCATCTCTCCTGTTTCTGAGAAAATTGGTTTTTATTTAGTATGCTATTTGTGGCTTATAAGTGAATAAGTCTATATTTTGAAAATATTTACGTCCATGCCTTAATTCAAGTTTGTATCTCTTTTAGTATTTGAGCGTAGAAAATCAGATACTTTACCTTTCCTTCTTTACCTTCCAAAAGCTTATATTTGTTCAAATCGATGAAAATAATTCCCAAAATAAAAGCAAATAGTTAACAGAACTGACCGAGATAATGATTAATAGATCGCAAACATGGGAAATCCTTGGATTAACCACGACGAAAGGAAGGAAAGCATGTCTTCACGTCGAATGTTCTTTACAACGCCCTCGACAGAGGAAGATCCGACGGATAATATTCACAAATTTGAGACAAAGATTTTTTTAGAGTTACATATTCTATTAAACTTATTTCATAAATATTGACAATAGAACAATCGGACTTCGGACTATAAAAACATTTGCGTAGTCTTCTACAGTTCATCAGTTCGTAATTAAAACATTATTCATGGCAGACTATAATAGATTGAGAACATTTTAAATGCAGAAAACTGAATTGTCCTGAAATTTTATGACAAATTATCATGAAAATATACCTACGCTAATTGTACACGAATATTATTTGACCTACAAAGAGCATCGATAGCTTACATTTCTAGCTACTTATGATACAAATGAAGTTCACAATGAGAAAATGTTCGAACCCAAAGCAACTGTAGATGCAATTTTTGTAGAAATTCGGCTTCGTTGGAAGAAGAAGAAAAAAGTGAAAATGTACATAAGTACCTGATTATTATACTCGCACTGCAAAATAGAAAACGTGCTACGTACGATCCCAATAGCCCCATTTGTTCCGCCGGCATTCGCAGTGTGTTTACAAAACACATCTGCTCCCAAAAATAGACAAGGAATCGCGTTCCCCCGACGATGCACATCGGCGCTTACGCACGCGGCGACAAAAACCAACGGAAAGTTCCCGGCGCTTATCCGTCGGGCCTGCTTCCATTCAAAGATCCAAGGGGCAAAGTCGCACAGTGTCCGTAAATTATTAATAAAAGGGCAAACACGAACCTCCAAATAGCTTTTCGCTCAGTGAAAAGTTTTCAAACAGAAGCAATTTTTTTAAGTAATCCTGAAACGTTGGGGTACTCGGTGGTTCGATTGATTGATTTTTTTCGTGTTTCCGGGCGCGTCAACTGCTCTGGTCATTAGTCCCGTTAGTGTAGGGCATGTTTTTCTCAGGAGATGGCGGTGATCTTCCCCCGCTGGATGGCGAGATCCGGCGCCGACCTACCGTCGACTAGTGGGGTGTCCCCCTAACCAGGACTCTCCCATCAACGGGGCACCGCCCCAGCCGGGACAAGCTCTAACCTCCCGACCGTCTCCCGGAATATGTTGTAGTGTAGTGCATGTTAGTGTAAGTGTGTGTGTGTAAGGGGAGAGGATAAGACAAGGATTGGGAAGGACAGATCCTCCAATTCTCCTCCACAGAGCGACTGAATTCGATCTAGCTGAATAGCTAGTGTCGAAAATCCTGCCGCCGTCAGGACTCGAACCATTTCTGACATTCCAACGCACCTAATGTACACACTGCCCTTTTGCAGACGATACTGTCATTTTTGCTTCTGACCAATATCTCAATACCACAAGGAACTTAATTCAGACACACCTCACAACTATTGAAACATGGTGCAGAAACTGGAAAATCAAGATAAATCCAAACAAATCCTCATCCAAAGTTTTCACGCTACGATTTCCAGCCTTCCCACCCCCCTAAAATTTGACTCGGCATTAATACCATGGTGCTCCTCAACCGCCCCAGTCCGTTACCTAGGTGTCCTAATGGACACCAGATTGACTTGGAAAGACCACATCACCTCCAAGGTAAACGAAGCTAATAGACGCCTAGGTATTCTCAAACCAGTAATCAACCGACACTCATCATTAAAGCTCCATTCTGCTCTCCTTATATACAAAGCCATTTTACGTCCATTAATCACGTACGCTTGTCCAGTCTGGTGCAATGCCGCCCCTACAACTATAAATAAAATCCAAATATTCCAAAATAGGTTCCTCAGAACTGCAGTTAATGCACCCTGGTTTATAAGCAACACTAACCTTCACAAAGACCTAACCATAGAGCCCGTCCTAACTTACATTATTAAACTTTCAGCATCATTCTTCCAAAATCTACCCTCAGTTACCGGTGCTTCCACTACAACATAGGTAAAGAATATCCCATAGAAACTCGTCTCCGCAACCGACTCCCCTTCCACATCTTCCTCCGGAAACTGGCCGACATAAGATAATAAAATAAATAGTCCTCCCATCAATAGTCAACAATATGTATTCATCCGCTTTATCATTCGCACTACAACAATCTATGTTTAATGGGAGGTGGCCGTAGCCACCCTTCGCATATTTTCGTCTGAAAATGCTCGCTACAAACAACTGAAAAGCCACATGGCTGAGCGTTGTATAATCAGCTCACTGTTAAATAAAAATAAAAAAAAAAAAAAGGACTCGAACCTAGGACCTCCCGGTCAGAGGCGCTGCAGTGACATCAGTTGAGGCACTGAGCTACCGCTCCCGGTGAGCCTCGCGGACGCGGGCGGCCTCCGGTCCCGAAAGTGCCGCCATGGCCTCGCTCCGCGCACTAAAGCAGCTCCGTCTCCGGCGCCATACGACTCCAGGCCATCGCGTCTGGCATACAACTGGCCTGCTCAAAGCGTTTTTTGGTTGGGTACCTCGGAAAATGATATACAGCACGACACGGGACTCGCTTTTCTCCTTCTTTTTCTTGCTGTTATTATTATTATTATTATTATTATTATTATTATTATTTAGCTCATTTGTAGCTTTCCTTTAAAATCGTCCCAGTTTCTGTAGCTGTGTGACGAAGAAAAGCTGAAGCAGGTGGATCTTGCCAGTTACGGTGAAGAGAATACATGTTCGCCTCGTGTCGCTCTTACCCGCAAGCAATGGGAATTTAACTAGGCCAAGGCATGGGCGACACCACTAGCTGGCCGAAGAAGTTGAACTACCGACCCAATAACGCCAAATACTTACATACATTATTATTTAGCGATAATAATGTCGTAAGAATCTCAGGGTACGCCTTGCAATAAGAGAAAAGAGGAGGAAAGACATGGGAAAAGAAAAATCATGTATGGTTAATACCGAATAATTGTGTACATCTTGATATCTGGTATCATCTTGATCGGATGAGAATAAAAACCGAAACCAAGAATTAGAGGATCCTATGTTAATAATTCCACTTCCTGCACCTTCATCTGAGCTAGGTTCAAATTTGAACTGGAATGACCGTCGGAACGATCGAATGAATTTACCACAATCTGATTGTTTCAGAAACATCTAGTAAAACTAGTGATTGATTTTATTGGTACCTACTACTAAATGTATTTAAATAAAATTGATTGTTATGTTAAAAATATTTCGTATTTACGGATTCTCTTTTATAATTACAAACATCTGAATTAATTTAGAAGGAAAATTGTGGATATTTTAAAGTATGTGAGAACGTCAAGTAAGAAGACAAAATAATAGCTCTGTAAGTAAGAAGACAAAATAATAGTGTTGAAAGTTATCGAAGTTTTATTTAATTGCAATGGTACAGTCTTGTACCGTCTTTAAAACATTTCGAGACGTTAGTTCACAGTCTGAAAGAAGGAGGGGAAAAAAAACAACAACTACTAGACACGATTAGCTTTCGTCCACGGGGAGGGGAAGGGAGTGGGTGTGTTCGGGGACGCGAGACCCTCAACCAGCGGCCCTAACGAAGTGAAACACTTTCGGGAATGTAAAAACGCAACAGACCTCGCAGCGTCGTAAGAAAACGAAAGAAGAAGCCCGCTCGCTTCGTCCAATTAGCGTCTGGCGGCGCGCGCGGGAGGCTTCTGGCCGCGCTGATTGCATCGGGGCTCCTCCGCAATTGCCTCTTCCGCCAATCATCCCGCTCCGCCCCCCCTTTTTGCCCCCTCCCCCGCCACGCAGCCTCCGCAGCTTCTGGGGTTTCCTCGGCGCTGAGCTTCGCAACAGCCTAACTAACTCAACGCCTTGTTGGAGGATGACCGACATCCGAAAGGTTCCGGAATCCGTCCGTTAGATGAGGTTTCTCATAGGATGACCGTAAGTCTTCGTGACGAAAACTAAAACGAAGTTCTTCGTGTTAAACTTCAGAATAAGAACCGGTTTGTCATAATTTTTTATTTAGAAAATTGCTAGTTCATAATAATGCTGTGTATAATGCAGGCGTGAAGTTCCTATAGGTGTGTGGTTGTATCATTTGTTGCATATTCCAAGCATTTCAAGAAGCTCTGCATAATTGCCAGTGAAAATAAGAGTACCATTTGGGGGTGTAGGAGATGTTTGTTTGTTTGTGTGTATGTGTGTGTGTGTGGGGGGGGCTGCGCGTGCGTGTTTTTCAATACTTTCCGCAGGATGTAAGAAGAGCCTAATGGTATGAAACCTATGCGTCAATTATCAACTTTTCTACACACTTCATTTACTATTTGTTTTGAATTCCTATTTCATTGTCATACATGATCGGACAAAACACATCTTAAAAATTGTTTTTATTAAATTGTTTTAGTTCCCCCACTTTTAAAGATAAAATATGGGGAGAAAAAATATTCTTAAGGAATTCAACTATAAAATTAAGTTTCCTTCGTCTTACGTGGTCTGTCATGAACAACTGCTTTCCTTGTAAATAAAATTTATTTTACTAATTCCCAAAACGCGTCGAAATCGAAATAAACCGATGCAGTCTTCGGTCCTGTGAGTTGTGGAAATGGTTTCGTTAGTTACGAACTCGGAAAAAAAATGTTGGTAAAAATGTAACTGTTTCGATTTCGACTGAAAAATACGAACATTTTATTGTGATTGTGCTTATTCGCATATTATGCATTTCGACTAAATTCTCATTCAGTGTATAATACGACAGCAAACTCCGAGGAACAGGCCGCCAGCCATTAAAAATATTAGCTAACCACGAGTTGCGTTGGAACAGAAACTTTTTTTATATTCTCGATATGTAAAGAGCTGTTGTACTAGGTTATTGCAGTACTCGTCAAGACTTCAATTGTTGAAATATTTATATTACTGCAATGTCATAAGAGAGTTTTATTTGTTCCTGAACAGTGTGCGTGCTTCTTTTTGGAAAACCACCGTGTGTGATTTTGTTCAGCAGCATTTTTGTTGCTGCCGGCCACGGTAGCACGACCATACCGTTCCTTCAGCCATGGCCGTTTACTATTAGCATACTGCCATGCTTCTTTAGCAAACTAAGCTGAAATCACGATTAACTCAGAATAGAATACTTGCAACGATGATTTTGTTAGAAGTGAGCGTAAACGAGCGTAAACGTTGAAAATAATCAGAATATGCTTTTGAACGTTTATGAATAACGATATCCACCCTTAGTATGTATGTTAGGATTTATTTTCATTTTCATTTATACATTTTCGATATGTTTGTTGTTAGAAAGTCTTGCACGAAAGGCGCAGAAAGTATGCAGTGTTGTGCTGTCGGGGTCATTTCGGCCCACTGCGTATTCGCCCTCGCGCTCTATCGAGCAGTTTCGTTTCCCCAGTCATAACCGCCGGCGCCCGACGATCGCCAGCCCATTCGCCGGGAAACACATTTCCGGGCTAAAGTCGTACAAGGAAATTCCAGGGTCAGGGGGCTGGATATGGCTCGGTCAGAACTGAACTTACTCAACGAGTTCCACGGGCACTGATAGAATTCGTTAAGGGACAAGTAGGGATGGCAAGAAAACATCGATATTTTTAAAACATATATTTTCCACCAGAAAATCGCGCCCGCACGAGCTACTTGCCCGCCTGGGGGGAGCTCAGCGCTCCCGGCACGGGCAACTTCTTCTGAATGGCCTCTCATTTCCCCTTAAAATCTAGAAAGGGCGCAAGCTGGAGCGGCACGAGTCCTGAATAATGGTTTCATACCAAAATATGGTTGCGAGATGATTTCTATCATATAACCAAGAATTGTATTATGTTTGTATTCTTCATTATACTTATTACTATTTGATGTTCATTTTCGTACTAAATTCTCCCTATACAAGTATAAACATCTTTGCTAAGTGTCCGAAATATGTTTTAATGGCGAATTCTTTCCTTGTTTTCGTTTTGTGTTATTAAATCATTCCGTTATTTATTGCATTTAGCTATAATATGAAATCAATTAACAAGTCTCTATAAGTTAACAATTCTCGCTTACGAACGGACAGCGCTTTTAACAGACAAGAATATTTGTTTGTTAAACCTTTTAACCTGAACGTAAAAAGTTCATGCATTTATATCATTCTTAAGTACACAGGATAAGTATCTAGATACTTTTGATTCAATTTTAAAAAAATTTTCCTCTCAATTGAGAATTTGAAATCCGACTGATGTATTATTTCATTTTAATGGACAATTTGTTCGCCTTAAAGAGAAAATAAGAACTAATATAGCTCAGTTCGTGACAATAACTCGAGTAACTTCTTCCAAAGACTGCCGTGGGCCATGTATTCATTGACGAACCGCCACTCCGGAGGAATTTGTACAACCCTTACTTTTAAATCTCGCGCCAAATTCTCTGGACGCAGTGTCCGCGATCTCTAGTGAGCGTGTTACCTAGCCCGTGACCTGGGCATGCCTGTAGTAGGGTAATTGGAAAATCCACCTTGTGGCAAAGAGGAGTGTCATTTGCCTAAGAGACGAATGGGCGCATAGAAAAATCATCTACACTTTTCAAATTATCCCAACATTTTTATGACTTACTAAAACGATCCCAAATCATATTAGACTAATTGAAAAATGTGTGCTGGTTTGTTCAAATAGCCTGGTTTCCCTACACCCTGTACATCTTAAACAAAACATACCCCGCTCCTATGCGTACTAGTGGGCTACAGGCTTCATAGTAGGTACGGCGCGTACCAGTTGTTCATCGTCACGTGGCACATATGGTGACGCCATTTTGTTTCGGTTAATCCCAGAGATTGTGGAGGATTGGTGGACTACGCACGTACCTCCGGCAAAGAATCTCCGAATGCACTGAACGGGCCGTAGTCGCACAAAATCTGGCGGAACAATCAAATCAAACTCAGCGCCCAGACGTAACAAATAAACTCAGTATTTTCAATAACGAACATTTAAGCTGAAGAGCACTTTATTCTATGTGTCATATTTTATGAATAACCTGCAAGAGATCAAATTTATGTGGCAATCTAAAGTACGAGATACTAGTTCATTCTTACGATATGCTAAAAAGAATAATTCGAGTATCCCAGAGTTTTGTTAATTTTCATAAGTCATCAGTTCACCATTTATTTTTGTGCTGCGGTTTGATTTTTGAACAAAAATGCATTTTAAGTACGTACTTTTAACAGAGTGCTACTATTAAAAGTCTAGTGCATGGCACGCCATGTTTTCCTCACGGACAATTGTTCGACAGTCCCATCGATAACATGGAGAAGCGAGGTAACGCCTCGCAGCGCAGTGAGTGTACGCTGGCGCGGCAGCCAACTTAAAATTTCGCCCGGATGTAACTTTTAAAGACAATTTTCTCGGATACACTTTTTTCTTTGGTGGAGGGGGACAGGGACAGTCATTCTTCATCACACTCAACTTATAGTATGGTGTATTTTCCGCGTAGATTGGGGTAGCTTCCGGTCACCTTGCGTACAGAAAATAGTACATAAAATACTCATCCCTGAACAACTATCTCCATTGTTTTCTATTCACAATTTTAGCGGGCAGAATTAATGTCGTTAATGCTACAACTTAATACGGCAGAGATTTCTCAGTCATTTGAAAAACAAACAACTTTACACATCATTAACATTTACTCTCCTTCACAAAAATTGTTCTCAATAAGCCATTTTTAATTGAATACAGAGCACATTGTGTGTAGAGATACATTAAACATGTTGTATCTCCCCAGAATTATTCTGAAACGCTATGAATAACATTATTAAACTACGAAGTACAATATTTATAAACACGATCTAAGGCAATATTCAAATCCGCCGAAGACCAGAAGGCGAAGGGGTGGGTGGAGGCGTAGGCATTGAGAGCGGCTTGGCTTGGGGGGAGGGGACGTCCTTGCCAGCTCCGCCCCTCCCCGCTCCGCCCGACCGCGCAACAGGCGCTACCCCTCGTTCGTAAACATTTCAGCAACGCGCACAGGCTCTAGACGAACATCGGGACAGGCGAAGGAGGTACGACAAGATTTAAGTGTTCTGCAATAAACTACAACTGCACAGTGTTCAACGGCGCAGATTAGAGGATTGGCAGAAAAGGCCCTCCGCAGATTTTAGTAACAGCAGACCGTACTGCCAGAGGGGAAAATACAGCAATCTGCCACGAAAATGAAGACACTAGTTTATTCCAATATGCATATTACTCACTCGTACCTTTAAGCGAAGGGTCAATTGAGAACGTAAGAAAAGAAAAATTGTGACCACCATAGTAGTCGCCACCTTACTTAAGAAATATTCATTTCATCGATGAGTCCCGTTTCGCAGTTTTGCCATAATCATCGGGCGTCGTGTGAGAGAGACACCACCTTCTCTACTTCAGGTTGCAATTGTCATCTCCACCTCGCTCGTGGCATGGTATTGCCATGAAAATTGTCATGAGAAGTCGGCATCATTCATGCTCGTAAATAATAGATCACCGCAATAATTACAAAATATACTGTATCACTCACAAATACGTATATTATGAGATGCAATTTTACGTGAAATTTGTAATTCATACATTACAATTAACTAAACTAATATATATATATATATATATATATATATATATATTAATTAATAACCAAAATTAAAATACAAAGACGAAAATGTAAGGAGTAGACATTTATCCGCAGGGCACAGTCAAGAGTAACACCAATGTAAGGTGAAGGAGGTTCAAACAAAGTGCGAACGAGGTGCAAATTCACACAAACTCCATCGACAAAGGAAACAGAAAGTTCAAGGAGGGCAAAGTTGTTTTTGTAAGTGCGAACCACGCCGTTCATCAGCATTTGGGGGCAATATCTAAATCAGGGATTTCCATCGAGATTGGTATCGGCCTCTTGGGGGTCGATGCAATTTGGGGTCAATACAGATTGGTCTAAAAGTTAATAGCCGAATATGACCAAGCAACTGCTCGGTTAAATCAACATTAACTTTACATTGAATACAAAAACTATTAATGCAGTTGATAACTGAAGGGGTTGGGAGAACATAGTGCTAACTCACAAGTCTATAATATGTGAGAGCCACAGGAAAAACAAAGTTTTAGAACAATGAGACGTGTTTTATTTTCGATTTACACTTCTGGCTGCTTTCTACATAGAGGATTTTCCTCTCTCTCTATATGGCGAACACAAACTGTATTTATTTAATTATTGTTTCGACCAAATAATGTCAACAATACTAATTCTAGGTCTCCTAATATTATCATTTAGCTTCACATCGGAATGCCAATATGGCGGATCTACCTAATACTACTGAGTATTTACTTTTACAGTTGACACCTAATTTCTATTCATATATTTGTTTCAACCAATAATACCCAATCAGTTCGCCGAGAATGTCCGTCGCGGAAAAAAATATTTCATGGGTCGACAGGACAGAGGAAGGAAATATCGCGTGGTCCGTTTTTGAGTACTGCTCCGGCATTCATTTGGTGTTGGGCGAAGAAACCACAAAAAACTACCGATCAGCGTAGCCAGCCGCTAGAATTATCCTCCAGCGACTGAACTCGTCCTATCTGACAAGCTAGTGTCGAAAATCCTGCCCCCAACGGGACTGTCACCCTAGGACTTCCCGGTCTCCCGTGTGTTGCTGTGAGCAGTTGAGCCACCTCTCCCGACTCGCGCGCTTGGAGTCGGCGGCGGCAGCGTCCAGCAACCGCGCCGTGCCGCGCCGCGGGCCCAGCGGGCATGTGGCTGCGCCGGCCGCCCATTACGCCTCGTTAGAGCCTGCGGGACGAGTGGGCGTGGGCGGGGCAGGATGGGAGGGGAGGGGGGCGAGGAGAGGGGAGGGGAGTTCCTCCTAACACGGACGAACGGCTCAATGTGCACCTGCGTTCCCTCTCTTCCCCGCGGTTTCCCCCGGGGAACACTGGAAACGCCCACCTGGCGACCTGGGTATCCCGTTCTGAGTTACCCACATGCCAAGGTGGGCTGTGCCCCCCTCCCTTCGGATTCGACTGACTGGGTCTTCACTTGGGGGTCCCTTTCGTCGGATGTACCCTGGGCTTAGAGGCCATTGAGAATTCATTCGTCTCGGCCTCGGGGAGTTTAGAACCTCACAACTGGACGCCCTTAGCTGGGAAGTGGGGTGGACTAACTTTCCTCAAAAGCCTTTCGGGTGGCGGAGTTGGGCTCTGGTGTTAATCGAAATTCTCACATTTACGGTCCATGATACTAAGGAAGGGAGAGTCGGAAGCATCTAAAACACCTAAGAGACCACCTCAAAATCTCTTGATAACCGAAAGTGGGTGGTTGAGGAGCCATGTCATAAAAAAAGTCACTCCGTTTCTGTCACCACGCGGAAATACTTTCTGAAACCTATGGCAACATTACAGCGGATTAAGGCGCCAGTTCCAAAAAAAGTTCCAAAGGGGATGACAAAGAAAAATCCCTTGAATTCAAATCTCCCTAACGTTTCTAAATATTTTTTAATCTCTTTTCCAATCACTTTTCAACACAGTTTTGCAGCCTTCCCACAGAAAGCAAAGGTTTTGTCGATACTCCCGAACCTTCCAAGACAATGCTAACACATTTAACAAAGCGGCGATGACACATCAAGATAAGCCGCCATATTGATCACAGACTGATCATCTCTTCTTAAGCGTAAACATCTATGGTATTTCACCCATAACAATAACGTCAAAGTTGTTCACCAAAGTCTTTAGAGATATGCTTCGTAAACGAGTATTCAACTTCTACATAATAGAGTTTGCACCTTATCCTTCGTAAATCCAACAATCAATTAGGTATGGACTGAAGTAAAGGAGACAAAAATGAAATCACTCTAACCTGAAATGGCAATTTAGCATTTATAGCTATTAACATACCTGGATATGTTATGAATGTTATTACTACAGAGACCAAGAATTAAAAAACGAGGCGGAGCGTAGCAGAGCCAAGATTTATGTGAAAATTTACATTACTGCGATAGTAAACAAATGAATCCTCCTGCTGCAGCACGTTACTACGATATTGTGGGGTACTGCTTGGGATATATCTTTTTAAACAATATTCGTTTACTGTGATTCACGAAAAGATGGATGCAAATAATTATCCTGAACCTAAAGACACCTAAAGAAACGACGTTCGGCGAGGAAGTTGTCGCATGGACTACCAGTGGCGACACCTTCAGATCGATTTCATTTGGTGGAGTGCCAGGAAAATTAAGTTAATTTACCTCATATACAGTTTTTATTACTATTAACAATAATTATCCCAACAATTAATATGAGTTACTTTTATTCTGGAATGTTTGAATCTGATTTGTTTCGTAAATTACGATGTTATCGTTCTTAATTTGGCTTGCGATGAATCGATGGTTATTTATTTACGTTGCTAAGGATGTTACATTTCTTATCATCCTTAAAAAGTTACAAGTGCACTTAACAAACCTGTAGGGTTGCATGTTAACAGGGGTTCGACCATTACCTCTAGAAATATCAAAGGTTCCATGAATTACCAAAGGGGGAGAGGGAGTCTGCGGAGCCCACCGCTTACGTTTTCTTTTTATTGATGTTTTTGACAGTGATAAATGAATAAATAGATAAAATTAATAAAATGCATGTGCATTCACTTAAGCAAAAAACACCTACAAAACATTACTCAAGTTGTACCTATCGATGTGAAAAGAAACCTCGACTTTCCCGCATAAGTAGGTGCTTTTCATGCCAAAATCTTAAAGTTTATCACAAAAAAAGGCTGATGTAATTTTATATCACAATAATGTATAAACGTATATTACACAAAAACTTAAAAATATAACAAAACTTTCCCAAATGGGGTCTGAAAGTTCAGTTTTCAAGTGAATATTACTGAGTTTTCTCATCCTGGAACAAAGAAGCTGTAATAACTCAAATTATAAGGAGCAAATTGTGATAAATTGATCATATTAAAAAACGCACAATAAACAAAACAATGATTTTCAGCTTCTTAAAAAAATTGTAACATTTAAAAACAAATCAGCTGTGGGTCTTTGAGCCCTCACTTCCACCTCCCTTAGTAATGCGAGGGTTCATTTAATACTTCAACGAATCAGCTTTCGTTACGATTTTCGACGTAGCTTGTCGGATTTTCATTAGATATTTTTTATTGACACGTTGTATCAAACTTTACCGAAGCCTAGTACTATATTCAAAGAGATTGGACCTTCATTTTCTTCAACAAAAAGGAGAGAAGTGGCGATAAAATGGAGAAAGTGTACATGTGGATTGAAAAAATAGGGATGTAACTTGAAGGGACGGAAGCGAAAATAAGGTAGAAAACTAGGGAAGTGGCAGATGAGAAGGGAAAATTAATTATTCAAAACGAGGTTTAACTCATGAATAATCAAGAATAAGATTAGATTGAAAGTCTTTTGAAATAACCGCGGCACAATATTTCAATATTACTTTGCCTATTTAGATTAACTTTCTTTTCTAAGATTTTCATACACGGACTGCAAATAAAATATTTGAAAACTGATACCACTAATAATAAAATTAATATTCTAAAATAAATTTTAAAAACATAGTAAACTTATTGTTGAAAGATACACAAAGTTCTAACCACATTTTAACCCTTTTATTAATCAACCGGTTAATAGGAACGTCTGTACACCAATATAAGTACGCCTTCAATGTGCTCCTAGTTGTTTAAAGTTGCCTGAAAGAGAGCGATACCCAAGGGGTGCAAAGAACCCTTCAAAGAATCGTCGAGCAGTGCAGGCAGGCTTGGCCTTCGGTATCGACCATTCTGGCGGCTGCACGCACGTCGATTTCCTGTCGCCCAACCACTGCGCTGGCAGACGACCAGCCCGCAAGCCGAACACGTGACAAATGTCTCTGTAGGAAGGAACAAATAGGTCGATGACTGATCAATTTTAGGTTTAATTGGAAATACTGGACACAAAAGAAAGTCTTTGTTAAACGAAGATTTTCCAGAGTCATTTACAGACACGCATTATTCGGTTTTAGGCTCAGTCGTAAGTCTAAATGACTCGCGAAAAACAAACTCAAATAAAATACATTTTGAAATTACAACGGAATGTTTCTTCTAATTCCGACCCCCTGTCCCGAAAGCTTGAGGTATTTATAAGATGAAAAAATTAATTCTATGTACAAGGATGCCGTTACGGAATATCGTACCTTCGTGAGACTAAAAATCCTTAGAAGTAGATCAATAATTAGTGTAAGAGCTTATTGAAGAGGGAAATGGTTGCACTCTAGGTGACTACAACTATGCAAACAAAACTACATCTGTTTTTCAAATTGGGCTGCGAAACTGGGTGCGCTAGGTTTTGACAGTGTGAGGCGAATAACAAAATTCTGAGCAGATAGAAACAAAATGAAAACACAGCCACACAATGGGACATTCAGTAGGCACGTCATCACAGTGATTGATGATACATGATTAATTCAAATCAAACTTGACTGACGACATATTGAATACATTAAACAATCCAGTTTTTTTAATTTCAGGACCCCTTAATACGAGTTTTTCAAAGACGAAAAATCGTCACTATCAGCTACAGCATTACAATACTTTCCCTTCACTAGAATACGAGTGGATTGGCATGAGTGCGAGATGGCATGAGCGTGAGAGCCAGACGCGAGCGTGAGAGGGAGAGCAAGAGGAAGAGGAAGAGGCGAGCGTGAAGAAGGAGAGGCAGGAGAGGGGGCGAGCTGAGGGGGAGAGGCGAGCGTGAGAGGAGACGCGAGCGTGAGAGGGAGACGCGAGCGTGAGAGGAGACGCGAGCGTGAGAGGAGAGGCGAGCGTGAGAGGAGACGCGAGCGTGAGAGGAAGGCGCGAGCGTGAGAGGAGAGGCGGGCGTGAGAGGGAGAGGCGGCGTGAGAGGGAGAGGCGAGCGTGAGAGGGAGAGGCGAGCGTGAGAGGGAGAGGCGAGCGTGAGAGGAAGAGGGAGGCGAGCGTGAGAGGGAGGCGCGAGCGTGAGATGGAGGCGCGAGCGTGAGAGGGAGAGGGCGAGCGTGAGAGGGAGAGGCGAGCGTGAGAGGGAGGGGCGAGCGTGAGAGGGAGAGGCGAGCGTGAGGAGTGGTGGTGACTAGATAGAGCGGGAGCAAAAACATGGGCGCTGACACGAGGCGCGATGAAGCCCGGTCTGGGAGTGGGAGCGTTCGGGTTGGGGAGCGCGAGCGGCGGCGGCGGCGGCGGCGTGCCGTTCCTGACCTCGCCAAGTAGCCATGGAATGTGTTTACTGGATGCGCGTACGCGTACCGCGGCCCGCGCGCCTCTGCGCTGCCGGGTGCGGCGCATCCACTCCACGGCGCCAAGCGCAGCTCACTCCCGCGGCAGGGCGAGGCACCACAAACACAGGGAAGGTACGGCCAGGGACGCGTGTGTCCTTGCAATGGACGGAATACATCGAACAATCACAGAAACGTAATGTTTACATTTTTCAACTTTTGAGTGGACAATAGTCAATAGCTTACAAACAGTAAACGTAGCAAAATGCATCTCACTGATCATTTCTCGGGAGTGTTAATTACTATCGGCTATATTATTTCTCAAAGTGATATAGGAAACTTGCACATTAAATAATCACTATAAAAAAAATAAACGCCCTGCATTTCTTGTACGACAAATAAAGGGCTAATTTACCCCCAGAACTCTTTATCAAAGGTAATACCACGAGTGCATTGAAAATTGTCGATAAATATCTGAGAAGTTCCAAAGCACGAGTGGTATTTACTAGGACTACTACACGAATGAAATTATGTCCAACAGAATTCCAAAATGCGCCAAATATTGAAAATAACTAAACGCTATATTAAAATCAAACAGTTTATGTTATAGTACATACGCGATTTACTGGACATCGACATGGCGATCGATGTATGCCGCTTCCTAATATAGATGGAGTGACAGTTTAATGATTGGTCTGTAGGGAGAAGCGGTACGAAAAATCGGATAGAAAATGCGATAAACCTTTTGAGATACACCACCCTGACTGGGGCATTTTGTTTGTAGACTTAAACACTATTGGTTTTTTTATTTGATTGGAATGGTACACATAAGTCTGGAAAATTTCGTTTTCTACTCTAGCAATAGACGGCATTCAAGATTCCCTACGAACGTGTACGGGTAGATTTTTAAAAGTTCTTGCACTCCAGGAGCAATCCCCAGTCGCGCGGCTCCAGCCCGTGACCTTGAGAATGAGGCACGTGAGTTAACCGCCTGTGCGTAGAAAGCTGAGAAGGGGTGGGAGGGAAGGTGACAGGTTTCGACGTGCCCGGTGCAATAACATAAACATTACCACACTCCCAACCACTCCCATCAAAGTCGGCGGGTAATTGTGTCGGTTTGGTTATGATAAAGACTTCAAGGGATGAACTGGACAGCTTTTGTCTGGAAGTCTTCTGCAGGACGGTTTCCCCATGCAGCGAAAACACTCGTGTTTGAAGCGACAACGCTGTAGTATGTATTAGAGAAGTGTTAGATGAAAATAAAAATTTTCCTTGGAGGAGTCAGGACATCCTACATGCGGTACCACGAACTTCCGCATAGAATAATTTAAACCTAACAAGTAAAATTAACGTCTTTTGCTCTCTTCTGCTTTCAAACGTTTTCTTATTTTTGGAGACTTACAATTTGTAACTTGAAAAAATTAACATAATTAATTACAAACCAGTGGACTGCAGCAGTAAAAATTCTGCTGAACATAATCACATAAAATGGTTTTCCAAACGTACCACGCACATACTCCAGGGCAAATAAAATTATTTCCTAAAACCCTATAATAAATACTTTAGCAACCACTGTCTGTACGATTACTACAGTAACCTAGCATCGTATGTATATTTTGTCATGCACTAAAAAAGTTCTATGCATACCACGAATATCAAAAAATTGTTCCAAAACGCAACACCTGAATAGCAAAACTGTAATAGCGTGCGGTTTCTTCTTCGTAGCGTTGCTGCCGCATGTCAGCTGTGTCACACATAAGTAGTGACGCACTTGCTATGAGAATATTCGCAATAACTCAATCAAATATTTAAATTTGCAATTCAAACTCAAAACATTCATTGCTTCGGTATTTTCCCCGTCATCGTCGATATCTGACGAAACCGAATGCACCTTTCAAAAGGCCCGAAGCTACATAGTTTTCTCTCAATTTCTGAGTATTGGTAGTAGTGCAGATATATTTACTTTACTGCGCTGTAGGAACTTCATGAGTAAAAATCAGGAATAAATATTTCTGATCCTGGTGAAAATGAGTTATGTAAACTACTTCCTTAGTCATTCTCTACTTTTAGCAGGTACGTTAAATTCCTTCTAGTTCCAGTGAAATATGAGCCGGTGTATTTACGAACAAAACGTAAATATTACAAAATCGTAAATCCTATTAAGATAAGTCCATTTGTCTGATTATTCGCTCTATAAATTCCTTCTAGTTCCAGTGAAATATGAGCCGAAAATTAGTTTTCACAACTTATCAGTTTATTCACAGTAAGCAAAGATATAAACCACTACAAGCAATCATATAATTATTGCCATTATTAGTTTCTTAAAAGGATAAAAATAATAGTTATAACGAAATTGGGAACAGAAACCGGAATGTTTTTCTACTTCTCACGATTTGGAAATTACGATCGTGTTTCAATGTTGGGAAACCAACTTCGAAATATCGTTCGCCGGCTACCAGTTTAACCTTCTCTCCCCTGACTACGTATAATCACACCCGAGAGCAAAGAGATTCGCTGCAATACTCTCTGTGACTCCAAATAAAGATAGAACTACATAGGTCGCAGCGCGGCGCGGCAAAACAATTTCGTGTGTCTATAACAGATGTGACAACAGTAATATACCAAGCGGCGCGGAGCGATGTGGCACAGTGACATTTGATTTTTTTCGCGTCATTTGAACACGCTAGCATGTGATCATGGATGGGAAACTGTCAATTAAAGAAGTGTTTTCTGACCTCCGGTCAGAGGCCTCGTGAATCAGTTGATGCACTGAGCACCGTCCGGTAAATTCCGTAAACAATCACTAACAGACCACGACCTACAGCACACCTTTGAGGCATGTACCATATCAGCGACGCACTCATTCCCTAACATTAAGTGATGGGGTCCAAAGAGCACTCTTTTAATGTGCATTTTGATATCGCAACGAGTCAACATTTTTTTATAAACATTCGAAACTTAAGTTTTATTTGAATAAATCGATCCAAAGCAACAACACATACTTCTCTCTCTTGAAACCTAATCTATAGTGACTCAGTACCACTCAAATCTGGCCTCCGAAGCTGATAAAATTAATTTGTTAGGTGCGGATAATTTTATAAAAGTCTTTGTCGAAGTGGAGATAAAATATAAATGCATTTTACTTTTTGTGCACTTCGGTCAACCGTAAGGAATCATTCACTCTGCCTAGATCGGGGTTGGCCAACCCAAATGATTTTACAGGCCATAGTGATGTATTGGTGCCGCACTTTAGGTAAACATGATCTTTACATTCTCGTTTACGTAGGTATATACGTAGTAGTGTTGTGTAATGCTGCACGAAAAACCAGCAGATTTTCGACAGAAAAAAATTAATTGCCGGGTCCTGGTAACGAAAAAGTAAATAAATCCAGTTGCTAAGTTAAGAAAAAAATTGTCGAACACGTGGTGTAGCCAGAATCTCTGTTTTGTGGATCCTTGATACCGAAAAGTCAATTGATGTCAAAACGTCCGTCTGGTGTACGTGAACAAACCTAGCTCCTAAACCAGCCGTTGGACTTTTTCCAAATTGAAGAAACCCCTGTCGTTTTTGCGTGGGTCGAAGCTCTACGATTTTGAAAAACATTCATTAATTTTAGGGACATTTTCATAATTTTCTCAAAAATTGCTCCAAAATTTTTCTTTAATATTTTTTTGTAAGCATATGGTAAAATACACTTATAAAGATGGCATAGGTTCGATATTCAGGGTTAACTCTCATTTTTCGGAAATAGTAAAAGTATGGATTCTTTTTGACAATTTCATACAACTACATTATTGAAGATAGAGATTTTTCCTTTAAATTAAATTTGTTGACGATAATTAGTTCGTTCATTAAGGTGATAAACATTTTTTCTAACTTTTAGTAGTTTCTGCTAAATATTGCGTGAAATGTGCGAGAGAATGAGAGAGAGGAGCCGGAAAAGGAGAGAGAGGGAAACGGAAAGGAGAGATAGAGGGGGAGACGGAAAAGGAGAGAGGGAGACGGAAAATGACGTAGAAGAGGCAAATGGGAGTAGAGAGGCAAATGGGAGAGGGAAGAGGGAGAGGAAAAGTGAGATGGGAAAAGTAAGATGGAAAGAGGGGAAAAGAGGAGAATTAGGATAAGAGAGTGCAGAACAATGTATGCCAGGTTCTGCTATTGTACTATATATAGGGACAAGATGCATTCACTTTTAGTTACTAAGGCCCGGCAAAAATGTTTTGCGTTCGAAAATGTACCCTTCCCCCGTAGCACTACAATACTTTCTCCACAGTGCGTAAGAGGTAGCGAGAAATTAAAACATCGTGCATTTCAAATTCTTGAAAGTTTTAATGTTTAGAAACACATTGATAAAAATATGTTGAAATTTAAAACACCGAATTGCTCCACATTAACGTCTCTTTCGGCAAATAAAATCTGAGCTTTCGTTAACACTGCCCATATATTTTAGCTTGCGTTTTAATAATAAATATTTAAGAAAATATTTCTAATATGGTATAAAAATATTTGAACTATATGACTCTTGTCCTTAAATTGATATGAGAAATGATATTTCTTCTCCATCAATATCAAGCCACACTAAAAACGCCGGAGTCCATCAAATGTACACGCAGCAAACAATTTCAAATGTTAATTCTTCTACGCTTTTACTTCGCAAATACATTTAAGAAAAAGCACGTGGTCTAATGGAGAAGCTAGGATTTTAGACCGCAAAAGAAACAAAAGCAAACATTTTTCTTGGTTTCGCACAAGGTCGCGGGGGCGCTATCGGAGGCCGTGGGCAGCCCGCAGGTTATCTGCGGCGCGGGCGGCGCGTCTTCTGCCGAGGCGGCCGCCCAGGCCACGGCCACTTCGCCGTCAGCCGCGCGCCACGAGAGAAATTTTCCACGCGGGCTATCAGCGCCCCGCCCCACGCCGCCGCCGCCGCGGCCTCCTCGCGGCTCCTTATCGCGCCCCGCCCCTCGCCCCGCCCCCCTCCGCGGAGGGCGATGGCGAGGCGCCTCTTCCGACTCGCCCTCACTCCGATGCACGGCGGCTGCGGCTGCAGCGGGAGGCGGCTTTCTCACGTGCACAAATGGTTCGGGTGGATTCTCCACCTGGGGTACATGACCTTGACGTGGGTGCTGGAGCTTGAGTATCTCCGCGTCCCTGAGAGCTATGCCGGCGGTAGCGTAGCTACTGGCAGGACCTCCCTTGCCGGACAGGTCGAAGGGGAGGGGGCAGACGAAGAAGTACTCCAGAAGAGAACCTCAATGAGGACTCCGGGAGTTAACTCCAGAGGAGGACTGCGTAGAAAACCATCACCTTAGCGGAGATAGTGAAGAGGTCCTATAGATTAGGAGAGGACGACAAGGGTAGGCGAGACGCTTCAAGCAGTGGGAAGCCAACTCGCCTAGAGGAGACAATCTCGATTAGAAAGTCCATACTTCCCTGCTGGGAAGTTGTGCGAAGGGCTGGTAACCCTCCCACGTAAAAAAGAACTATACTCCATAGCTTCAAAGAAGATGGCCGGTCGGAGCTTATGTCGAATTTGGCAAGAAAAAGGATAAGTGAACTAAATGCATACAAACCTGAAACACTTTTAATATTTTTTTACAATTTGAACGGAATCAGGAGGGAGGGCATCGATCCATCTCGAGCGTAATCGGCATGGGGATTCACTGAGGCATCGTTCACAAGTTTACAATGTTTGGGTTGAATGCAATTTGTTTACACTTTCTCTTATGATCACTGCTACAGATAGGAAAATAGTTACCCTATTTAATGACTCCTCGCGTTCCCCACATCCCTTCCCATTCCTTCGGGAAAGCCATGCTCCACAATTATACATTGCCCTTTACTTTACAACGTACAGCACTCTTCGCCATGAACAGTCAATATACTTTCATATGACTTATTATATTTCATCCCTACATTTTTTTTCGGGGAGATGATTGAGAGGCTAAATTCTTACAGGATGCCTTTGGATTAAGAACAGAATTTTAAAATAATACCAAAACGTATCGACTGACAGAAAGACGCAACACAAAAGATGGTGGGAGAGCAATATGCGTTGGTATGGCTTGTGAACGATACGCAAATTGTAACTCAAAGAGGAATATGTTGATCATATGACTACTTGCTCAACTAAAGTAACGATCAATACCAGTAGAAATAAGACATATTCTTTTACTGAAGGTCCTTCCGTGCTATCCTTACACGCGTATGTCACAACTCTCTGGTGCATTATTTCTCGAATTTGTTTCTTCGGCGAGAAGGCGATATACAGAGGGTGTTGGGAAATGATTCAAAACATCGGTGAACGAAAACAGCACAATCTTTAGGAACGCCCGATCGTGGGCAGGGGTGAAAGCGGTATACCAAGCAAAACTCATCGCAACCCGGTAAGAACAGTGACCAATAAAAAAAGGAAGTAACGAATAAAACTTTCTTTGATGCATAAGAAATAGCTTAAAAAGAAACAGTCATCTGAGGGATCAATTGAGACAGCGATCCGATGTTTTTATCGCACGTGGGAGTAAATGATTTTTCACTGGCATTACCACAAAATAGTTATATCTTGAGTTGTGACTCAATTCTCGCCGGGGTGCGGTAAGTCCAGCCGAGTCAATCCTACATTTTACCAAAATCAATGTACAATGCCTGTGTATCCGTCTACCACTCCACACAACTGGTACTTTACCAGTGGGTTTTCAATGGGCACCTGGGCAATTGCTCTTATCCTCACTCTCTACGGTGGTCCAAGCATACTGTTAGGCTGGTATCCGGGGCGGATACACCAGTAACCAGGGCGGGGGCCCGCCTCGCCAGCTCAACGCTTATCAACTATCGAAGTAGGTGCCGTAGTTGTTTAACGCCTCTCACTGCGTCGGGACAAAGTCCTTCCTCAATACTCCTCAGAGTAGGGCTCTACCACAACAAAGCCAAAAGCCCCACCGAGTCACCCGCGTTGTTATGCCCAGGGGGCATGGAGCCTCTCTAACCTATCTCCTCACTGCGGTCTCATTTGCTAACGACCACCGGAAATCCAGGGCGGAGGATTTCAATTCCCCTCCAGGACTTCTCAACGCGGGGCCAACCCAATCCCGCCGGCGGGTTACCAGAATCACAGCCGAGGCGCCGTAAAAAACCGATAGTGGAGAGGAGGAGGTGGGCCCGGCGCGACTCCAGTGCGTGGCGGGCCACGTGCGCGGTCGCGTGGCCCGCGGAAACCGAGAGCCTGCCGCTTATCGCCTCTCTTTCACGCCCGCCGCACATGGCAGCCCCTGGCCACTTGCCGCCCGCCCGGTGCATCCCGTTGCATAAGGCTCCGTCGCCTCCTTCTCCTCCTCTCGCCAAGTGCAGCGCTCACGTCACCGCGCGGACGGCTACAGATAACGGATAACAACCACGTCTTCTGCTCATCCGCTACGACAAACCCTCACGCGCTCGTAATACTATAACACTAGCGTGGTTTCAACATTCACTATCTAGCATCAACAAAAACAGTTCACGGTCGTATATTCTTTTCTCAAGTCATGCAAGGATATTTGAAAGAATAAACCTGATTTACAAGTGACTTATTAAAGTCTGTTCGTTTTTCCAGATTCAAGAAACGATGCCTCCTATCTTCATTTTTATCGAGGATGAACTTGCTTATGTAAATTGATAGTCACTCTAAAGAAATAAAATTACAAAGATTTTATTTTGTTACTACAGTCGTTCGGCATTGAGAAATGTAATTTGCAAATAATACAATATTTACATTATGTGGAAAAATAAATTTATTTTGTTCTTCTGTAAAATAAGTTTTAGAGATTTGAGGTATTGTTCCTGAAGCGTCGATATGAGAAGAGACTTAACAACATGCTTTACGCAAAATGTTCAACTGTACCCAGTGCACCAACAGCTCCGGTGAAACAAAGGCTTACCAACACTCCGACTGCACAGGCCGCGTTTCGCACTCACCTGCAACAGAACAACATTCGATCAATCGAAAGCACAGAGTAAACGCAGGCAGATTCACAAACGCAATTTCACAGAAGGGACGGTTATGTAAGACAAGAGCAAGTGCAAAAGAGGAAAGACAGCAAATGTCAATTATCAAGACGAAAATGTGAAACAATCAAAAATTCCTCATGAAAAAACCTTTCACACATAATACACCTTTTTTAAAAAAAAGTTGGTTTATTTAAGGTCGCTTCAACATCTAAGGTCATTAGCGACCACTATTGCTGTTAACGGTATGGTAACTATGTGGATGAAACGATATGGTGATTGATAAGGGGTGAAAGGACGAACACAAATACAACCATGCCCGAGGCGGGACTCGAACCCGCGACCCTTCGGTCCGAGATCACTACGACACTACAGCTTTAGCGATCTCGGCCACCGGGCTGGCTAATACACCTTTACTGAGCTTCATTCAAATGGTTTTACCAGGAGCTACGTTATGGATATGCACGTCAAATAATTCGAAATACACGATGTAATCCAAAATACACGTTTCAAAACTACAAGATTACCTAGAGAGCAAACAACATCTACAAATTTTTAAGTGAATTTGAAAGTAGAATCTCTAATATCAGGTATCTTTAAACAAACAACTTAAAAATGGCATAGTGAAAATTCAATACATAACTTATCGCAATGAAGGCCAAATGGAAAACTGGCTTCGGTAGATCAGTTTGTCAATTGATGTCACTGCAACCTCTGACTGGGAGGTCCTCGGGTTCGAGCCCCGATGATGGCAAGATTTTCGACACTAGCTATTTAGCTAGTTCGAATTCAGCCGCTGCCTGGAGGAGAATTCTAACGGCCGGCTACTCTGATCGGTAGTTTTCTGTGATATCTCCGATTAACGCCAAGCGAATGCCGGAGCAGCACCGTAATAAACGGGCTATGGACCGCGAGCGATCGTTTCTTCCTCTTCGTTGTCACATCCTTATCCCTTACTTACACACACACTTACATGCACTACAATACCACATATGCCGGGTGACGAGTCCGGAGCCTACAGTATGACCCGGCTGGGACACTGGGACAACGCTCTGCTTTGGAAGATACCTGGTTGAGAAAAACCTGCAAGCCAACGGGAAGATCGGAGCCAGATCTCGTCATCTAGCGCGGGAAGATCACCGCCACCTCCAGCGATTAAAAACTTGCACTACATTTACGAGAGTACTTAGCAGTTGACGCACGCAGAATCACTAATCAATTTGGGAACATTTATTATTTTATTTACTGGGATGATTTATTTATTGAGAACCATGAGATGATCTAATGAACAGATGATATCGATAACGATGAGGTGAATGGTGCAGATAAACGGTGTAATGAGAATCTGGGGAAAAGGAAGAACCCTCCGAAAATCTGCCGAGAACACGCTTTTCACCACCAATTCTACATGAATTAGTCAGTGTGCCGGCGGTAGTAATAGCGCTAGCCATTTCACCACGAACCCCTCCAATCGGGAAAAATACGTTTTTCGTACAAGTGTTGAAGAAGCATACAACTGTTATTTTGGGTACACCAGTAAGTAGCGTTTTCGACAACAATCGTTTGGGATAAAAATGTACGTAGAGTAGCGTTCGAGTATAGAGAGAAACATTTTGAGAAAATGAGCTTGGAACAATCACTTGGGAGTAAATGAGAAGGTAGTGTGGTACAATAATTTGCGGTAAATATGTACATAGCGTAGAATGATCATTTGAAGTAAATGGGCGTGAAGCACAGAACAATCATTTGGAGTAAATGAGTAGATGGCACTAAAAGCTTAGAAGACATTAACTATCATCTCGATCAAGTTTTCATCCACTTTCCCTGATCAATTGAGCAAATGCTGAGATGGCCCCTTAACTGTAGCTTCACTATGCGCACGTTTTGTTGAGGTCCCCTTTTGCTTATAGTGGTAGCAGTAGAGCTGAGGGTCAGTTACTATATTGTTAGCAAAGCAGAAAAATCAAATCTGCAGTTCGTCTATCGTTGCAAACAGTTTTTCTATAACTCGAGAACGATATGTCTAGTTTTTATTATTATTATTATTATTATTATTATTATTATTATTATTATTATTATTATTATTATTATTATTATTATTATTATTATTATTATTGTTGTTTCAACTTTCAACTATTTATCGTTAAAATGATGGGATGGAATTCTGATACCCGAGAAAACGTGTGCAAAATACTCTTCTCCCCCATATGTCATATACAGTTTTTACTTTTTTTTGGAGCAAATAAATCAAATGAAACCATTTGGAATGAAGGCGTCCAGCGACCGCAACGAGGCCGTGGGACGGCAGGCGGCGGCGTCCGGTGGCGGGCCGGGCGGCGTCGCCCTCGCGAGGTCAACGCCCGCGCCGCGGCGTGGCGCCCGGCGCGGCGGGCGATGGGCGGGGCGCGCCCAACCTACGGCAACGGGCGGCCCTGCTCCCCGCGCAAGGCCAGCCTCGCGCGCCCGCAACCTGTTTGGCCAGCCCGCCGCCCCGCCCCCTTGTCGCGCCCAGCCGCGCCGCGCCGGCGGAGGCTGCGCGTCGTTTAACTCGGGCGGGGAGGCGCCTCCACGATGAAAACGCTGGAGAAGACGTGGTCTTAACGGTGTGATTTTAACGTTAACTCGACGGTTCCATTCACAATAACCTTGAACGAAAACTGACAACAAACACTCATCTATTCGATAAAGTATCAACACTATATATTCGGCTCAGAAATCCTGTGCACAATCGAAAGGCGAAGTAAACTGGACGTCATCACGCTAGAATGACCATTTCGAGCGTGATGAGTAACTTTATGAGCAATAAGTTATAGATTAGCTATGCATGTTCTTACAAACTGCACTAGTTTGCCTATCGACATTGCTAGACGTTATTTGGACGTAAACAGCGTGTTGTTTTCAAGCCCTGTTAACATATATGTGAAATGAAATAATTCAAGGCGTTGTCATTGCCAACAATATTGTTTAATTTAAGAGCTACTTTCGATGGCTTAGCCATCATCAGTTTCCCGATACCAGAAACATTAACAAAACATCAGAATTAACAGATTACTAAGGGTACAATTGTACTACCGTACTATTAATCTGTTAATTACAATCTTTACAATTGTACTAGTACACTATTGTTCTAATAGTAATCTGTGAATTCTAATGTTTTGTTAATATATCTTTTATCGGGAAACTAATGATGACTAAGCCATGGAAAGCTGCTCTTGTTGAATTCAACAATATTGTTGGCAATGACAACGCCTTGAATTATTTCATTTTAAATGCCAATGACAATTCACCGTTAAACCAATATAAATGTGAAAGCTTGCAGTATACGAACTCTGATACGTTACATCGTACATTTAGATTCAACATACTGCGGGGTTCCTTCGAAATACATGGCTGCAAGTTTCTGCGTTGAAGTTATGTTTACATATACGTTTCACTTTGGACGAGCCTTCGCAACGAAGAAGTCACCAGTTTCCTGCAAAAATCTGTCGGTTGTTGTAAAACCCCGGAATGGACGTGTAATCAAATGAATGTGGGGCAGGCAGTGCCGTTCAATGCCTAGAGAATGAAGTGCAACAGATAAGAACTAATAACCTAAAACTCTAAGTCAGCAGAAAGACGGTTAACCGACAGCTCTGCGATTTACTCTGATCAGGACAATGGCAAAAATACTATCAACGAAATTAGACAATGAGCGCTCCAGCTTTCTGTTTGAAACCCCTCCTCCTGTGCTACTCTGAAGATGTCCCATTACACAAACGGGTTTGCAAAGAATTGAGTGATGACATATGTATAAGTAGTACAGTTATTTGGAGCTCGAGAAATTAATATGATTCTCAGAAATTGATGGCTTCCCCAAAACCTGAATTCTACTTATCACCACTTTTATTAAATGTTTTATTAAAATTTGTGGACTTTAACATGAAACAGTGGGGGGTTATCAGTGCTTAAACAGCACTGAAAGATAAAAAACAACACGCTTTAAATTAAACAGATTTTCCACAGATGAAAGATGCTGACATGTGCCATTAAGACAGTTTCTGTTCTTCCAAGGTTACATGCACTAAAAAATGACTTCACACATTTTCAGAACGCTCACAAATATTCGGCAGAAGTGGCAGTAACGTTTGAGTACCCTGTGGAGATGTGAGATACATGAGTCAGCTATTCTCTCCTTCATTGCAGATCTGATTGATCCTTTTATTCCAAGATAGCAACTTTGTCGAATTTATCATTACAAAGAAGTATTTATCTATTCCTTGGTTAGCTAAGATAAAAATATTTGAGATGAACAGAATGAAATAGCAACATCAACAAATGAAGGTTTTAGTTACTCTAATTCCAAATGGTCACTTTCGGTCGAAGAATTAGTCAGGCTGCGTAAACAGCAAAGTATTTTGAAAAGGTCTCTTCAAAAGTTCTACTCAGCATACCCACCCAAACTCTCCATACACCGAAAGCGACAAGAACTGATTCCATTCTGACACGATTATGCAAGTGTGACGCAAATAAAAAATTTCTCCAAACGCAGTATGACGGAAACACGTGTACAGTGGATAACATTTGTTGTTCATGAAAATACATGAATTTAAATTTCACTACTTATTCGTTCGGACTGCATCCGATCCTGGTGTTGATCGGAGAAACCACGGAAAACTACCGATCAGAGCAGCCGCCGCTAGAGTTCTCCTCCAGACAGCGACTGAATTCGACCTAACTCGAAAGCTAATGTCGAAAATCCTGGCGCCGTCAGGACTCGAACCTAGGATCTCACGATCAGAGGCGCTGCAGTGACATCAGTTGATGCACTGAGCTACCGCTCCCGGTGGCTCAATACGTCAAGATGTTCGTTTACATACAGGAAGCTCATTTGTAAGTGGCTTTGACACTGCACTCTTACAATGCCATCGTCCGACATGACGTTCTTCTGTTTCGCATTCTGATTGATAGATTGACTGTTAGTGATTTCGGATGCGTCAACTACTATAGTCATTAGTTCCGTAAGTGTAGTGCGAGTTTTTGCTCGGGAGGTGGCGGTAGTCTTCCCTCGCTGGATATGGCCAGATCCCGCGCCGACCTACCGTTGGCTAACGGGGTTCTCCCCAACTAGGCATCTCCCACCAGCGGGGCACCGCCCCAGCCGAGACAAGTTCTAAGTTCCCGACCGGTCTCCCGGCATGTGTGGTAGTGTAGTGCATGTGAGTATAAGTGTATGAGTAAGAAGTGACGATACAAGAGGCAGGAAAGATCGCGCGCGGTCCGTGGCCTGTTTGTTAGGGTACTGCTCCGTCATTCGCCTGGTGTTGATCGGAGAAATCACAGAAAACTACTAATCAGAGCCGGAAGCTAGAATCCTCATCCAGACAGCGACTGAATTCGACCTAGCTCAAAAGCTAGTGACGAAAATCCTGCTGCCGTCGGGACTCGATCCTAGTACCACCCGGTCGGAGGCGCTGCGGTGACATCACTTGATGCACTGAGCTACCGCTCCTGGCGTTTCGCGTTCTGTTAAACTGGGCCCTTCTTTGATTACCTTCTCTATACCGCGGCCGGTCGTGCATTCCGCAGTCACGTGAATTTGTTGACACGTGGTGACCGGCGATCGATGAGAAGAAAGGCTCCCACATACCGGCGCGGTAGATCCGCAGAGGGTGCGTCGCGGAAAGTTCCGAGCTAGACGCGGCCGCGGAATTCGCGGGACCGTTCACACCGGAGCGTCAATTATGAATCAGCGTTTGGTGACGGTTGGCAATATCGCTCGACGCAGAGGGAAGCGAAGAGTCCCGAACACGGGCAGACTTTCACGAAACTCGAGCTGAAGCGGAACAAGCGCGTCTGACTGCGTAACAAATTTCGCCGCCGATTAAACGCTGTCAATCCGTTGCCGCGACGCTCGCCTGTCGCACAGGTCTGAACGTGCTCATAAGGCAACACTTGACGCGAAACTTCCGCTGCGGTCAATCCGCGTCGGCTGCGGATCTTCCGCGCCGGTCTGTGGAGCCTTAAACGCTGTCAATCCGTTGCCCCGACGCTCGCCTGTCGCACAGGTCTGAACGTGCTCATAAGGCAACACGTGACGCGAAACTTCCGCTGCGGTTAATCCGCGTCGACTGCGGATCTTCCGCGCCGGTCTGTGGGAGCCTTAAACGCTGTCAATCCGTTGCCGCGACGCTCGCCTGTCGCACAGGTCTGAACGTGCTCATAAGGCAACACGTGACGCGAAACTTCCGCTGCGGTTAATCCGCGTAGGTTGCGGATCTTCCGCGCCGGTCTGTGGGAACGTATCGGGCTTGACGCGAGCGGCGCGGCGCGGCGTCTGCTAGCCAGGGGAAGTAGCAGCGCGGCGCGGCGCGCCTATCACGCACAGGGCTTTTGCGTCGCGGCGCAGGTGGCGTCGCGGCCTCGCCACTCGCGACGCGCCTCCACACGGCCCAGCCCCAGCGGCGAGGCTGGCGCCGCGCACAGCCAACGCTAGCGCAGCTGCCGGAGGGGAAGGGGGCCACAGCCCGGAAACGCACAACCAAAATAAGTTTGGAACACCAATGTTTACTTCTGTGTCTCACCGCATACGTTGTAAAGACAAAGTATTGTATTGCTGCGGCAGAAAGCGGGAATTTTTCCTCACAAAAACTATTGTGGAGATATGGTAGGGAAAATATGGATAAATATTGTTCATACACGTAGTAAATAACGTCATCTAACACGTGTATACAAAATCCTTGTGTTGTGAGTCTTTGAAACAAAAAATCTATTGATAGAAAAAGTTTATGTATGTCTGTTTGTCCGTCTGTGGTCAAATTACCGCCTAAATCGTTTAAAAAATTTTGTCTAAAATTAATATTTTCCGAATGATCTGGATGAACGTTAAGTCATGCAAGTTTGAAACGGATATTTTCATTTTTGGGAGTACTTTACTATGGGGGTGGGGGTGCCGATTTTTAGAGGAACTCTGATTCCGTAAAGGACGCTTAAAATTGGTGCAGATCATATTTTCGTTGAAGTCTCCGAATTTTGGAAAATTGCACAAGTTCAAAATTCATTCGTCGTCTTCGTACAATGACAATATTGAAGAAAAATATTTTTTCTTAAATGTAATCTGTTCTTCAAAGGCAAATCTTAAAATAAAATCTGTCCAATTTTTCAAAAGTATGAATAGTGTTCGCGTACTTTTGCGAGAAATCACGCAATTTTTATACAATTATTTTATTGAAAACGCCTTCAACAAATTTCTTTAAATGCTTTCCTAAGATAGAGCATTAGACCTTTAAAAAGTTACGTACTCCCACTTTCGGTCAACTCTTTAAATTAAAAATTACAGCGAAAGTACAATATTCTTGATAGATTCTTTTTCTTAATAAAATCTGTTGTAAACACTTAGAGGTTTATTAAAAGTCATGTGCAATTTTTTATAAAAACAAACGTGTGATTTTCGCGAAATTTTTGCATGAAGTAAAGGCAGTTAATAAAAAAAATCACAAAAAGGTTCCAAATTGTTTCCTGGGATAGAGAAAATGAGGGTTAAAAATGGCAGTTTCCATTTCGTGGCACTCTCTACGTTTTCGAAAATTCCAAACTAAAAATTACAATTTTAAATGTACAATACAGATGATAGAGATTGTTTTCTTAATGAAATCAATTCATTAAAACTAGATCGTGAAATAAGATAAATGAAAATCTCTGAATTGTAAACTGCAAATGTTCAACTTTTTTTAAGCTTCGGGAAGATTGAGTACAGCGATGAGGTTGGTGGTGTGTAGAGGTAATGTGACTGGCATGTTAACTGTAAGAATCTGAGTTTCGAATCACAACGCGGAGAAAAAAAGTGGTTGGAAATACTTTCGCAAGTTCATGAGTACTATCCGTAATATTGCATAGTCATGCGAATTCGAGAAAGTATGTGCTCATGTAGCATCACTAGTTATACAACGCTGGTCTGAAGGATGGCGGAGATTCTCCCCACCAACTGTGTCACGTGAGTACACATTCACTTTATCACATGTGTGCATTGTATAAAACAACTTGCAGTTTTCAAAACTCTACTTATATAATTTCCACTTCATTTTCCAGCTATCTCCCGCTTTCAGCTGCAACCTGTTATGAAGAACTAATGACTTCGGTAGTACTTATTATTTATTGTGTATTTAATAAGAATTAGAAGCCCATAGATCTCCATTGTTTGTAAATTGACGCATCATACTACCTGTTCATCAAAATATTATTGTGCCCTCTCTCAATTATGTGTTGCGTTATTTTAAAAACGGTTCTTCTGTCTCTCAAAGGCGCCTAAATTATCAAACCCTCCCTTTAATAAAAAGCAAACCTTGGGTTGTGCTGCTTCCTTTGCCCACTTTCTACGAAACACCGCAATCTCCTCCCCTACAACAAACCCGTTCCTGAAGCACCTCCATGAACTGAGTGCCGACACGCTGCTTCTGACTGATGAGCGGGGCACTGAGGACTTTGTTTTACTTTCTGCCTCTTCCTGTGCGAACTTTTTTAATTCCGCAGGTTCCACCAAACGCCCAGCGGCGAAAGCTCCACCTACGTCATTGTTCCCTATCATCAACGAACTATCGAATCGCGTCTATCTTCTCAAAGAGGTAGCATCCCACTATCAACCCATCTTGCTTCAAGGTAGAATGACTTTCAAAAGTTCATTATAATACCTGGACTAATATTTAAGCATTTTTAATAACATTTGATCAGTTTTTCTTAAACATTCATAAATCTACTTCCACTTTTTCGAGGTAACTGACCAAAACAAGATAAACGGAGTCAGTTCCGTAGACTTTATCGGGCTCTCCGCCTTTTATGAATAGGCATTTAGATAACACCAAATCGTAATTTAGTTTTCAGCACTGAACTAAAAATGCAAGAAGCATAATATTCAAATGCAAGAAGCCATTTTGACAGATTACCAAACGAATGGCATTAAGTGCTCACATTTTTTTCTTACTCTGATTTCCCGAGATGAAGAGTGACATAACTTTTTGCCGCCTCTACCATATGAAGAGGGCAGTTGAGCAACAGAATTACTCTTTGCGGCAGTATTTAATCCCACAGTTCGATTTCACAATCAGTGACTACTATATTTTACAAAGAGCTTCAGTCATTGGCAATATACGAGACATGTTATGGAATAAAAAACTTTTACGCTCGCAAACAGGTAACAAACGTTTACGTCAGAAAGCACAGAATAATAAATTTCCACATATCTGGACCTAGAATTTAAACAGAACGTTCTGTGTCTTTTCTCAATCTTGGCGAGGGGGAGGGAAGGTGTCGTCAAGTGTTTTCGTTGATTGAGATTCCGAGCGCGTCCAATACTAGGGTCATTAACCCCGTAAGTGCAGAGCAGGATTTTTCTCGGGAGGTGGCGGTGTTCTTCCCCCGCTGGATGGCGAGATCCGGCCTACCGACGATTAGCGGGCTTTTCCCCAACCAGGTATCTCCCACAAGCCGGGCACCGCCCCAGCCGCGACAAGCTCTCAGCTCCCGACCGGTCTCCCGGCATGTGTGGTACTGTAGTGCATGGTAGTGTGTGGGGGGATAGGACGAGGAAGAGGTAGGAAAGATCGCGCGCGGCCCGTGGCCCGTTCGTTAGGGTACTGCTCCGGCATCCGCCTAGTGTTGATCGGACAAACCACGGAAAACTACCGATCAGAGCAGCCGGCCGCTAAAATTCTCCTCCAGACAGCGACTGAATTCGACCTAGCTGAAAAGCTAGTGCGGAAAATTCTGTCACCGTTGGGACTCAAACCTAGGATCTCCCAGTCAGAGGGACTGCAGTGACATCAGTGGATGCCCTGAGCCACCTCTCCCAGCAAGTGTTGTCGCGCTCTGAGAGGGAGGGAGCGCCGCCTCGCCGTCGCGACGCGTCTTGCGTGCGTGAGAGTGAGTGCGTGCGTGCGTGCGCACGTGTCGCGGCCACGCGTCGGCGCGAGTTGCGTAAGCGGTGGCGGAGATGAGCTCTCCGACGCTGTATCTTGCGACGCTGCTACACAACAAGTTACTGAAGAGCTCCACCCATCAACCCATTGAACTCATTTCTTCCCATTAAAAAGCTTAACCGTTTAAAACCATCGCCTGCAGCGGAGCGAGAGGTTTGGACGCCTACAAACGAAGCCCCCTCCCTCCTTCGCATTTCGAGAAATCCAATGTTCTAAGACTCGATATCAGCGGATTTTCGTCTGTAATAATGAACAGTTGGTACTCTTATTTGAGAAAAAATATAGACTGATTTATCTTGACTGTTATTTCTGAGAATTCCTCTCGTCAGTTTCAAGCGGAAACCATTAACGGGGCGTATCTTGCGGAATGGATATTATTCTATGCTCTCAGACAATCCTTTTTGTGTTTGGTTGCGAGCGTAAAAGTTTCATGTTCCACACGATCTCTCCCACGGATCCGCCTCCGCCTCTAGTTTCCAACATCACCTCTTCCGTAGCGCGTAGAGACCCCTACGCTACAAGGTTTTGCTTAGACTCTGAGCTTGTCTCAACGGAAATGCAGCTGAGTCCCTAATGTCCCCAAGCACCAGACGTCTCACTATTAAACAGAAGATCCCACAATATTTCGTTTTGCAGGCTATAGTGTGAGAAACATTATTAAAAGCTTGTGTTTCGAAAAGCAACTTTAAAGCACCAGGATACACCGTTTTGGGGTTACACAGTTCAAGAAACAGACCGTTAAGCAAAACAATTATCGTGGGACTGAATGTGAGCCGTTTAATACATATTTTATATAAAATACTTAAAGTGAAAAATATTTTTCGCTTTTCCATAAAATTATTATTCTTTTCACACGTCATGTGTTATGACGTGGGATGAGAGAGCAGCAAAACGTACCTACCCTACACAAATAATCGATTATCAGCATTTACAAAATTAAACTGAAAATTATAAAGCTTAAAAATTGATTTCCTGTCAGTGAAGCCGTTCACAGTGATATAAAGAACCTACGCACATAGACGACAGAGGAACATAAATTACGAGCCACTCGCAACAGATTCATATAATCCTACAGCTAATCTTCATACACACAATGTACGCGTCACGTTCCGTAAACAGAATATATTACGCACAGCACAGAGATAAAGGATAATTAGCAATGTGTCTCTATACTGTTGGATGACGCACGCGATATACAAAAAGATTTAAAAGTCTTACCGCCGCACCAATCACATTCAGTAGTGACAACACAGTCGCAACGTCAACGACGGTCGCGAGACGAGACGAGGCGATAATACGCAGCTAAAAAAACGAAAAGAAATAATTTATTTTAAAAAATGGGTCGAAGCCACGCACGAGATACTTTGCCCCAGCCTCACGCCGCCCTCTCCCTCGGCATCTTCGCATCGGATTAACGTACGCTCTCCCACGTCCGCCAACTTAGCACCCCCCCCGCGGGCTGGTTGACACTTCATGGGCATTCAAACGAACGGCGCAATAATTGAAAACAGATGGAAGTAGATTGAACCGAGACATTTCAACGAACAGAAATTGACATTCTTAGGCAAGAAAGTGGCCGATACCGGGACAACAATCCGTCACATCGTAGATGTGCAGACGCAGTGAATGGTAGCGGACAAAGGCGAGTGGCTGTCGTTCACGCAGCCTCTCGCGGCCGAAATAGATTTCGCTGCAGCGCGCGCCGAGGCCGCGGGGGACGCTTTTAGCAGCGCTGCACAGTGGCCGAAACGGCGATCCAAGCGCACACAAGTCTGTCTCCGAAGCGACAACCCATACAACAAAAACAAATCATGACTTCTGATGTATCAAAAACCCCTCAATAGACATGGTCTCAGAATAAATGTTACAAATTCTAGAGAATGCAAAGAGATAATCACTTTTTGACAATAAACATGTGGTAGGAAATCTCATATGACGTCATTGGGTCATTTTATGTGACATTTGCCCCTTACATGTAGGCTACCCTTGTACTTCGGTGTATAGCAGGTAGCGTTCTGAAGCGGTTAAAGATTTGACGTACCCGCTGAACACCTGTGTAGGATGAGTTACCAACTTATCAGCAGTATATGTAACATGTGTAACTTTGTTATACGACATTTCCCACCACATGCTCATTGGCAAGTGACAATCTTTGGCAACTTTAGAAGTTTATTTTCAGACACTGTACATACGCTAACGGAAGAAGTTTTCTACAATTTGTAAGAAACCATCCACAAAACGAGTACACTGTAAGCGCACTAGAGTTGGGAAGAAAATTTCCCTTCATCCCTAAATTAAACAGATTTACGAGCTTTACTCTTTTATACTTAAAGTAAATTCATCCACAGTAACGGTTTTCCAAAGCTATAACACACAGGCAGGGCGTTCGAAGTTGTGATCCACTATGAAACTTTTTTAACTTTTAAAACTATTTACAGTCTGCGGAAGTTTGGCACAGGCTCAGCTAATATGAATGATACCACGATTCCGAAAAAGAAAGATATTCTTTCAAAATTTTTGGTTACGTTAAACTTATTAATAGAGTACACTGGGAAAAGGTGCGTTGCTTTTCTTTAAAGAGTATATTTTCGACATATTGAAACGCAAAGTAACAGTATCACCTGTAATTTGGTTCTCCTTTACACATGGAATTAATGGAAATACAAAGTGAATGTTCTTTCGCAAGGTTCGATTTTTTTATACTTTCCTAAAGGAACACACATTTTTACACTTATATTACATATTATTAGAGATTGAATACGACTTTTTTATTTACCGGATGGACTATTGAGTAAAAAGCCAGAGGTGGTATTTCCGCAAGAAAGTTAAACGAGTCCACTGCTAATAGGGAATTTTCAGCAGACTGATGCGAAAGTAATGGGGTAATAAGGGAAATGGTGATAAGGAACGATGATGAAAATGTGGAGGAATGTAACATAAGGAGAACGGGAAAATCCCGAAGAAACATCCGGGACGCAGCTTCGTCAACAACCGAACCCGCTTTGTCCATCACAAGTTTCATAAAGACTAATCAGGAAATGAACCCTGGAACCCACGAGTGAAAGGTGAGAGGTCTGCCCACTTTACCATCGATCCTATATTTATTACAGGGGGTTTTTATTATAACCACTGCATGAGCTGACAATGACGGCAATTGAACATTACTTATTTTACTCATAAATCATCGGCTATTGCAAAACACACATTGACATGGCTACCACAACAGTTGTGGCGTGATAGTGTGGTGACACGTGACATGTCCACCTCACACTTTGCTAATAAAAATGAAAAATTCAGCCACCTATTACACTTTCAACACTGCCTTTAACTCAACGAACAGAGGACTACTTAATCTATTGTAAAATATCTTACACTTCTTTTTGGAAATAAAATTCTAGGTAAAAATAACAGAAGTCAATTTTTGCCAAATGGACATATCACCTTTTGAATGTTTGCGCCTAACTCCTAGCGAAATTGATTGATTTTTTTGTGTTTCCGGGCACGTCAACTCCTTTAGTCATTAGTCCCGTTAGTGTAGTGCATGTTTTTTTCCTCGGGATATGGCGGTTATCTTCCCCCGCTGAATGGAGAGATCCGGCGCCGACCTACCGTCCGGTAGTGGGGTTTCCCCGTAACCAGGACTCTCCAACCAGCGGGGCACCGCCCCAGCCATGACAAGCTCTAAGCTCCCGACCGGTCTCCCGGAATATGTAGTAGTGTGGTGCATATTAGTGTAAGTGTGTGGTGCATATTAGTGTAAGTGTGTGCGTGTAAAGGGAGAGGATAGGACAAGGAAGAGGAAGGACAGATCGCGCGCACCCGTTTGGTAGGGTACTGCTCCGGCATTCGCCTGGTTTGATCGGAGGAGCCACGGAAAACTACCGATCAGAGCAGCCGGCCGCTAGAATTCTCCTCCAGGCAGCGACTGAATTCGACCTGCTGAAAGCTCGAGTCGAAAATCCTCCGCCGTGGGGAGTGGGAACCTAGGACCTCCCAGTCAGAGGCGCTGCAGTGACATCAACTGATGCACTGAGCTACCGCTCCCGGTAACTCCCAGCGAGGCGAAAGCCGATGCGCTCCGTCGCTCGCCAACTCCGGCCTGCGACGCGCGGCGCGGGGCAGGCGAACTGGACGCGGTCGGAGCGCCGAGAGTGCAGCCCCTGACCAGCTCGTGCTCCCCACAGCTATTCTGAGGCCACAGGTCTCACCCACTGATTTTCGCCGGCTCATTTCGGAGCCGCGCTAATCACCGGCGCCAAAGCACGTGCGCGAGGGCGGGCGGACGCGCCAGCGGCCAGCGGCGAGCACGACACGCGGCGCCCAACGGGCCCGCAAGGGGCGCTTCCACAAGCAGCGGCCCTCGCTTCCGCATCCACTTCTGGGATTTCGTACAACAAAGACACACATAAATTATCTACCGACTGGCAGAAGAGTTGGAAGACCAAACACTCCGTGGATTGATGATGTGAACGTTGAAGAGATCGGAACAGGCCTACAGGCCTAATCCTTGATGTTGAAGAAGAAGAAGAAGAAGAAATCCTTGATGTTGAAGAAGAAGAAGAAGAAGACAGACAGACATCGTTGGTTGAATGGTTGGTTAGTGATTCCGAGCGCGTCAACAATTAGGTAATTCTTCCCGTAAGAGTACTGCATGTTTTTTCTCGGGAGATGGCGGTGATGTTCCCCCGCTGGATGGCGAGACCCAGCGCCGACCTACCGTCGGCTAACGGGGTAACTCTAACAAGGACTCTCCCACCAGTGGGGCACTGCCCCTTGCTCGGTTAGAGAAAGCACGATTAATCATGGTTTAAAAAAACGTGCAAATTAAATATTCTTAGTTTGTCATGTAATACATTTTGTAATATTTAAGAAATTCAGAAGAAGAGATTCACGAGAAGAACACATTTGTTTAGTACATAATAGATTTTGATCATCTCCAGCATGGCGGCTGTAGAAAATATTTAAAACGGACGGCCATTTAATATATAAACAGACGGACAGACAGAATTCGACATTAGAAATTAGATTCAGCCGAAATGAAGTTTCTTCGAACCAAAGCAGGCAATACACTTCTAGATCACAACAACAGTGGAGAAATTAAAAAAAAACTAAACATTTTAAGTGAGAGTGATAGCAAAGAATTTAGAGAAAAATGGCAAAATCGTGTATTAAGAAAGCCCGAAGAAAGAATAGTCAAGGTTGCCTTCAACTTCAAGCTAAAAGGGAGAAGAAATATGGGAAGACCACTGAGATGGAGTGAGCAGTTTTCAGGAGAAGAAACAGACTGAACAAGTCTAATCCTTGCAGTGATGATGATGACAGAGAAAAGGACGTTTTGAAAAGAAAAAAGAAAACACTTTTTCAGCATCAGGGGACTCCAAAACGTATATTTCCGTTGAAATATGAAAATCGATTTTCAGCAGCATTACATGACTTTATACTACGTATACATATTACTCCGTATACACGTATACGAGAAAGTAAAAAAAACACGTTATTTTAAAAACTACGTGGGCGGGATGGAGTGATTTGAAGTTAGACCGGGTGAGAACTGTGAGAGAGTGCTATGAGAACTGCAACAGAACTGCAGCACAAGCTACTGCGCCCCAATCTCCTTCCTCTGGGCTTCGCGGAATCCCTGGCGCAAACGCCAAGCAACATCGTCGCTGGGAAATACTCGGCGGCTGGCCGGAGGCCTCGAAGAATCGCCCGACACTGCTTGGGATCCACCATTCAAATGCAGCAGCGAAGGAAGCAGGCATGTTGCCATAGCAGTAACCCATTCTTTCAAAAAATTAAACCTCTGGAAATCTAGATTCCACTTTTCAGATAACACAATTAGGTTAAGTTAAAACAAAAATTGATTTTTTATCGTACCTTGTCACCTGAATCATTTAGTGAAAATGAAAGTATAAAACTACTAACGAAATTATTTTAATAAAAAATGTGCTATTAATAACATTTTATAGAAAATATTCTAATAATCTATCGTCGCAGTAGATTATAACAACGTCAAATATTGAAAAATTTGCATATGCCAGCACAACGCCCGGTATGCACCACCACCGACACCAGCCCTCGCCAGAAGCCATTCTATATTGCTGAATCCGAGACCTACAAGATCCTAACTCGTTCACTATAAATAACAATACAACGATTTAATGATACATGGAATGAAAAATAAAGATAAATGGATGAGATGAAGACTCCAGCGACAGCCCATTTTCAATACATAATAACATTCACTAAAAGCCATAAGGGAAAGTTTTCACCTGTCTTAGGTTACAAACTTTAAAGTGGGGATGAACTGGAAACATTTCAACAATTATGAGTACCTATGTGTGAGATCCTAATTGATTTCTGAATTCTTTGTTCACATACAAAATACGTACGTGATTAATATGTTCGTTTGTATCAGATATGCATTGTTATAATTTTCTTTCCGTGATTGCTGGGGTTCACAATTATAGTTAATACTGTACAATAAATATAATAAAAAGCGCCCACTCTTTGCCGACTACTCTAAAAAAATTGAAATTTTTCGAGAAAGATTTCTGCCGAATGAGCAATGGTAATAAAATGGCCTCGCTTAAAATAGCTTTAGACAATGCAGTTACCCGAGATCGGGAATAAATTTGTGTTTTTCTCACCCTCTGATCTTAAGACCTACTTAATTAATCATTTAGCGTGAAGGACCTTAATGTTGGCTTTTTAATCGATATGTTGTCGGTACAATTCTTAAAATAAGTCTAAACTTTGGAAATTTATAGTTCCATTTCTCAATAGTATGATTTGAGGAAAACCAAGCATTATTCAAGCTACACATTACAATGCCTTGAACAATGAACGTATATATTCTAACATAAATAAAAACTCTACACTTCCACAATTTTGTGGATTGATAGAAAGTGAGCACGATAGATTCGATACTGATTTCTAATACATGATTAAGGGCAAAAAAATCTCTTCGCTAGTCAAGTACAGGGCCAGAGATGGGCGGTGCGCGCATAAGTTTCGCCAGCTACCGCGTGGAGGAACGTGGCGCGTCGCAGCGGAATGGAGCGGGGGAGGTGCGTGATGGCGTGGGGTGGGGGCGGGGCGGGATGGGGCGAGGGGTGGGAGGTGCGCGGTGTGGTAGTGGCGGTGGCGCTGGCGCGCACAGCTTCCGCCAACTACGTGGGAGGGAGATCAAGGTCGCAGACGCCAGCACGACGCCCGATACGCACCGTCTCTTCACCAGCCCTCCCGGAACACCTTCTCCATTCCCGGATTTAGGATCTTAAATCCTACAGCCTAAGCCGTCCCCGACAGTGCAAATACTTTATGGCAAACAACAGCGATTCGACATTTTAGAAAATGCAATATTTTATTTCAACGTAGAAAAGAAAATTTGATTGGTTTTGCTTATTTCAGATTAACTAAATTGCGCGCGCGCCATTAAGTAACTCAGGACAGGGAGTTCATTAATTAAAACTTCCAGCATTCCTAATTTCGCGCTTGGTTCGTTTCACATTAGATAAAATATTTTCCTTATTATTTCAGAGCTGAAAAAACAACATAGATTAATGAAACCGAACCCAGTGGGAGTGTTAGGATATATTTGTTGTTTTGGGAGTGCGATTATTAGGGAATATTATTTTTTAAATTTCGTTCATACAAAATACTAATTTTCTTCATTTAAATTGAAATACATTCATCTATTGTACAGTATAATAAGGTCCGTCCGAGGAGAAACCGTTCCAGTTTTAAGATTTGAAACTAATGTAATCATTATCGACATCATACCATTTTGGTAATATTATTATATTTGTGCAATAAAGTAAGAAATGGGTAAAGGATTGGGCAAAGTTGCAAAACAACTCATTTTACTTATTATGCATTTGGGTTCTCGTTGGATTTGTTGTAATGAAATAAGAGTTTTCGGAAATTGTCTATGAAATTTGAATTATTGTCAGTTAACTTTTTTTTTGTATTTTCGTGAACATTGCGACATATGGAATTACAAATTTGATTAATAGGAATTTTTCAATTAAATTTACTAGTTGAAAATTATCATCAAGGTTTAGACAGTATGCCTGTTCCGAGGAGATCTGGCGATCTTCCTGTTAGCCACTAATTAATTTTGATAAGCTCCTGCCTAACATGGAGGCAAACCTTTCGCAAAATGCGATCTGGCCGGGGTATTACTTTCAGCAGAAAAGGCCTATTAACATTTTGCCCACAAATAATTTGTTGGGAACGGGAAAAAATTGCTGACTCATTGACTATTTTCTATTATTTACGAACCGAGTGAGCATTGTACAAATACAGTTTTTCCAAAAATATTCCATGGAAGTCTACATGCTCTTCGATGATTTTCTCTCGTTTTTCAATTACTGCACGTAACCCGGAATACATCAAAATATAAACTTAAACAGAGCCAAAGCGCGTAGTCCCACAACGGAAAGGGTAAACCTTTACTAATGTCTAAACAGATCTAATAGTTTTTTCTGAACTTATAAAATATTTTGCCGAAACACTGAAGTGCATTATGAGTAAACGTGCTGTTTTATGTAACGAAATCCAAGCGAATGTGTATATTTTTACTACATTGCCATTACATTATTGAGGGCCTATATTGCGACTTCTTTGTAGTCGCATTCTTAGTAGTGTTGGCTGATACTGCGACTTCTTTGTAGTCGCTTGGCAGTTGAAAGTTTAACGTCCAGAATAAGTATCATTCTGGGAACTTTGCACTTCTGTACTAATATTAGATATCAGTGACCTTGGCAAGGATGTTGTCAATATTTAAACTTGCCAGAATTACGATATTCAGCGAACTGATAGGAACATTGATACTGGTAACAACGAAAGATAATTGAGAGCTTTTTCAAACAAAATCTTACAAACAGACATCTCAAGCAAGAAAAAAAAACACGCGGTTTTATTTCCAGCAGAGAAGAAATTCATGACGTCAGTAAATATTGTCATGAACGTCTCCGTAGTTGATTATAGATTCCGGGTGCGTCATTACTACCGTAAGTGTAGTATATGTTGAATCCCGACAGATGGCGGTGATCCACCTCCCTGGAATCTGGCGTCGAAACGTGACCTACAGGTCGGCTTGTTTCCGCTACAAGTTCTAAGCTACCAACTGGTCTCCTGACATACATGGTAGTGTGTAGTGCGTGTTCGTGCCTGTGTAAGGGGAGAGGATAGACCAAGGAAGACGAAGGAATGATCGCGCGCAGTTCACGGCCCGTTTGTTAGGGTACTTCTCCGATATCGACATTCATGATGATCACCGAATCCATCTGCCATTAAAATCATCTTACTCCATACGAATGCAGAGTAAATATGTATGTTAAGTACTCCGTACACACTTCATATATACCACTCATATGTCAATGCTCATGCCTTACAACAAAGTCCGGAAGAAGACTGCTGCTTTGCGATAGGAAGAATGGCCACTGTTTCCACCCTATGTAATTTCAGGCCATATGCTTAATACCGGGTGGGCCAAAAGTACTCTTTCTTTTGGGAAGTATAATCAGTTCAGTACCTAAAATTTACTTCATGAAATCATATTTTTAAAATAGCTTACGCAAATTTATTTTTAAATGTTTTTTGCGGTTTCATCTCGTAAGTGCTCAAAATGATCCCCAACATTCTAACATGCAATTTGCTACGAACCTTTCCACAGTTTTCCAGTAGTAAAGCACAAACTCCCATGATGGTGAAACAACTTTCATCTGCTTTTCCGTAGTCACAGAACTCTGCATTTTCAGTTAAACCCAAACCGTATTTTCAATCATGTATTTATTATTTGATTATTGCATAACATGATAATGGAGCGTTAAAAGCTCTTTGCCACAACATATGAAAATAAAATCAAAACCGGCATTTGGGGAAAGAACTTAAAAACATTTCTAAAACGGACATAAATAATGGAGAACACTAATTTCTGTAGTCGTAGAACGTTTTGTTAGTGTTTATTTATATTATTTTTATTAGATTTGTTTTGTCGAAACGACCGACTCGACTACGAGAAGTAACAATATAACATTCGAGTTGTTAACCTTGACAATCATAATTTGCAAGAATTTCAATACTTATAAATTCAATAAACTTTGCATTTTGCAAGCTCATAAGGAAAGATACCCAGAAAACAATGCTACTTATCTACACACGTTTCCGCAGCGTCTATATTTAACTACATCCTCCTCTGTTACAGTTAGCACGTGGTTGAGATACGAATATTCTCGGGTCGAAAGCACCTTCAATTCACTACGAGCTGAAATCGTATGTTAAAAGGGATACAATATACAAATGTAACCTTGTTGAATCTTTTTCTATCCCTAGAGAAAATGAGAAAGTTCAGTTCCTCGACGATAACCAAGTTTCAACAGTAATGTCAATCAGATTGTTCTTCCTCAGTAAGCGAAACTAAACTCACTGAAAAGTCAAAGATGTTCTCTGATTATTTAAGAATGTATTGAAAGCTTGACAGAACCAATGATGTCGAAAAATTCCTGGACGCAACATTACACTTCGAATTATGTAACAAAAGGAAATAATGATCATTCAGAACGTCATTCACGTATTACCGAAAATCACAAGCAAACGTTTGAGAACAACTCAACACTCAATCTTCCTTTCCTGAACATGGGATATGTAACATTCGTTAATTAAACAAGGGTATTTTATTGAATGGTATACTGACGCATGTAGGGGTAATAAAATAAATTTAATGTTTGAAGGTTTTTTTTGCGCGTCAGAGGTGCTCCTACTTTTCCCCACACAGGAAGGGCAAGTGCAGCGCTCAAACGCTGCCTGCCGAACAGCGGAATAAAATAATGTGAACCGCGTCCGGAAGCGAGCGGCTGGAGGCGGAGTCAACGACCGAATGCGCGCCAAGCGAAAGTCCAGCCCCTGCGGCGACCCCAAGCACCACTTGGCCGGCCGAGGCGGCTGGCTTCAACTGCTGGATCAGGGAATGGGGATCCAACACTACATTTAGCTCCTACTTCATGTGTTACCTTCAGTTGTGGCCAAGGCGTTGACGTGCACAAATACAGTTCATTTCATGGAATCATAAAACTGTTACATGTTTATAAATTGTGTTATCTTTGTACCATTTTTCAGTTTTTGTTTTCGTTATAAGCTTACTTAAAGTGCTCTCTAGCACAAGCATTTCCTCATTGTAGTGCATCTTCTGTACATATGAACTTATAATATGTACTAAAATTATAATAATTATAATAAAATTATTGTTGTTTTTTTACTATTATTATTATTATTATTATTATTATTATTATTATTATTATTAGCGTATCAGCCATTTATGACCACGCTATACTTATCTTCCGAGGCGCAGAAGAGACGAAAGACTGTAATTAAGGGGATCAGTTTTTTTACTGCTGTATCTCTTGATAAGACAAGGTTGTTACGCGTTGAATTAAGAATAATAAGGTGATAGGATGATAATGCGGGGTGAAGGGGCAATCACAAATACCACCATGCCTACGAGGACTCGAACCTGCAGCCTCCTCCCAACCGCCGGCGCCACGGAGATGATCCCACACGATTCTCGATTTACGATTCTCGGGTTTAATTCGGAGGAGTTTGGTGGCCAGGGGAGTACTGTGACTCTTCCTGGCGCTCTTTTAATCACGCACGAACACTGCGGCTGTTTGATACTTTACAATCTGAAAATTCATCGTGGATTTGCTTAAACTTTATAACTGTCTAGGAAAAAATCTAAACATGATATCGTTCAAAAAATATTTGTTTCCACAGGCAGCTTATAATTTGAACTTCCAGTGTGGATCTGCACTTCCCTACTATAAATGTAAACAAAATAAACAACGCTCCTACAAACACGGAAGATGAAAGACGTTTTGAATATATTCTCTCCTCTGCACATTAAATTTTGTAGGAGCAATATGATGAAATGTATTTTGGTTTTTGCTGGTTGGTTACCAAGCGGCAATTCCAAAGTTTTTTTTGGTTTAGTTTATTTTAATATTTTCGTTCACAATTTGATATTGAAGGCTTTTTAGTTTGTTGCAGTTTCAGCAGAATCCTACCGTTTAGTGGAGATAATTTGAAAACTCTGACCTACGAAGCAAAGGGACAATTCTATTTTATAGGAAAGTATGTTCCCTAGCGTAATGGAATTTGCATTTAAGATTACACTTCTCTTCAATGAGGAATCTAATAAATGTTCCCGGAAGCAATCCTGACCATATCGCTTTTTGGTTTTGTCGAATATTACCAATAGAGCAATTACATTTCTAAAAAAACTAATATTTCTAACCTATCCCGCAATATAACACGTAATCCACTTACGTTTGTTCATAAATACTTCAATTCAATAATTTCGCAAAAGAAAATGTCTTATCATGATACTGAATTTGAATTTAGGAAGCATATGGCACATTATCAAGAATATTTACCCAAGATAAAACTCACAACAGGTAGCTGCAACCTCCGTGTAGCTTTAATTAATAAATGCGGAACCCGTATCTTCATAGCATATTGTCACCATGAACAAACAACGAAAAATACACAGAAAGAATACTAAATTAATGCACGCTAATCCCAGCAATATCTGATAATGCTGCAAAATTTAGAAATGAAATAAAAAATTAATTCCTAAATATCTGGGCAGCAAACATATCTTCCTCGCGTTTCGCCAAAGGCACAAGTCAGCGTTTTTATGAGAAACTGGGATGAATTGATTGAATTTTTCCCAAGCTTCATACAGGACACCACGGTTTCGTCCGCAATGACTTTATCCCAAGCCTCGAAACCACGTATCAACCCAAGCTCATTTGGGACACCACTATTTCCATTGCATTAACAGCAATGACATTATCCAAAACCTCACCCCCTTATCAACCCAAGCTTATAAGGGACCCTACGTTTTCCCTCGGAATGACTTTATCCCAAGATTTGAAACTCATTATCAACCCCAGCTCATATGGGACACCACGGTTTGCATTGCACTGACTGCAATGACTTTACACAAACACTTTGCTGAAACACACAGTGGTTTTGTAACAAATAGTACGTACACTATTCAAAAACAACGAATAAAACACTCGCGTAACACTACCCCATGAATTAAATATTTTAACAAAAACAGTCTCCACGAATACTGCAATAACATTCAGAAGCATATTTCCACAGAACAACAGTTTTTTACACACCAATAATACGAAAAAGGTGCTGTTCCATAAGACATGTGAATGACAAATATTTAATGCCTGAGCCTTGTTGTTCCATTACGTCAGCTGTGTCATAAGCAGCGGGGCAATGCGTATGAGCATCCAGTCGATTCGCGTAGAAAGCGAGAATAAGCGAAATGATGCAATAGCATTATTACGAGTACTGTCGCATTTTCTAGTCAAAACGTAAACTGTTTCATTTCTTAACTTTCTCGCAACTTTACTACATACGTAAAATAGAGAAAGTTAGGTAATGCTGCAGCGGATATAGATTCATGGACTTCATTTACAATGGAATTTTTATGGATGACAATGCACAATGACCCAGAGTCACAATAGTTCGCGATTGGTTTTCCATTGAAATTTCGGGGAACAATTCGAGCGAATGATCCAAGTGATCGCGATGAACAGTAACATACGTTCGAATATTGCACTTGTAAGTAGGCTTAAAGAACAATCACACAGTGTAATAAGTATGACGTGTGAAAATTAAAATGTAAACAATTGTAGAGAAGATGGTGATTTCTCGTTTTTTTGTGTGAAGTCACACTTTATTTCTTTTTTCACTTAATATTTTTCTTACATTACATTTTACAAATTATTCATAACTAGCATTTTTCTTGTGTCAATTATACATATTAATAACAATGATAACAATACTAATACTACTACTACAACTAATAATAATAATAAGAAGAATAGTAATAATAGCCTTTACCCTAGAATAAATCAGAACGTATTTTAACATATGTGTTCCAATTATGAATCGAAAATTCAATACAGCATGATGGTGAACGTGACTCATCGCATGCTCTCCAGTAGCATAGTGGAAAAGACGTCCCGCTCTAAGATTAAGAAAGCAGAGGATTCTGGAGACATAACAGTCGATTGTGTTCCCTTTTTTGTGCAACGAGAATACTTCACATACACGATAAACGACACATTTCCATTGCAAGACAATTTAATCCTCTTAATATCCGGGTTAATCCTCATACATCACTGTAATTGCACATAACAGTTTTCTCCTTTGGAGAATTACCATCGTTACACGAAGTGAACAAAATTTTCTAGTAATAGATATAAATTAGCACATTCCGTGGCGTAATGGAGAACACAAGGACAAAGTTACATACGACTAAATGGGATGCATGCCATCTGTGCAGTCTCAGTATGTCCACATGAAATGTTCTAGCTAGAAGGAATCCCATCGAACCTCAAAATGCATGTGTATTAAGATGGCCAAGAGAATGAATCCAATAGTGACGTACCAGAGGGTCCTAAAGGAATACGTCTTCCCAGAGGAAGGTAGCGGAGCTGGAGCACGAATTCTGGAGAAGGCTCTAGAGAAATTACTAATGAAAACTGTACGGAGCCAAGAACTGAAAATAATTGATTTTTAAAGACAATAATTATACTGAAAATTCCAGTTACTGATGTTAATAAATTTTGTTGTATATTAATAAAATCAATTATGGAAAACTTCTATTTAATTTTGACATCGGATATAGTGAACCAAAACTGTTAGTCCCCAGAAGTTCACTCTAACCGGAGTTGACTGTACAGTCGACTCCGGTTATAGCGAACTCGTGGGGGACTAACAGTTTTAGTTCACTATAACCGGAGTCGACTGTGTACATAAAAATCGCGCTGTAAAGGAAGCGCCTGCCCACTGACGGCGCTCCGCCAGAGGGCCCCCCTTCGCTCGCGATGACGAAAGAAACGGGCGAAGCGGGTTCCGCGTTCCGCGAGCCGCCCCGCCACGCGCCTCCGCGCCCCGCGCCGCTCCGCTCCGCTCCATTGGGATCCACGGGGTCCCACTGGGGTCCGTCGGCGGCCGGGCCGGGCCGGCGAGGCGAGGCGCCGCCACGCCTCAAGAGTTCGTTTACCCCCACCTCATTACCGCAATCTCGCACTGGGCCGGCCGCCCGCCCGCCCGCCCCCCGGCCAGTCCGTTTGCGCGTTCGGGCGGTCATCGCCGGCGGAGGCCGCGCCGCTGCAGATAAGTCGTCGCGGGCGCCCTTCCCCCCCCCAAGGCGGGGCCCGCCTCGCCACCTGGCGGCGGGCGCGCGCGCACGTGCGGGTGCGGCGCAGATTCCGGAGCGTCATGTGCTTGGAGCTCACCCCACAACGCCATTGCAATTTCACTTTTAAAATTTATATACAAAAGGTTTATTTAGTTTATTGCAAAGGCCCCACAACGCCATTGCAATTTCCCTTTTAAAAATTTATATACAAAAAGGTTTATTTAGTTTATTGCAAGTTTATTGCAAAGGCCCCACAACGCCATTGCAATTTCCTTTTAAAATTTATATACAAAACAAACAACTTGCAAAGGTTCATTTACCGGGAGTAGGAATACGTATAGATACTTCGATGAAAATAGAGTAACTTCAGGCTTCTGATCAGATGCACGCGTTTATCCAATCGGAAACTTCGTTGCGACTTAACTTTTTTAATTTATATACAAAAAGGTTTCATTTATAGGATTTTCTGGGGACTCTGTACAAAATAATATGTATGGGGAACGCATAACTAAAAGTCCAGAATGACTTTTCCAACATAAAAAAAGCGACAGACATCTGGCTTTCAAATTGAGTTCTCTAGCGTTCTCAACATATATTACACTTTTTCCTGCACCTAAATGAGAAAGACCGAAATTGCAATTCAATATAACATGTTATCAAACGGGTTGGTTTCCTACGCAAAGAACAATTCGCATTCTGACATAAACGACACACATTCTATTAATATGTACGATAGTCGTACGCGTATATTACATTTAAAATCCACAGAAATATAATTTTGAGCAAATGAAACGAAAGCGTACATCGTAAATACAATAACAAAAAAGAAACCTTGGCCGGGCATTTTAGGTTTGGCTAAAGCAATCAGAGTAAAGAACATTCAGTGCGAAACGTACGAAAGAAGTTTCCTAGTACTAATTCTCTGTTTACGTTTGTTATGACGTATTAAACATATGGAACAAACAAATTCAGGATATTTAATTATTGACCCAGCTCACAGGCTCATTTCAACCAAAGTGGTTGTGCCATTAGCAAAGGTGATTTTACTCTCATACAATACACCATCAATTACTAAAGATTACATCATTACGGCACTTTCTTAGCTTCCCTGGAAGGTTAAATAAATACATATTCAAGTCTGCAGTCATGAGAAGTATAAGGTCAACAACTTGCAAAGGTTCATTTACCGGGAGTAGGAATACGTATAGATACTTCGATGAAAATAGAGTGACTTCAGGCTTCTGATCAGATGCACGCGTTTATCCAATTGGAAACTTCGTTGCGACTTAACTTTTGGTTATCCAATCTTCGGCTTCAATACCAAGGATTGGATAACTGCGTCTCAGTTGACCGAACGTCACAAGTCACTCTATTTGAAACGAAAAACAGTCTTCAGTAAAAACGTACATATCTTAGTACTTGCTCTCATGAACGATTAAATCTATAGACACCCCTATCTTTGTAGTGGATTTTCTCAGCCTCCACTCTGGCACCCTCCTATTTTCATTCACACGATTATAAAATACTGAAGATTTAAAATTACTTATTTTAAAAAATGGATCATTCTTATGCATTGAATTGAAAATTCAAAAGAATTTACGATACATACGAAAACTCGACTAATTTACTACAAGTGGACAAACCAGAGTTTCTTTGTGCTTCTAGTCCCCAAACGCTATTATCTAAAATGTTAATTGCAAGGATGATTGGGCGTAATTTTCCTAACGTTATGCTAATACCAAGCTATTCTTAGTGATTGAACTCCATAACATTAGCAGACCAGTGGCTCTTGTGACATCAATGACTCAATGAAAATCCAAGTTACGTCATCGAATAAGCGAAACCAGTCTGTGCAATCACATGCAAACACATGCCTCGTTGTCAGAGTGAGGAGCCAGAGTTATAGACTGAGAGAATGACATCGATATTAATCTGATTCTCATGCTTTCTCAGCCAATGAAATTTCATTTGCTCACGATAATTCTATTACACTTTCACATTGAAATAACTATTTCTATTAGTAAAGTTACGTTTCATGATACTGCAACTGCTTTACATAGCATAACATGAAATATTAATCGCTTGCTCCACGTTTCATCGCAATAAGTGAGTATAAAGAAAGCTAACAAAATTGTCTTGGCTCCCTGAACAATTGTGAGCAGGTGGTTGTTCATAACACAGCATAAGATATGCTGCGTTTGAACACACACACATGCCAACGTGCGTTAGAAATTTATGTATGAAAGAAATATTAATATTCATGAGACTTCTAGGGGCAAATTGAAAACCTTTCCGCCAGTTTCGCAGGTCCGAGATGACTCCTCGAAACTTCGTACCGCAAGTTCAATCCGCAAGCCCTGATGGAACATCCATTATTTGCAAGCAGTGTTTTTCGCAGCAATTTTGAACTGCGAAGTAGCCAGAAAATTTAAGAGCATAGACAATTTTTAGGTTTTAATATGCTCCAACAAGATCATGTGTAATGGATATTTTTTAAAAAACGCTACAATGATGAAATTGACGGGGGAAATATATTTATAGGGTAGATGCAAGGAAATATTTATGATGTAGACACAAAAGGATATCGAAAACTATTATTTGTCAGTTTTGCAGAACACAATTGGTTATTCACGCCGTGACACGTCACCTGACGTCGCTCCAGTGTTTCACTTTTTCGACTGTCGTTTGCTATCCTACGAAGGAAATGTGCACGTTCAGTCGGTGCCAGAAGTACATAGGAGCTACTCTAAGAAAGGACCAGTTTGACAGATCGAGATACAAATTAACGCCATGTCGGCCGACGCAAGAGGTAGTGTCCAAGCCATTTTCAAGCGAGCCAGCTGCAAACTAACGCATTAATGAACTAAACGAATACACATTACCTGCCGTGGCCAACCAGTAGCTGCCAAAGCGGTCCTTTTTCATAAGTAATCCCACGAGCGCTTTAGAAATTATCGATTAATCCCCGATCCGCAAAGCCAGGAGGGGATTTATCTGAGAGTTTTCTAAGCACAAGTGGTATTTAATAGGACTATTCCGCGAATGAAGTTATGGCTAAGAGAGTTCCAAAATGCGCCAAATATTGAAAATTACTGAAAGCTATGATAAAATCAAAATTGTTATTTTATAGTACATACGCGGTTCACTGGACATCGACAAAACAAACGATGTGTACCGCCTCCTAAGTCGACGAGTCACAGTTTATAATTGGCTAGTAGGAAGAAGCGGTAAGAAAAATCGGATAGAAAAAGCGATAAAGTTTTTGAGATACACTGCTCTGATTGGGGTATTTCGTATGTATAGTTAATTGGTTTTAATTTCACGAGTGGAATGGTCAGAGTAATCTCTCTTCAGGGACAGCTCGCGTTAGAAGGGGAAGCAGGAGGGGAGGCTAGTGATGGCAAATTTTATAAAAACATCGATAAATCGATGTTTCGATACATCGCTAAAGGGTTTTCGATGTCAATGAAAACAACGACGAGAAAACATCGATGTTTTAATTATAGACTGATAAACATGCTATTTTATGGTTTGATTACCAGCATGTTCATAGTATGTAGAAATTATCGACTGTAAATAATAAAATTAACAATAAAGAACAGTGTTTTGCTATCGATTTCTTGTTTCACAGTCGATTCAGGCAATGACACGCCTGGCAATGACATACATCCATAACACGAGCAGCTCCCTCAGATTCCCTCAGAACTTCCTCAGATTGCGCAGGCGAAATGTGTAGTGTGATAAAGAGGAAGACGCAAAAGAACGATAATGCTGTACATTGCTGCTACTCTACGACATGCTTAAACCTCATTATAACATAAAAATATTTAAAAATTAAAAAAAAGATGTTCTTGCAACAAATATCGATGAGGAGAAAACATCGAAAGCAACATATCGATGTTAATGTTTCGATGTTTCTGGTGGATATCTTCGATGTTTTTGCCATCCTAGGAGGCGCGTCTCCGGCCTGGAACATTAATTAAAAAACATCGATGTTCTTGCAACAAGTATCGATGTGGAGAAAACATCAAAAGCAAAATATCGATGTTAATGTATCGATGTTTCTGGTGGAAATTTTGGATGGTTTTTGCCATCCCTAGATTGCTGCTACTCCACGACATGTTTAAATCCAATTATAACATAAAAATATTTAAAAATTAAAAAAAAGATGTTCTTGCAACAAATATCGATGAGGAGAAAACATGGAAATCAACATATCGATGTTAATGTATTGATGTTTCTGGTGGAAATTTTGGATGTTTTTTGCCATCCCTAGATTGAAACCAATTATAAAAGAAAATATTTAATGTATCGATGTTTCTGGTGGAAATCTTCGATGTTTTTGCCATCCCTAGGAGGCCGCGCTCCGGCTTGGAACATTTAAACAATTAAAAAAAAACATCGATGTTCTTGCAACAAGTATCGATGTGGAGAAAACATCGAAAGCAAAATATCGATGTTAATGTATCGATGTTTCCGGTGGAAATCTTCGATGTTTCTAACCATCCCTACGTCTCCGGCCCGCGCTCGTGAGTTCGGCGGCGCGCGCGCCATCTGGATGCGCGACCCAGAGATGCGCAGCGCCGCGCCGCCGCCGCCGCCGCCGCCGCCGACGTGATAACACTTGTTTTCCGGCTGGCTATTAAACGCCTGCGGTCGCTACGCGCCGCCAAGTTCATCACCATCCTGGGCCGCTAGAGGCCCGCGAACGGGCTGCTTACTCTCGAGTTGACTGGCTCGTTTTGGGAGCCAGCGCTGAAAGCCTCACCCGGAGTCGCATTGCTCATAATGATCGTCCCACCAGTATTAGGAGAAGCTTTCGAAATAACACGCATTTTCAGCCATAAAGATCTTCAAAACAATCAAACATTTCATTTTACTAATAAAATCTACACTATATGCATTTACTGGAGAACTGATTATTAAGAATGTTAACGCTTAATGGCGCGGCTTAATCTGGTTTAAGTTTTTCAGAACTACTGATTGATAACTTAGGAAATTGACTGCATCTACTGACGCTACTGTAAAACAAATTACTGTATTCGTGAATGAAGAATTGCACCATCTTAGTACAACGGCAATGCGAGAAAAGCTGCGAGTCTTCATTCTCAAAGAATTTCACTTTACGCTATAGAGATAAATGATAATGTTAAAGAGACAAGGCAGTGTATTCGTTGTTAAGGAGGTTCATTGAAAGGCCACGTCTTAGAGGAAGACTCGAAACATCTCACAAAGGAAATAGCAAGATGAAGGGACCCTTTCAAACAAACACGAAACAAAAAAGCGAAAGAGTTTACGGTTGCCATTGAATTGATGCTGCGAATTACGGATGTGCGTCGTTCTTTTGAGGTGACGGCTGGGCGCTTCACGGAAACTTCTCTTACTTTAATAATAAAGTATTGAGTGTCCCTTGAACACATTGTATTCAAGTATCACTTGCATTGTGAAGTGTTCTGATAGGATGGTAACATTGGCTTTGGGTCACCCAACCGGTAAATTAATAACGGCAAACTGGTTTCACTCTCTCTTCTACTGTGGTAATAAATACAAAGCAAGTTTACTCTAGTGCAATGCAAATCTACATAAAACGTGTACAAAAAATTATTTGGCAAAATATGCATCGGATGGTTTTCTAAAGGTTTATAAATTACTTCAAGTATAAGGAAACATTCCTATGTGTCCACCTCCGATTACGCTGAATTTTAGATATGCTGTAAGCCGTTAGAGATGAAGAAATAAGCCTCACATGCAAAGAAAAAAACACAAAGTGAGACTTATTTCTTCGTCGATTACATCATTTCCAAATTTCAGTAAGTGAGGAACATCTTTGAATTTTTCCTTGTGAGCATAATAGTCAGAAGAGGTAGTTCAAACCATGTTTCATCGAAGCGGCACGGTTTGAAAACCATTATCCAGGTGCTATTTCTCAGTTCAAAAGTCACAGACATTCACACTTTGCCACTCCGTTATTTTTAAGCTTATTGAAGGTTTTCTGAGCTAAATGGACGTACATAACATTAACCTTCTAAAATCCACGAGCACGAAGTAATTAATTCATGTGGGTTTGTCCATGATGAGTTAGCACAAGACATGACGTGGTAACACACGAGTATAAGTGATTCCGTAATGCAATAGTAAGCACTGATGAGAGAACAATGAAGTTCAGAAACGTCGGTATGATAAGTAAATCAACTCATTGACCAACTCCTCATGAAGCGTACAAAATGAAACACCGGGGCAAGACACGAACACGAATATTAGCGAGTTCTTGCCCGCCTTAGCAGGCAGTGCTATCGATCTGCGCATGCGCAGATACACTAAAGTGATGCAAAACGTGAACTGCCTGAGCAGAAGATTTTTGATTGATTGATTTTTTCGTGTTTCCGGGCGCGTCAACTGCTTTGATTAGTCCCGTTAGTGTAGTGCATGTTTTTTCCTCGGGAGATGGCGGTGATCTTCTTCCGTTGGATGGAGAGATCCGGCGCCGACCTACCGTCGGCTAGTGGGGTTTCCCCCTAACCAGGACTCTCCCACCAGGGGCACGCCCAGCTGGGACAAGCTGTAAGCTCCCGACCGCTCCCCCGGAATATGTGGTAGTGTAGTGCATGTTAGTGTAAGTGTGTGTGTGTGTGTGTGTGTGTGTGTGTGTGTGTAAGGGGAGAGAAAGGAAGAGGAAGGAAAGATCGCGCGCGGTCTGTGGCCCGTTTGGTTGGGTACTGATCCGGCATTCGCCTGGTGTTGATCGGAGAAACCACGGAAAACTACGGGTCAGAGCTGCCGGCCGCTAGAATTCTCATCCAGACAGCGATCCAGAATTCGATCTAGCTAAAAAGCTAGTGTCGAAAATCCTGCCGCCGTCAGGACTCGAACATAGGACCTCCCGGTCAGAGGTGCTGCAGTGACATCAGTTGATGCGCTGAGCGACCGCTCCCGGTAGCAGAAGATAGATAATGTCTATGTCCCTCTAATAGTAACTATCCAGGAACTGGGATTGCACTGTAATTTCATACAAGGTAATTCCATGGGTAATTAATTTCAATTGAAACCTATTATGCCCAGCTCTGGTACGTAGGCCGTAAAATCAATCAATAGGAAACTCCCAACATCTTACACCCACAAAAAACGAGTCGCCCTAAAACGAGCAAAGCGCAACATAACCGAGTCGTAAGTCCAGGAAGTATTAGCGCACTGTCTGTTCCGCCGCAACGCAAAGTGTGAAAGTGGCCGGCCACACGCGTGCGCGCTCTCACGCGATAGCGGTCGGCTTCCACCACTCTTATTCCTTGAAGTGGGATGTTATAAAGCTGCTACATTAAAAAGCAGCAGGATAATAAAAAAAACGGGCTTTTTCGTTTTTTTTTTTCAGGATACTTCTATTCGTGCATTGAATCTCTTTTCATTCAATCCATGACAATCAACAGTTTTCAGTATTTGTCTCTGATTTTCTATTAAAATGCACCTCCACTTCCCACTTCTTAAAGAATGTCACTAAATTTTCAGTAAGGCACGAAAAATCTCTTCTTTACTGACGTGAGAAGTTCTCAACCTTTTCTCCACTCTTTTCATTGAATATCTCCTAATCTTATCGTCAAACTTATCACTCGCAAATGTAATCCAAAAAATGAATTTAATTGTTGATTTTTTGCATGGCCATATGACTAAAATTTGTGAAGATAGTAAATGAAAACGATTTATGTTCACTTCAATTTTTGTTGCCGTATGCTATGTCAAACAATTAAACTACAATAATTATTCCTAACATTTCTCCACGTTTATAAATGAAAATTTAATAATGTATTGTAATTTAATTGCAAAATAACATTAGACGAAAATGAAGAAAAATAAATATATTTTATAAAAAAAATTAATACATTAGTGTGATATACATCGAAATAATAAAATTCGATTTTGGTTTAATGGTTTACTTGGCTGCTGGCATACCACAAGAATAAGTCACCATGGACCGTCACGTCGTCTTTTATGGCGACGATGTACGCAAGAGAATCGTTGAAAACATCACCCTATGTCTGCGGCGCAATGGCATGGCACTTGGCTCATCGAATTTCGTGACCTAACGGGACGAACTGTGGCTTCTGATAACCTTGGGGCTGCAGCACGCCAATACGCCGCGATTACTTGGGACGGCGTGGATAGCGACAGTGGCGCCGCGCCTACCCGCGCCCGCCCATCTCTCCATCCCTCCTTTGTTTTGAAAGTGGCTCCGAGCGAACGCGATCAAATCATCACTACGATTGCTTCTTGCTATCTGCAGATAACGCCTGACCTCCACTGCAAACATCCGAGCATGGCAGATGTGTCGTTTTATTTATTGAATGGCGAAAGCTTCGCAATGGAATCCACTCGCATTTGGATTTCTCATTGTAAATCATGTTCCACGACAAACTCGGTGCGGTAACGTCATTCATAAGACAGAATCAAATTGCATATGTTTATCATTAGAAATTCGATGTCTTATGTTGGTCAAAACCGCCAACAATTTTCGGAAAAAATTCCAAAAAAAACATTTTTTTTTAAACGTGAAATGTTTTTATGACCGATAAAAATATGACATAAGCATAATGTGTCCCTTCTACCTTGTAGATAGGGAAATACTTATCTCCGACAGCTGGAACGATTGCGAAATTGATGTTACTATCGCTAACAATTTTCCGAGGGAGATATGAAGAAAAAAAAACGTTCGAAGACTACATCGAAAGAAATAACATACTAGGCTACTTTGCGATAATTCTCTCTAGTACGGTTATGAGTAAACATTTTGTGGAATCCATTTCGTTTGCCTCATTGCCCAACATAACATAGATATGGAGTCAACCGTTTACCTAACTGCTTACATTACTGCTGGTCCTAAAACTAACTGTGCGTCTTATTTCAATAAACAGCAGAGGCGCAACCCATTTTGCCCGTGCGTGTGTATGACTGAGTGCGTGCGTGGGAGGGGGGAGGGGAGGGCTGTAGGTGAAGAGTCCACCGACTCGTTTTTATAAAGAATTGCCAAATTTAAAATTGCCAAATTGCCATTTACGCCAAATTTAAAATGTATTTTTATTTGTTGGTTTTCGGTGATTTATAAAGGATTCAACTGAGATTCTAGAAGTTTTTCATCACTATCCATAATTATTAAAAACTACATTTGAGGATTGAGTGTCGTCGGCTTCTGGGGTGGGGGGAGGGTGCGGGGAAGATCTGAAGCCCTTGATTGGGCCACTGGTACACGCTAAACAGAAGCTAGCACGCCAACGGCTTCTCGGCGTGTGGCCCAGGTCCAGCAGAAGACGCATCAGAGAAACGTGTCTGCGCACGTGGTCTCCTGCAAGTGGATGGGGAGGGGCGGGAGAGAGGGGAAGGGGGAGAAAGTGCAGCGACGGGGGCGGCCGGGCAGACGCCACTGAAAGGGAGAAAGCCCCGAATCGTGCCAGCGCTGCCATCTCCGCTTACTCCGCGCCAAAGCTTACCAAGAGTTGTGATATGACGGTCGTTCAATTGCAGAACTACGCACCAGTACATATCTAATAAAATACATATAAAAGAAATGCTTTGTGAGCTAACAAAAGGTCAAAACAATTTCCGTACACAACGAACTGCACAATTTCATTTTGCAATGAAAAAAAAAAAAAACTATGAAAGACTCAATAATTATTTCACAGGCGTTACTAAATTTTAAAATGAGCGCATTGGATTGTCATAAAAATTGTCCTGTTTATGTACACATTTGGTAGCAAAAAAATTGAATCAGAATTGTATTAAGAATGTGACGATTAATGTAAATAATAATGAAAGGAGATTGGCATTTAAACGATTAATTTTTAAGAAGGAAAGTCTAAATTTCCCATCAATTATTATTTAAGACTAAATTAAGGAAAGCTGATTAAGGAATTAATTTTAATAATAATTTGAACAAAATATTTATTTCTTCTTTTTAAACAAGAGAGAATCTGTAGCTAATTGAATTTAAGCAATAACTTCATCACATAGTTATCACTTTTCGTTATCAGGACGAAGAGCTAGTCTCAAAAGGCATCGACCTCTTTGCAAACACATGCGAAAAACACGTTTTCTCGCGTCAATCACTTGCTTTCGAAAATTATTTCAGTATGCCTAGCATCGACCTCTAGAAGAGTATAGATTACATCAATCGTTTTGCACCGGGCCTTCTTAGGAGACTAAAACTGGTTAGATGTTGCTACAAAGGCAGTACCACCTTGATTTCTGGAATGAGCAAGTGGAATCTCGTCGCTTCCTAGCTTCTTTCGCTCGTCGAGGGCAACGGGTTCATTTCCATAACTCCATTGAGCGCGTCTTTAGCGAAGGCAAATTCACGGATGTTCACGTCCCACGTAGAAAACTTTCTCCCTGTTTGCAGGATCGGAGTATTTCGCTCCTCGTTTACACGAATTCTCAGATGGATGAACGCCACAGAGTTTAAACGCTATTCGAAAGATGATCCGGTGGTATAACGGTCAGCGTACCGGACTGTTGTACCCGAGTTTGCGGGTTCAAACCTGATCGTTCCGTGGATTTTTAGGGGCGAAAAAAACCCTCGTACGCCTTCCTTCGGAGGGGAAGTAAAGCCGGCTGTCCCATGTAGTAGATTTACTGCATGTACAAGATCCTCAAGCCTAAAAGAAGCCTCTGAGCAAAATTGAGATCCGCCAGTTTCGTCGCCCTACGCTTCTTTCTTCGCTAGATATGAAAGGAGCGTATCGAAATTTGCGTGGTTAGACGGAAGAGCGGGCCTGATGGCCCGAGTCTCGCCACGTAAAATGAGGCAGTCACTAAACTAAACTAAACTGATCCACGGCGACTCAAGTGTTTGGATTTATGGTTAACGAACTATCGATCACATTGTCACTTAGTAAGGGTTAGGAGCCGACACTATCCGGCACAACACATTCTCAAAGCAACGACAGCCCCCCGGAAAGGAAATCGAAGATTAAATATTGCTCAACGGTTCCTTTGGATCCCGCAGTTTACGGGACAGTGGTTGCAAGGCACGATTCCAGAAAGTCTCCTTATCGAACGAGTTTCATGTGCATCTGACTCGACGGAGATTAAGGAAGGAGAGATAGCCCGTGTGACCGCACGCGTCCAACGCGACATCCGCGGCCCTGACCTATCCTCACTCGCTGTATCTCTCCCATCTTTTCTTCGTGTCTTGGATGAATCTTTCTCCGCGTCGTCTCCCCATCTTGTTAATAGCTCCACATGAGACCAACTACGAGAGAAAAGTGCTGCCTTCGGTGGCCCAGAAGGTTGGAGCGGCAATGCAGAAACGCATCGGTTATATAAGGCTTTGGTCATGTAGAACTCTGCTTACTGTACTCGTTTAGGCATACTAAGATTATTAACCTTTTTTTATTTTAAAAAAAAAGCGACTTATTTCCTATCGATCCCCTTTCACAAACTGACTTCCGTCGCCGCGAGATCGGCGAACGAAAGTTAAGCACGGGAGGTGGGAACTCGCGGGTACTGCAGTTTCACAGTTCAAATGTACGTGGTTGTTTTGTTACACTTGTGTGCGTAGTTCTGTAGCGTAAACACTCAAAGAAGTGGTAAGATAATTCGTTTCACGCAATTTCAGAAGAAATTCGATTCATGCCTCTCGATTAGATTTTTTTAAAAAAAAGTTCCTATCTCTTTTCTTCTTTTTTTCTACCATACCCTTCGGCAATGACGTTATTTGACACAAAATGCGTAGGAAGTTATGCGTTGGACACACTCAAGGTTGTTTTATATTAATCGTGTACGTCGATGACCGGAGCCGCTTCTTCAACTTTGACACGCGTAGCAAAGCGTTAACTGCGCCTTAAAAGCGTGAGATTATAGGCCACGCCATTCTTCTCGATACAGCCTTCATTTCTACGAAAAATAAAATAAATGTAGAAAGTACTCTTAAAATTTCAAGTTCTCAGTTGCAATGGTTTATATTGTCTAATCACTGTGAAAATTTGTATCCCATTAATTTTTTTCATATTTTAAAAGTAAGGAGGGTGAGAAAGAAAAAAATCGAACCCTGACGAACAAACGAACACCCTCCTTAATGCACATTTAGAGCTAGTCATAAATTAGGGAAAATATTCCGTACATAATATTCCGCAGGGAGACATGCTAATAAAATTTTCCCCAATACGTTTCTACGTACGGGATGGCGGTATAATTGAAATTCACAAATAGCAAGGAGTGAAACCGGATAATTTCGGATTATATGGCCGCCCGAGATAGGAAAACTAAAAACCTCTGAGACAATCCCGAGCGATGTAAGAAAATATAGCGTGTACCTTTATCTTGAGAACATTCAGGTGGCAGATTTAGACTGTATTATTTCTCTCTCGGAAGAAAACTCACTGGCGGGGAAACATGGATATGAACTCATTTATAATCAGTTTATTATAACCCGTAGCATGTAAGACATCACTCCCTATTGTACGTCTACAAAGCACGAAAAAAGTATATCTAATTATAAACAAATTCAATTTCATCAGCTGAGTTCTAACTTCTCCGTAACAAAATTATTACGGCATGTAATCCGGGAATTCCGATGATAAGAGATGGAAATTTCCAGAATACGCAAGAAATACGTGGTCCTCGAAGTAGTCAGATACAATCGCAATCTACCTCCCTGAAGTCGATTTGAAGTGGCATAATACTCATGCAGCAAATATCCAGAGAAGAGTATTCACATTACTAGCTTTTCTCCTTCACAAACACTGAAAAGACATCAAAGCTAGCCAAGAGCTGTTCTGTTTGGAATCGCGCTATATATCGCACCAACCAAGTTAATTTTGGATATAAAAACAACATTGGAACCAATAAAACAGTTTTTAAAATAGATTTAAACCCCTACACACGTCATTTTTCGGCCTTTTTTTGCTTCTCTTTAGAAAATAACATCTAAATATTATTTAATGGTATTTTTATTAACGGATTTTGCCTGATGTGGCAGTTACCTCGCAACACTTTTAAGATCAAACATTACTTATTTTTTACTCAATTGAGCAAACGTAAGTAAATGCTCACAAGCGCACCGACGAAAGTACTCAACACTTAATAACTTGTGAATCAATGAACGTCACCAATGAACGTCTATAGACAATATGAGTTAGAGACAATATGTCTTACTGAGCTCTTCGCGGTAAAAAGTACGTAAATAAACAAAGCGGCATATAACTTTTCTTTAATGATTGATTAATTGATGTTTCCGGGCACTTCAACTGCTACGGACATTAGTCCTGTTAGTGAAGGAATTATTTCCTGTGGGAGGTCGGAAACTTCCTCTTGCCGCCAGATGGTGAGATCCGGCTCCGATTGATTGATTTTTTCGTGTTTCCGGGCGCGTCAACTGCTTCGATCATTAGTCCCGTTAGTGTAGAGCATGTTTTTTCTCGGGAGATGGCTGTGATCTTCCCCCGCTGGATGGCGAGATCCGGCGCCGACCTACCGTCGGCTAGTGGGGTTTCCCCCTAACCAGGACTCTCCACCAGCGGGGCATCACCAGCCGGGACAAGCTCTAAGCTCCCGACCGGTCTCCCGGAATGTGGTAGTGTAGTGCATGTTAGCGTAAGTGCGTGTGTAAGGGGAGAGGATAGGACAAGGAAGAGGAAGGACAGATCGCTCGCAGTCCGTGGCCCGTTTTGGTAGGGTACTGCTCCGGCATTCGCCTGGTGTAGATCGGAGAAACCACGGAAAACTACCGATCAGAGCAGCCGGCCGCTAGAATTCTCCTCCAGACAGCGACTGAATTCGACCTACCTGAAAAGCTAGTGTCGAAAATCCTGCCGCCGTCAGGACTGAACCTAGGACCTCCCGGTCAGAGGCGCTGCAGTGACATCAGTTGATGCACTGAGCTACCGCTACCGGTTCCGGCTCCGACCTACACGTCGGCTTATGGGGCATTTCCTCTCCAGATATCTCCCCCAACGAGGCTCCAACATAGCCAGGAGTAGCTCTAAGCACCCGACATGTGTGGTGCTAGAGCATATAAGCGTGTGTGTATAAGGTGAGAGGATGTGACAAAGAAGAGGAAGGAAAGATGACACCCGGTCCATGGTCCGTTTGTTAGGATACTGCTCCGACATTTGCCTGTAATCGAACGGAGATACCACGCAAAAATACCGATCGGAGCAGTCGGTCGCTAAAATTCTCAACACCGCGGCTGAATACGACGTAGCTTTTTAGTTAATGTCGAAAATCAGCCACCGCCGGGACTGGAACCCTAGGACCTCCTGGCCAGACAGAGACAGCTGTAATTGTGACTTTGAGCTAAACGCAGTCGGTCAAGAATTCTAATTGTAATAAATTCTACTTGTAATTATAACTGTAAACATTCGTAATAGTTTTCTAATTGCCCTAATTCTAATTGTATTCATGTTTGCCACCCAACATTAGCTCAAAGAGAACTTTAATAAATATCTATCTAAGAATGGTAATGAACGTTACTCTTAAAACTCAACTCGTGAGGAATGTGGCGTACGATTTTCAGTGAACGGTGCTATCAACATTTATTAGGTTTAATGTTGCCATGCATTTAAATACCATTTTCTCTCTAGTTGTACTATTACTATGAACAGACTGCTTCAGTACTTCTGCATTAAGCAAGGGTTTTCACAATTTAAAAACCACTTTGATCGCAGGGTAACTTAAAAATTAACAAGAGTTTAAAGAAAGGAGAATCTATCCGTCAACAAATTTCACAAATATTTCTTACTTTCATGATTCAGTAAAAGGTTTGTAGTTGCTGATTAAAAAATATAAGTTTGTCTGTAGTATTTAGTTGATCGAAACTAAACTTTCACCACGGTATTAGATATACGGCCTTTTTTTCACATTATTTGAGAACTCTCCATTTGGCGGGCCCGACCTGGACTCCCCGCGCGCAGAGACGCTTCGGTTCGATGAAGAGGCTGAGGGTCGCGCGCCACTCGTATTTACTCTGTCAAGAAGCGCGCGTCTGTGTTGAGCCATTCATTGGTCCAAGGCCGCGAGTGCCGGCGTGGAAGGCGGCCCGGGACAAAGGCCTGCGCTCGCCAGCCTGTCAGACTGCCTCTCTGTGTCTGTCTGTCTGTCTGTTAGTTTGCTTGTGCACCTGCCGGCATCTCTGTTGGTTTGCCTGCATACCTGCCCGTTTGGTTGCCTTTCCCTTCCTGCCTGTTTGTTTATCTGGCATGCCTTCCTTTTTGTCTGCTGTTTGTTCGCATATCCGCATACCTGCCTGTTTGTTTGTCTGCATTCCTGCCTATCTGTCCTGTCTTGAAGGTTTCGGAGAATATTCTTTTATTATTTATTCAGTGACACGATTTTTGCGCATACCAAATACCCCAATTTCAATTATCTCATTCTATGACAGAATAATTATGGGCTTCGTGAATGCAAGGCCGGATATAGATTTATTCAAAACCAACATCCGAGTCTGTTAAAATCTCAAAAACTTATTACAACCAGTTTTCAATCATTTCTTTAACTAAGTTGAATGGCGGTGTGTGCGTCCTCCGCAAGCAAAACGAACAACCTACGCGAACTGCGTTTGCGCAGACACTGCCCGCAACTATACTTCGTTTTTTCTAACCTGGCCGATGACAGTTCATCAGCTGTTACGGTTTCGTCCAATTGGGAGGTTAAACGTCACCACAGTGACGACACCAAAAAGGCGTTTTAGCTCTCGATTAGATGACACCGTAACTGCTGATGAACTGTCATCAGCCAGGTTAGAAAAACTCAAGTATATGTGCGCGGGGATAGGGCTCGCGAGGCCGCTTTGCGAAGGCCTAGGGGAAAATCGAGATCGCATCCGGGAATTTCCACCCCCCCCCCCACCAAATAGATCTAAGACGTGCGCTCACAATAAATATACATGTGCTCGAGTCGAAAGCAAACCGGATACCATGGCGGATCTGGAGGGCGGGGGCTCGGGGTTTGTAGCCTCCTTAAAAGCCAACAATGTGTTTTGTAATTTTACTCAAATTATTCAAAATAATTACCACATATAGATCTCTTCACATTCAAATCAGTACTCCCGCTATGATTGACGTCTTTTAAAAATAATTTTAAACATTTTAAAAAATATTCATGGGGGGTCCGAACAGAAATTGTCTCCTCCCTTGAAATTCTTTCGGGATCCGCCCTGTCAGAGAGCTGCTTCCAGTTAGACCAGGAAAGTTTAACATCGTGTTCTAGCTGATGAGCGAACTCTAATTCCGGTTCACGCTTACTTCTAGCAAGTGGACATGGAATAATTGGTAAAACATTTGCTTCATCGAGCGAACTTCAGATCCGCTCCACCCCAAGAAGAATGTGAAACATGCGATGGTTTCAACTTCTGGAGTGCGATCAAGGTAATATTTCAAAGAGGTCGTGACGAATGAGAACCAGCAAATTAGGAATCTCCTCTCCATGATCACCACAAGCAAGTATCGACATCAAGAGAAAAAAAAAAGTCTGTAAATCTAACATTTCAACCATGGTATGACATACTCGTCAGGCTACAATTTTCCCTCCAGGTACTTCCCCCAGAGGACACTGCCCCCAGACGGGACAAGCTCTATGCTCTTGACATATGCGGAAGTATGTGTGGTTTCGTTTGATAAAATACAGTCATCTGCCGAGTTTGTCACAACTTGCTACTAATGCCAGGAACCCCTAGATACATTTAGCTGACAAGTAATGACTACATAATGAAATGCATGAAAATGGGAAATAGAACATTGAGTTATCACAAATGGCAATAACGATAACTGCAGTGAATGTGAAATGTATAAATTCCCAAGTTACGTACACATGGAAAACGCATTCCAAGAGTTCCGGCATGATCCAGGAGTCAGTGCGTAGGAACCGTTGTATACCTAACCGTTGGAAGCTAAAACCGCGGGCATCTTCGGAGTCTGCGGAATGTCTCTCCGCCCACATAAACACGGCGTCACAGCAGCGCAGCGAGTGGCAGCACTGGCGGCCATCTCAAACAGAACGGACAGCCTGGAATGTAAACACAGGAGCTTGGCGGAGCTGATACCCTTTCAGCAATAAAATTTTCTTGCAAATTGTTGACGACTAGAGAGCTATGATATATCATCGACAATACGAAAATACTTACACAAGCCTGCGACCTGAGAGATCGGACCAGTACGAGGTCGGGTTTTTAGAAATAAAAACAACATGGACTGCACGCTCTATACTATTATTTTGGATTCAGATAGTTTACTACGTAATTATTACTGATTTTGTATTTTCCTCGTTCATATCCAAATTAGTCTGCACGCGCTCTAAAAAAGCTTTAAGCTCAACCGGGAATGGATCCAAATGGAAGCATTTGATGGTCAAACATTTTGTACGAACAACGTTGTCTTTAGTTTTGGAACAGAACGTCCAAATCAAATTGAAATTTCCCCTCACATTTTTTAACACCCTCGCAGATAAGTACAAAATCTGAGCAACAAAGTTTCGAAATACGTACAATTTTTTCTCGCTTTATTCTTCTCATTAGTCAAGTCCACGCATTCCAGGGGGCTCCACAAGTCTGGGCATGACAGTGAATACTGAATCCGGGCGAGTACTTGGGCAATTAGTCTCATAAGCACAGTGCGTGTTACATTCAGAGAGGCGGCAGTGATATTCCCCCGCTGAAACACAACATCCGGCGGTGACATATTCGTCAGGCTACGGAGGAATTCCCCCTCCAAGTACTTGCCCCAGCGGGCACCGCCCCAGACGGGACAAGCTCTAAGCTACAGTTGTAGACTTCCACGGCCTTCTTGAGAGCTCAAGAAAGCCACAAGATGGCCGAATCATCAGCTCCATCGACCATGACGCGGCTAATCCCGGACAGCCAAGAATTCAAGCTCTAAGCTCTTTACACATGCGGATGTAAGTGTGGGGTTGTTTGTTAAAACAGAGAAGATAAGGACGTAGAAAGAAAAGATCGCGTGCGGTGCGTAGCCCGTCTTTCAAGGAACTACTCCAGCATTCGCCTGTAGAAAGAATATGTTGTCAGCGAGCCGCCCTTTCCCTTCAGAGCAAGTCGGGGCGGAAAAAAATTCAAAATTCAAAATTTATTGCTTATTTATCCTTGTAAATAGATTTTATTACATAGGAGTTTTTTTGTTTTTTTTTCTCCCTTTCAAAATTCAAAATTTTATTGCTTATTTATTTTTGAAAATAGATTTTACTACATGGGAGTTTTTGGGTTTTTTTCTCCCTTTCAAAATTCAAAATTTAAGTAGTATATGACTTAGTGTAGGGATCACAGAATTTTGAAAATGTGCACACAATTCACTTTTCCACATAGCACGTCATACGCAGTTTTTAACTGTTTTTTGACGTTAAATAAATAAATAAATAAATAAAAGCCAAATTCCCACAGAAGCGGAGCGCCCGAGATGTCAGCGCGCGGGAGGGCGGGACGAGATGTGTGACGACTGGGTGACGCGCGCATCCTGAATTCCAGCGGTTATTCTGGGTGCCTGACCACGCCCCCTCCCCCTCCCCGCGAGAAGAGGCTAGCGTCCGCGTAAGCGACTCGCGCGCCTCCACGCCCGCGCAGAGAATTGGCTTCTCCTTGCTCTTCAGGAGCGGGGGTGGTTCATCTCTAACGCCCAACTTCATAAAGAATTGAATATATCACCGATCATCAAACATATTGCCCATCTTTCCAATAATTTCTACTCCAACTTAAATACAATTAACCGAGCCGTCCACTACAACCTGGCCTCTATAATTGACCTACTAGAATTAAGAATAGATTTCCTCCGAAGCGTTCTTGAACATTTTCTCTCTAATTGTCCAAGTAGGGGCTCTTGTAGTTTCCTACACCTATAGTAAGGTAGTTTAGTTTTAAGTTTTTAGTGTTAAGTTTAGTATAAGTTACAATGAAGCCAGCAAATGCACATGAGATAGTAATTTAGTACTGATCTGTGTAATTTCCAATCACTCAATAAATAAATTATTTATAAAAGGGGGGAGCAGCCACCTATGGCTTTCTGCTCGCGGTGACATTTTTTACACCATTATTTTTTTCCTAGTTCTTTTATCCAGTCGTCAGCTGGTTACCCTTTACGGCCCAACGGGACGCATATTCGACCATACACTACACTGCGGTTTTTACAGAGCTGCCTCTCAATTCCTCTCAAGGCCCGTCACCACGGTGGCATTATGTCACGGTTTTCTTTCTCGGTCGTACCGCTAGAGTCGCTTCATCTGCACCACTGTTTGATACGGTCGCGAGCATGCGACATCTAGCGGGACGACTGAGAAAGACGCGAAAAACCCGGGCCGGAATTGAGAGGCGCTCTGTAAAACCCATGGAACCTTTCCTGTCTGGGTTCAGTAGAATGCGAGGTCCTCGACGACCCCACAACTTTCATTAAAAGACTCTTTAATAAAATCTAAGATAGAACACGATCCTACAAAGTTTAACAGTTCTTCTCCCTTGAAGAAAATGTAGTGGTCCAAAGACGTTTGGGGAGCTGTGATGTAAACGCTGGCGGACGTGCTGCCAAAATCGTAATCGTTCATCTGCGGGGGCAGCGATGACGCTTTTGCCGTGGAATCCCACGCTGAACAGTGGGACGAAACGGCACCCAAAGGACACACATCTTACGCTGTTTTCATGCAAATATTTTAACCCCCCCCCTTGAATATAGAGGAAGCCCTCTACTTTGACAGCGTGATATATCGAACCCGATACCTTGCGGATGTCTGAAGCTTCTTCGGATTCCCCCCGCTGCAGACAGATTTTTTCAGCAGCAGTCACCAAAGCGCGCGCATCCCAAAATGCATAGGCATTCCACCTCCACTCCCCGCACGCCCACACGCTGCTCTTACACAACGGCGGCCTAAAGCCAGAATACTACGTGCAAATAGAATTTTCTCATCTTTGCTAACCTGCAGAGAGCAGTTTTCCAAGAGCAAAAATTATGCACAATAACGTCAACGATTTCTTCGAACAATCGTTTTGAAATGAGAATCAAACGAATAATCAGAACGTGGCTCAAATTTCCGATCAGTGCACGCACCTCTCAGTTCTTATCAATACATCTGTGCAAATTTTTCGATTGTTTATATTCCTGGTACTTCTAAAACACTGACACTGTCAAAACATATTAATTTGGACGTTATCCAGGAAATCCCCAACAGCCTGGATGCAATCAGAAGAAAAGAGACACTTTTATTTCTTCAACTGTTAGATTGCTGTTCTCTGGATACTACTGATCTCCACTTCTCGGAAACAACTAATTAGCTTCAACAAGAATATATTGTGACAATTGGCTGTGATTTTCGCCTCTGCCGCACACCAAGCGTACGACAAAAACACAAAGTACAGTCCGAAACCTCATATTTGCTTGGCGCAATCACATTATTTACAAAGGCAATTTGCAATGTGAAATGGAATATTTGAAGAAAAAACGGTAAAGTAAAAAAAAGCACCGTGATCTGGCGGAGTTTCCTCAACCGAAATGCTATCCTGTCATGATTTTATAAATAATATTATTAAGAACTATGAGCAAAATAAATAAGTTAAAAGAAGTCTGCATATGCAAATTAAAATTTAATGTTTTTGGCAAACACACCAAGTTCCGTATAAATGAAACATCATGTTACCAGTATACTACCAAAGTTTTTAAGGAAGAAATGTAGCTAAAATGATTGCCCTGTAAAATTCCTAAATCGAACTATAGACCGTTATTCTATCTAAAGCATCGATTTTCAATGCGCGCGAACTGCGTGTGAAAGGAGCTTTCCGTGTCGTTACTCAGGAACTCGAATAAAATCCAGAAACAATGACACGGTTTGTTTTTTAATGAAAAATAAAAACATTCGATTGTATTTATTCTGTCTATTTCCATATTGTGCGTTCCGACTGAAATTTCATACTCAATGACTCACTGCTTACGACTTAGCTGACGCCATTCGATTACAAGGCTTTAAGGAAGATACAGCCCGCCGCCACCTGTGTTCACATGTTGTTAGGGAACAGCAATATATGAGTTATTCGAGGGTATTTTATTGATTTTTTTTTGGGGGGGGTAAATTTTGAAACACCTTATACACTATAGAAAAGGTGTTCTTACAGAATTACATTCCAATCACAAAACTTGATTACGTCGAGGACTGGGAGTAAGAATAAGCGTCCTGTCAATTCACACCACGGTATGAACTAATTGAAAAAGTGCAGCCAACAAAAACAAAAAGTTGGGAAATGTTAAGAAAAACGCCTACATACATCGCCGCATTCAGCGTCCCTTGTCTGTCTCCCTTCGCGCCTGTGCAGGCGCCCCGAGGCAACCCGCAGCACCGACCTGTATTACGTCACGAGGGCACCCCTTCAGCCAGCCATCTCCAGCGAACAGGTTGTAAACAAAGCCTCACCTGCGAAGGTATCGCTAGAGCTCGTACCGGTTATGGCTATCCAGGAAGTCTGCCGTGCTTCCTCTAGTTGTCAACTAATCAGGGTCCGCCTCTCCCAAAGACCTGGATGGAAAAGCACTGCAGTGTGACTCATATGTCTGCACTGATATTCTTCTTGTGCAAAATTATTGTTGAAAATTAAAATTTTTTCATCCCATTTCTTTAAACTCTGTAGATCTTTACCTATAGATAATTCGAAAATAGTTATTTACATACCTAGTAGAGAAAGCGATTCATTAGTAAGCGAATGAAATGTTAAAAGTCGAGGCAACATCAGGAGCCGACTCACGCTTTTTGCAAGGAGTTCGCCGAAGGTATAAACTCGTACATTATTTTTGCACGAGTTTATGGAAACGTACAAGAAAATCCTCTTGAATCGTCCTGATTATGTAAATAGGAAACCATGTTCATGCATGCCGCCCTAGCGATTTGTTCACTCTACAGTACTCAGTTGTTTAATATTACTTCACTGTGGTATACGTACGGAAAAATGTTGCCGTACGCGTACCGCAAATGTTGCCGTACGCGTACCGCAGTGAAGTAATATAACACACTAACAAATAATACAGTAGCATATACAATAATACGTAATATTACACAATGTGCTAAATGGGAGTTACTACATATAGGAAACAAGATTTATCCACTTTTGCGACATCAGGGCGCCTCCAAACTAGTTTTTCTGAAGAAAAACCGTCACTTTCCACCGACGAAAAATTGTTGAGTTCTGCCGCACTACTGATACTTTTTCTTTACTAGTAAGTACATATTACCCGAGTAAATATCGTACATGTACAATACATTTCTATCATGAATTCAAAATAAATTACGAATGTGTCCTTGCAATAAATTTCTGAACAAATCGCTTTTCATAAAATTTTACTATCCACTTTAAACGGATTCATATTAATACCCACCTTGATAATTAAGAGTCAAAACACAATCAGAAATCTTTAAAGTATCTACGCATCTCAGCACGGCAGAACATCACCTGCATGAAATAAAATTTCTAAACATAAACGAAATATGAAAGGGTCAAAGAAATTAGAAACGGAATGTAGAGAAAAACATAAGTAACAAAATCCATGTGCGGATATGATTTTTTATCAAAGTGATCTAATGGGATCCTAATTTCTTCCCTTGGGTTGGCTAGATTTCCTCCCCAACCAAAACACCATCCATCAAAAAAAAAACATCCTCTTTCAAAACGCACGTAAAAAATTGAAACCTCCGTAAAAAACTTGGAAACATTTTAATGATTTTATTAAATTTATCAAATAAAATTATAAAATTTAATTTTTATGAATGGAAATATTCAATAACTCACAAACATGTACGAAACACAATTACAAAATAAACTAAACTGACAATAAAATACAAATTTCACCCGCTACTGGAGGCAACAGCAATTTCATTGCAACAAAACCAAACAAATACGAAGAAAACACAAGTACAAAATAATGCACATTACTATAAAATGCACACTTGTGTTACGACTATACTACACGTTACACATTTTTTATTCCATTACCCTAACATTACAATATTAGCGAAAATGTATGTTGACGTTAATGATGATTTGCATTTGAATTCTTAAAACTGAGGGTTTGGTATTCTTGGACGCACCAATACTGTAAAAATTCAATGCCGAACATGTATAGTGAGGAAAAGCCGTCCAATGTGAACATAAACAGCGATCTTCGAAAACGTAAATTGTACTGTATTACACTGTGTTGCTGTGCGCACAAAATGCGGAATCTTGTAAAAAACAATACAAAAAAATCCTCAGAGACCGCATAGTCCTGTACAAATTTCCTGTACTTAGCAGTACTGAAGGTATTTCAGTTTCACAGTTCGGACGATGAAAATAAGTATTTTATATGAACCAATTTACAAAATAATATTCCCCAACAAACTCCCAAAATACCCCAGCACGGGTTAAAACACTTTTTATTTTATTTTTTTAATTGGTTATTTAAGGTCGCATCAACATCTAGGTCATTAGCGACCACTATTGGTGTTAACGGTATGGTAACAATGAAGATGAAACGATATGAGCGATGATAGAGGGCGAAAGGACGAACACAAATACAACCATGCCCGAGGCGGGACTCGAACCGCGACCCTTCGGTCCGAGATCACTACTACACTACTGCCTTAGCGATCTCGGCCACCGGGCCGACTTTTTTCTTTTCTTTTTTTTCTTTTTGATATATCCCGTTTCGCTCCTTCTTCTGTGGTGGTGGGCGGCGGCGGTGGCGGTGGCGGCGGCGGCGGCGCGCGCGACCGGGCGCCTCGGCCGTGACGGGAGCCAGTTTCCAAACGAGTCTTCGCGAGAGGCGAGGAGTACGCGGCGGCCGGCTTGGAGCAAACAACTCGCAGTCACGCTTCGGCCCGAGTAAACGAATCGAAAGCGGAAAGCAATGCTCGGCGCCGAAGGCCGCCACGCGCCGCCGCAACGCGCTCCCCGGTGCCGTAGGACCCCGCACGCCCAGGCGCGCCAACGTGCGCCACCCAAACAGAATGAAGCGGAAACAAACGTTGAGAAACCAAAGCTGAACAACTCGTACGTGGCTCCAGAAAAAAAACTCGATTTAATTAACTGATTACTGTGTTCCCGGTCGCGTCATGTTCTACAGTCAATAATCCCGTAGGTGTAGTGCATGTGGCATGCCGAGATGAGTTCCTCCCCCGCTGGAATATATCTGGCGCCGAACTACACGTCGGGGTTTCCCCCTCCATGTAGGTCCCGCAGCGGAGCATCGCCCCAGCCAGAACAAGTTCTAAGCATCCAACTGGTCTTTCTCTCTCTGTAAGTGTGTAATGAAGGGATGAGGATAGGGCAAGGAAGAGGAAGGAAAACTCGCGCGCGGTCTGTGGCCCGTTTGTTAGGGTAGATAGATAGATAGATAGATTTATTAAAGTTCGCTTTGAGCTAATGCTCGGTGGCAAACATTATTACAACTAGATATACGACAATTACAAAACTATTACGAATATTTACAAATATAGTGACAATTAGAATTAGAGATTGATATCCTAGTTATACTTAATTTTTAATTAATTAATTAATTTTTTAATTAATTAATTATAATTAATTACGTACTGCTCCGGCCTTTCCCGTTATTGATCTGAGAAACCACGGGAAACTACCGCTCAGAGCAGCCGTCCACAGGAATTTTCCTCCGGACAGCGAATGAATTCGATCTAGCCATAATGCTAATGTCAAAAATCCGCATCGATAGATATTCAACCCCTAGGACTTCCACAACGCTATAGGGGCAACGGGAATGCTGACACTAATCTACATCAGTCAATACGACCTTTCCCATGCGCACCTCTTTATTTTCTGCCAGCGTGACCAAACGCGTTGAGCAGTCCCCAAGGAAATGCAGTGGTGCTTTCCGAAAGACAAGCCCGCCTACGACCCAGAAAAGCGGCGAGCAGCGACCCAAGTGCACATCTCAAGAACGAACAGACTTTCTACAAATGTCACGTTACGATGTAGGTAAAGCTTGAATCGTCCGTGGCGATTTTTAAGTGTGACGCACTTCCCCTATCAAGAAAATAAACGGCGATTCGTCATAGAACGATTGATCTGTATGCGAATGCCCGGAAAAATAATTCGAACTAGATTCGCGCGCGCGCACGGTGAGGGTGCTTGTATATACTTTAGCGTACCCCCACTAATGCACGGGTGAACTTTATTTCGTGGTAAATTAAACCAATTTTACGCTCCAAACATTTCATTTTTTCGTCTTGTCGATTTGGTTTGTTTAAAGAGTACAAATACTGTCAAGGCTAATATCGGAGAAAAAGATCCTGCTCCGAATCTACACCAAACAGCTCCCTTTCCCAGTCTGGATGATAACACATGCGCGAGGGAGGCAGAGGTTATCGCAACACCAAGTGCAAAGATTAAGGTACAGAGAACGTATTATCATATGTGCATCCTACAACGCGAGGTCTCAAGTGTACACCTTAAATATACGTACCATCCATTCAGAAGAAACCAGCAATAGCTACCTTTTCAGACTTGGTTTGATTAGTTTGAAATCTTCAATTTATTTAAATTTATTTATTAAATAAATCGAAGATCTTGAAAATGTTTGGAGAGTTTCAAGCTAATACGTATTAGCTAATTCATACTAATATAACAAATTAAAAGCAATATTCAATATAACTAAAATTGATACCTACGCAATTTCGGGCCATGCGCTCAAACAACTGCCCCCAAAATACATATTCTAATTCAATTACGGACGATTGATTTTAGGAAAAATTCTAGTTTCCTGAATAGGAAGTTTAAACAGCTCGCATTCAAAACATTACGGCATTGTTGGTATTAATAGTTTTCATAACCAGCGAAAATCAAACCGTTTGGATAGCGAAAAAATGAAATAGTCCTTAGACCAGCGAATTAAAGTCGGTGTAATTTCAATTCAGTTTTCTCTTTTGGAGATGAAGGTCCTGTTAACATGGACTGATGTGCATTCATGATGAATTAAAGGTGCGAAGAAGGAAAACAGAAAAAAATGGAAATTAGAGCGTTGTCTACACGAGGTGAAATGTTCCATCCCACCAGACGCCGTCACCACCGCCTTTCTCGCCTTCCCGCCCCGCACCTGCGATCGCGAGGCACGAGCGCCGACACCGCCGCCGCTGGCGCCTCTTTCAATGGTAATGCCTGACGTCAATGAGTGACGTTCCTCATTGGCCCCGGCCAAGGAGACGGTTCTTCGAGCTAGAGCGCCCCGGCGTTGCCAGATCACTTCCTGCGGCGGCGGCGGCGCAGGCACCAGGGCCACGTGCAGGGCAGGGGACCCAGATGTTAGGGTAGCACGTCCACGTGCCCCACGCTAGCGAACGCGCTCGCGGGGGCGTCCCCTCCCCTCCACAGCCCCGCCCGGAATGTGCGTGGATGCCCCTTCGCGCTCATTCACTCACGTGAGCAATTTTTACTTTCTCGCCTTACGAACACTTCGGACGAAGAGAAAGTTATGTAATGTAAATAAATAATGTACAATTTTCGGCAGAAAATCTATTACAGGGCCATGGCAACTAAAAAGTGGATAAACCTTGTTGCTAAATTTAGAAGAAAAAAAATCCTCCAACACGAGGTGTAGCCAGAATCAATGTTTTGTGGGTCCTTGATACCGAAAAATCGGTTGGCGGCAAAACGTCTGTGGCAACGCAAGCGCCCAAACAGTTCAGCCGATTATTTGACACTCACTGATACCAAACCAATTGGGAGCGGGGGTGAGTGATCGGTAACACGTAGAAATGATGCGCATTCATTTCACAAACTTTGGCTAACTCGTTCTTGAACCGTTTCACGTACTATTATTTCTGACATTCCGCCAACAGAAGAATGTTCGCACGATATCAGTGTTTTTATGTACTAGATAGAATGAAAGAAGAACACACTTTAAAACTTCATATGCGGTCTTCAGCGATATTCAACTGTTTTAGAACCTGTCAAAAAAAAGGTCTACTGGTCTGAACAGTCCGCTACGTTCGACGCACGTGCCAACGCAAACTTAACTACTGTTTCCCAGAGACTCGATTTGGACTTTTAGAACTCGTAAGGATACTTCTCCGAAACGCCAAGTAGCTAATAGCTAGTGCACTTGTGCACTCTTATTTTGCTCACCACGAGCATGCATCGATGCATGCAATCTACTACAAATGTCGCAGTCCTCAGTCCTCTTCATAACAGACAAACGATCATAATTTTTTTTTTGTGTTTTTATCGCAGTATTTTTGATATTCCACGATTAGCATCCTCAATACCTAATCATATAAACTTAACGAAACAGAAAATAAATGCTTAAAATTAAACATGATTTAAGTGAGCTATTCACATACTTGGCAATAAATTGCCCCTGTACTTATAAAACCTTAATTAAACGCAATACTGCCGTTTCCAATAAGAAGTCAAATTAAACGACAGCACCTGAAATGTCATAAAGTTGCTATCTGATTCGCGAGTCTATTTTATCTAATTCGATAAAAAAAAAGAATCGAATCAAACTGTCGGCGCCCGGTGTGAAAACAAACTCGAGGGCTATCGCATGATGGATTCTCTCGCACAATGAAGTCGCGCCTGATAAGCGGGGGGAGGGGGAGGGCGTTATCGCGCCGGCTGCCGTGCCGCCCGGCCAAGCGGGAATCAATTGGATGGCGCGCCGCGGCGGGGCTGGGGCGGGGCGAGGCGAGCGCCAAGGCAGCGCAATTACACCCCACGGGCGCGAGCACTAGCAGGCTACGACCCGCGTCCAAAGCACTACACGCCATCTCAGTACTAGATAGAATGAAAGAAGAACACACTTTAAAACTTCATATGCGGTCTTCGGCGATATTCAACTGTTTTAAAACCTGACAAAAAAAAGTCAACTGGACTGAACAGTCCGCTACGTTCGACGCAAGTGCCAACGCAAACACAGTTCCTTATTCAATTTAAATGCAGCGCGAAGGGTTGGCTAAATATTCCCCAGTTCAAAAACGGATTGGGTTTTTAAAGAACTCGTGAAATCCCGTAAAAACGATGCAAGTGTTTTAATGGTTTTTTACATAATTTCATATAAAATAACAAAAGTTATAATTTTATTCATCGAAATTTTAATTGAAAAAAGCACACAAACAACAACTAAATAAAGCAAACTGACAAAAAATACAAACTTCATTTAGTATTGACAACTTCAGTTTCATCACAACAAACACACAAATACAAATACAACACAAGTATACAATAAACTTACAGAAAAATCCAAACTTGTTTGGGAACTTTGCTACATGTAGCGCATTAGTTACTTTATTACTCGAACACAATAATATGAAAGAAAATTTGTTACTGATAATGATTAAATGAGCTTGAAATCTTAAAGCAGCGAGGGGGAGTAATTCTTAGACGAATCATACATGTAACCTGACAGTACTGGATAAATATTAGTTTCATTGAATGATTAAAATCAGTATTTTTCACGAACATAATTTAAGATATAAATTACGGAACACACTCTGCCCCTCCCCATAAAAACAAATCAACGCACAAAATAAGCATTGGATCTTTTTTGTTTACTTTTTTTTTCAACCCAGGCATTGCAACATTGTTCACCCTGTCATTGCTTTTCTACTATGGAAAAGAAAGTTGACTTGAATACATCCGAAATGATTTTGATTCACAAATGTCTTGTCTTATCCTCAAATCCTATTTAATTAATATTGGTATTTGTATGTCTACGATGAAATTAATTTCTTTCCTATACGGATTTTGAATTAATTTATTTTTATAGAATTTTGCACTACATAAAAAGACTAATTCAATAATAAGTCGCCCCTTCAAGCTTAAAAGCACTTACATACTTACTCCCAAATTTGGTAGTGAAAAGTTGAACCGAAATTATTTTCATTCAAATTGTCTTATCCTCAAATCAGGGTAGGTAATTAACGGACGTTTTGATCCATTGATAACGATTTATTAACGGTCTAACGTACTAATCTCTCTTATTTAATCTACTCAAATATATAATGTATTTTGTCTTCCGTAAATGTACAAGCTAAATAATGATAATTACTGATTCAAGGTACGTTTAAAATCATTCACATTTTGGCGGGTTGAAACATCACTGTTCCACGTGTAAATCGATTTGAACACGATTTTTCTTCAAGCACAAACATTTTCAAACAACAATAATGGTTTCACTTATGTCGCTTGAATTGTCTATGCTCTATTTTATTATTAAAAAATGTTAGTGTTCACATACACTATTAGCGTTTTCGGTTTAGCAGGTTCTGAAAATCAAAACCAGGATTCCAGATTATGCTTCGCGCGAGATTTAAATTTTGAATAATTTAATTACAATTTGATAATTAAAATTAAACATAATAATGATATAAAACTGATATGATTAATTACGTAATTATAGAAACCAAATCATAATTCATAGTTCAAATGAAATTCCAAAATGCAATCAAAATTATTGTAAATTCAAATCTTTCGCATAACAGCAATCTAAAAATTGGTTACGAAGTTTTTAACCTGCTAAACTGAAAATGCCATATTTAATACCAACCGAAATCAATATAACTAACAATCAGGCATTCTGCAAATGAATTGTTGGTAACAGTCCCATGTAAAGATGTGTGATTTGCTTAATACAAAAATAAAGTACGTTGGTAGAAGCGTTGTTTGTTCGTTCGTCAGAAGTTACTGCTATATATCAACTCACGATTTGTTTTTACAGTTAATCCGAATAGTTAAGTAAATCTGGTAATTTCTTTTACTATATGTATTTGAGATATATTAATCCCTAATATATTTATTGGAATGGAATTTTTGCCAATTACATAACCTAAAAAATTAGTAACAAATATATACAAATAATCATTTTAGATGATTTGATATTGTTTTTTTATAAATGATTGTCAAGCATAATATAATTTTTTATTGTATATATCTACATTTAGTAATATTATTCATGGTGACAATGCAGTAATGTATTTTTATAGTTCTCTGCAGGAGTGTTTTGAATTGCACGATGCCATTCGGCGCTGGAAGAAAACTGCTCCGAGTGGAGAGACGTACTTGAAACGGAAAATCTGATCAGGTTACTTGCAAATATTGTGACATTGAAATTAGTGCTAAAATTGAAAGAATTAGAGGTCATTTCGAAAAGTGCAGCAAAACAAATCCACAAGTTGATTCTTCAGTAGCAGTGCATCGTCTGCAGCGGGGTCTTCAGTCGATGGAGATCAAGGGGTCAAAAGGAGGCAGTCGTCACTCGGTGAATTCGTCGTGAAAACAACGAATGTGCAAAAAGAAAAACTGGACTATTGCATTGCGAAATTATTTTTTAGCAACAATATTTCATTCAATGCTGCGTCAAATCCAGAATATGCTGCAATGCTGAACGCATTACGACCAGGTTACACGGGCCCGGATCGAAAAAATAGGTGGCCCATTATTGGATAAAGCTGCAAATGCTGTCGAAGAGGAAATAAAAAGTGCTGTTGCAAATAAATCGTCCAGCATTACTGTACTTCAAGATCTTTGGTCCACCATCAAAATCGACCAATTTTGGCAACTTGCATTCACACGGGACAAAAAACTTTTTTATTGAATGCTGAAGATTGTGAGGCACACAAGAAGACAGCCGATTATTGCTGTGATGTAATGCAAAAGTCAATAATTAAGTGTTCGGAGTGTTACGGAAAAGAAGTTTTTGCCGTGTGTACAGATAACGGGCCAAAATGGTAAAATGCGCGAATTGTTGACCAAATATAATCCTTGTCTTGTCACATATGGATGCTCGGTTCCTTATATCAATTTACTGCGGGAGGAAATCATACCCCCCTCATTAACAAGACACATTGTGGAAGTTCAGAAGTACTTTCGAAATCATCATCAACCACATGGGTGGTTGAACGAAAAGGAAGGTTGTATGCCCCAAATTCCAAATGCTACCCAATGGAATTCATACGACGAATGTTTACGAAATTTACTGAGAATTACAGTAAATACGTTGAAATTCTCATTGAAAATGGAGATGAAGTACCTGTCAATATTTCAATAATTTTGCAAAATGAATCCATACTCAGGAAGCTACAAACCTGTATAGACATCTTTTCCAATCAAGACCAATTTCTGAAATTAGACGCGTACTCGATAAGATGCAAGCGGACTCAACCAATTTAGCAGAATCGGTAGAACTGGGTTGGACATGCTTGGGAATGCCGATTTAATACGTCATGAAAATATAATATAAAACGTATGACTAACGCATTACAACATTGTCATTTCTTTGCGAATTTAATGGATCCACGATTCCAGGGGAAGCGTCTGACTCAAGAACAGGAAGACTTAGCTGAAAATTGGATTCTTGAGATAAATTCTGATTGGCTGCCCTTTGTTATGACGTTCAGAATCGAAGACAACGACTATTACCCGTCATCAATGTTTTCTGATTCTGTCAGAAAACAGTTTACGCCAGCAAAATACTGGTTACTGATGCAATCGAAATGCTCGAAATGTGACAAAATTCCTGCTGAGTTCTTTTCCTTCATGATTTGCATTTCCAGCAAGTTCTGCAGCGATCGAACGTATTTTTTCAACTTACGGTCTTGTTTGGTCAAAATTACGGAATAATTTGGGAAAAGAAAAAGCGGAGAAATTGGTCCACATTTACAAGCACCCGAGAACGCCTACAGCAGTTTAATTCAGTTTTTATCATAATTATAAATATTAGATTTATCGATCATATTTTAAATGAAAAAGTTTATAATTTGTGTTCAAAATATGTTAAAGTAATATATGCGATGTTAAATATGTATGTATTACATTATTCTATAAATAAATATTCTAATATTGATATATTTGAAGTAAAATTTGTTCATATTTTTACTGTGGATTTTTTCTGGGTTTTATTGGTTTTTTAAATGTTTTTTTAAACAGGTGTTTTTTGGGGTTGGGGAAAATTGAGCCAACCCTGCCTCAAATTCTATTTAATTAATATTGGTATTTGTATCTTTACGATTAAATTAATCCGTTTTATAAGTGGATTTTGGATTAATTTATTTTTGTAGAATTTTGCACCTACATAAAAGGACTAATTCAATATTAAGTCACTCCTCGAGCTAAAAAGCACTTACATACTTACTTCCACATTTGGTGGTGAAACATTTTACCGATGAAACAACCATAATACGATTACATTTTGGTACAGTTTACAAAACACGTCCGCACATTTTTCGCAGTTTTTGACTGCCCGTACCACTACGTTCGTCCCAGATCATATACTCTGAGTACCTTTCTCTTTAAATTTGTTTACATAAACCCTCAGGCCTGGCAACGTGGTGACGTCCCCACACAATCGCTGAACCAGAACCAGCACCCTCTCCTGTGTCACAGCTAAAAGCCACCTCAGAAAAGCGCAAAACACAAGATCTCTGACGCACTGCCAATATTAAGGAAGTAGTTTGTACGGCATGTTCCACGCAACTAATCAGTCTATTTATTTGCTTCTCAGATTTGTTTTAATAAAAGCTAATTTTTTTAATTAACTCCTTTTTTGTAACTTTTGTTAATGAATGTAAGTTTAATGTATGTAAGGTCAAGATATTCTGCCACCAAGTTACTATACTTAATTGCAGAATTAACAATAAATCTAAATCTAATGTTCATTGCCTAGTGAATGTTCTACTCCCAGTCTTCCCAGATTTCAGAATCCCAATCCAGTACGGCTTCATAAATTCGACGTAACTTGTAAATGTCTGTGACGCCAGTGATTACTCGTGATGCCTGTGCTTAGAGTTGGCGCGAAGCACGTAGTTTTGCGGGTTGATCGTCGAGAAAACCTTTTTTTCGTGTTTCCATTACATAATTCTTAAACGTAAGATTTTACATCCAACGTCTTAACTACAGCAAAACATACACAATTGATCTAATTTGAAAAGCGAGGAAAAGGGTAGACTGGGGCCTGCCAAATGAGAGCGAGTGTGATCATGAGCGTGCGAGTGAAATGGAAAGAGATTGAGGGGGAACACTTGCGATTTTTTGGCATCAGACAAGTTTTTTAAGCACATTAATACCACACTCTCCCTTTTCGTTTTTCTTTGACAAACGGTTAATTTCCCTTTCTACTCATGACAGCAATAGTCGGATTTGGCAGTAGCTCATCGAATGAGAAAATGATCGACTTCACTGTATTAATGGAATTTACCATCTTTATACTTATCGCACTTTACTAAAGATAGAACCGAAACAAATTCAGACACCACACTTTTCGTTGTTTTTTTTTTCACGATGCTCGCAAATTTTTACAATTTTCATAACACATGCAAGTTTGTCGGAAGCTCGCATACTGAAATTTCAAAAGGTCGGCAACAAAAATCTCGACAAGCTGATGAAACACGTGTCAGGAACTAATACCAGCGCGAACCGAAGGTGAATTTCCCAGCCCCCAAAAAACGAAATCGCCAGAAATAAACATTTCAGTTCTGCATCCAGGCTCTTGCCTACCCCCCACACACACACACATTTCACTCTGCCCCTCCTTCCCGCCGACGCGTTGCCGCGCCGGCCCGCCATAGCAGGTTACGTAACCAATGTTGACATCCGCGCGTTGTGGCTTCGGGATGGCGAGACGAAGGGGAAGGGGGTGGGAGCGGTGGGGCGGGGAAGAGCAGTAGCCAAGGTTGGAAAGGTGCGCCGCACCTCGCCTCGCCTCACCTCGTCTCGTCTCATCTCGCGCCAACTTCCCGGCGCGAGCGCGCGCGGTCGCCAACGCCGCCGCGCGGAAGTCGCTCCCGTAAACAGACGCAGAGCGCGCCACCGGATCGGAGTTCCGGACCACGGAGAAAACCCTTTGACGCCCGCGTTCTTTACAAAAACCTTTACACAATACTTTACAACACTAATAACAAAATAAATTTAACTCCAAGTTATGATATACGAAAGAAAAAAAAATATTTTTTAGACCAGTGATCTTCAATTCGCGGCCCATAGCATAGTTTTTGGCGGCCCGTAATCAAATGTACATTTTAACTACTTTGTGGGCCGTTGTTTACGTTTTGACGGCTAGCAAATAAACACTATTTTCACTAAAAACAAAACTGGTTTTCTTTGATTGTGTTGGGTAAGCATTACAATATTGTTTTTTTTTAACATTTGAATGCAGCCCGCCAGTGTTCGGCACAGGCGCCAACGACCGCCATTCTGCGTCCTTCCTCAGGGCGAAATGCCTCTCGCGACAGCCAAGTAGCTGCAGACTCCGACCGCGGAGGCCTACGCTCTGATTCTGACGAATGTTTCTGAGAGAACTCTTGCAATCTTTACTTATCCAACCGCATTTTTTTTAATACATTCGTAAAGTCAATATGTTCGTGTCAAGAAGTTCCTCGTTGTCTCTGTCTTGATTCACTTAGTCTGCTTGAATTTCGCGAGCAGGACTGCACTTGGCAGTTACACATCCAACATTGAGAACGATCTTCAGATACAGTGGACAGCTCGACGTTCCCCGCCGTGAATCGAACAGTGGCGCAACCGCGACGGCATAACCAGAAGGAAACTCTCGACCCGGTGCTCCGGCCACTCTCCGCGCTTAGCGTCGGTCTGCTCCCGAGTGCCATCGCGATCTTTCCTGTACGAGGCAAATGTGGAAAGCACCCCCACTTAATAACAATAAAACAAGAAGACGCAGAAGAAAAGTATAATCAGAAGCAGCAGCACCAACAGAAGAGAAAGAAAAGGATCGACGAAAATGAGGCAAATGTAAATCTGAAAGTCTTCACCGATCAAAACCATTGAGTCGCTATTGACCAGAATCCCAGCCACTTAGAAATCAAAAGACCGTTTCTAAATTACTTAACAAGCAAGGGGGAGACGACGGATCGCGAACATCGCTGCACTGTTATGGCGGCTCCACACATTCGTTATTCGGCGAACACCGAGCAACCGCTCGCCGAATCCCGAGTTGCTTGCTATTTGCCGAATGACGAACATTCGGGGTTCGCCCTACCCACCGCGTGTCGGTCTTTTAGACACATCAAAGGGAGCGAACATTCGCCGAACACGTCAACTGTGCGGGAGCGGGCGAGTATAGCTCGCTGCTCGGCGAATGCTGAATGTGTGGAGTCGTCTTTATACCCACCGCGTGTCGGTCTTTTTAACACATCACAGGCAGCGAACATTCGCCGAACACGTCAGCTGTGCGGGAGTGGGCGAGTCGCTGCCGGCGAATGCGTTTCCCCCGCGTGTGGTCTTTTGGAAAAGGGAGCAATTCCAAACTAGCTCGCTGCCGGCGAATGCGAATGGGTGGAAGCCGCGCCCGACGCCCTGTGCGCCGCGCGTAGTCAACCAGCGCAGCGCCCGGATTACCCAACGCGACAGAGCGCGACGGCCGCGACCTCTGACATGCGCTGCAGGAAGTCCTACTTACGCGCGCGCCGCGGCGCCGCCGACTGCTCCCGCGAAAACACGCGCGGTGACGGGACGGCAGCTCGTTCTCCGCTCGAAGCTTACCACTTGAGGAAAGGCCTCGAGTAATAAGGAATGAACGTGGTATATTCTCAATAGTACGGACCGTGAATAAGTGCGATTGAATACATTTTATTAATATTGTTATACACGCATCAGGTTAGAAAACTTTCGAATTTGGTGCGTCGTAAAGACGACTATTAACAAATAGTATTCCTTCAAATACATGCTACATTCAGAACATTGTCTTCAAATGCCATTGCATCTTGGAACATTTTTAATGCCAGCCTTTTACTTTCATAACTCATTCAATACTCCATTGCAATGTATTAAAAACATTTTGTGTACGTCAATTATGAAGCTGACTTGACATTTCCGTCTGACTTGTTTAGGAATAGGCGAGTGACGAGAAAGAAAAATATTTGTTTTCCATTAGTAATCAACAGTACAATTTTACGTTTTATGTTCAAACTCAAATCTACAATCGCTTTTATATGACTGGATTCGTATAGAAGTAACCAATAATAATTCGATTTTTTTTTCTAGAAAAAAGGTTTCACATTTCTTAACAAAATTATTAATAATTGACACTGTCCAATTGTAAGAATAAAATTGCGAGTGAAAACTTATGTATGCAATTACAACGGTAGTACATATAAAATGGCTATATCTCAGATGACTAAGATTGTAAAAGCAGTTTCCATAGGAAAATACCTTGGTGAAAATTTCTCTGATATGTCAACAAAAGCACTCACCGCGATTGTAATAATACCAATGTCAAATGCATACGTTTAATTAAGTATTTATGAGAAAATGAGTAGTACGAAGTAACATGTTCTCATTATTTTGAAAGACTTTAAAAGAGAGTTCTCGTTTTCTGGTTGTGACAAATCACTACGTACCGCATCTTCCAGAATCTCATCCTATTTCGTCCGCAAACATCACAAAAAACACGGTATTTTTTCAAAAAGGGGCCGAACAAAGACTTTGCGTTTCAAGAAATGGTCTGGAATATAATCTCTTGATTTCGTCATATGCAGCTAAAACAGTTTCTCCAATCCTCAAGAAACTGACTAACAATTGGGTTAGTTGAGTATGAATAATTCATAAAAAACTGATTAGGAATCTCAACAAATAAATAAAATACACAGAAATATAACATTTGCGATTAAGTTCTTCACAACGTACACCCAATAACTCAAATACAATTTAGCAAGGTGACGAGCCCCTTCATTAAGTTTAATCCTCAATTTACACTTGGTCGCTCGACACACTATTCATTTGAAAATTACAAAACTATTTCTCGAATTATAGTACCTTCCTTTCAAATTATATTTTCCGATTTCTAGGCTCCCCGGATATGTTTTTAGCCAACAGTTTACCCCTAAAAACTCTCAACGTACAAAAAGCATTTACAATCCCCTTTTTTTCTAAATTGACACACTACGCTCACAATAATAAATTCATGACACCCTCCTCGAAATATACATCATTTAAACTTTTGTCTAATAACACGTTCCTTAATAGTAAGTTTTAAGGCGTTACTATGAAACAACTCCAGATTCACAGCGAGCCAATATTTACTGCTAACGTATTGTCTTTTAAAGGCGGAATTATAATAATGATTTTACCCGATTTTTGACCTGCTGAGCTTGTAATGTTCGCTGACAGAGACGTACATGAAGCAACCGCGTTGAGCCGCCGAACGAGACGGGGGCTACGTCCGCTACGTCCCAGGGACCCAGGAGTCAAGACGAGCCCAGTAGCTGGCTGCTAAACACAACCCTGCCACTGACATTCACCAACTAACAAAAGCCAAAGCCAATGCATTCATTGAATGTGTATTGAATAAACATTAAATAATACTGCTTCACTTCCTACGTCGTTCTCACAATTGTGGTCGTGGGACTAACCATTTGCATACCGTGACCGAGGGCTACACCTCGCCTCTGTAAACAATGACAATTTCTGGGCAATAAAGAGTTGACGTCCAGGAATAAAAATCCATGGATTAACATGGCTCAAGACAAGTCCTCATATCGCTATATCGGTGGTGTCTGGGGGCAATGCTTACAAAATTCAACAGATTTGTGGTGTATGTGAGTGAATATATTTCAGATTAGGGGAAGATAAAAACTCCCCAAACATATAAGCAATACCTACCAAATTATAATAAATTCCATCCAAAACGCAAGTGTTACAAAGCTTATAGTTGTGATAAAACTATTTTTCCTTATTTTACCCCTTCTTGACAGTAAATATCAACAAACATAGTATCAAAAACAAGAAAAAAACTGCAATCAATATTTCAATTTAAAATATTGTAGAAGTGCAAAAATCATCTGACACTATGCACATAACATTAATTTGTTTAACAAAAAGCATTACACCAGAAATCCAACCTCTGTGAAAAGATTTCAACATCATTTACATTTAAAAAATATAGTTTATACTACCTGTATGCCAAGGACATGCACTGGAAAAGTTTGGTGAGAGATGTTTCAATAGAGACTTGTTGTGTACTCTTCTCAACATGATTAAAACTGGAAGGTTCAACAACAAACTTTGCATCTTCATTTGGAATTGGAACAGCGACATCACATTCATCGTCCTCAGCTTCTGCCTCAAAATGAGACACCATGAAGTGGCCAGAATGGATACTCTCCTTTTCTGGCTTCTTTTGTCTGTTATCCACAGAATCACTTCCTTGCGTCATGATGGTCACTTTTCGATATACGAGCTCACCACACTGCATTTGTACAGATTTCAAAAGATGTCATTGACACAAGCACCGTTACAACAACGTTGTAATGCGATCACTTACTACACACACTACCCATTCTCGCAGCTGTAGCCATGTTATCATAAAATTGTGACGTTCACAACGGAGAAGCCGCTGCGCTATCTGCAGAGGGACTCATGTAACTGCGGTAAAGCTACCAACTGTTGGCTCTAAAATAACACATACAGACGTAACATTTGGTTTATGTAATCCTCAAATATATGATATCATTTTGAACATTTTTACACTGAACCGCAATTAAATCATATCTTAATTAATAAAAAATACATTTCAACAATATTTTAAGAGTATAACAAGAATATATTTATGTGACATACTGCAATTGACTTTGTTCTTATGGTATTCATTCTCTCATTTATCTAGAGCGCGGAATGTCTAAATACAAAAAATGTTTTACTAAAAGAAGGAATGTCAAGTGTATGGAAAAGTATTTTCAAAACTCAATAATTTAATACATAATGTATGGAAATGTATATATCTCAAACAGAATCGTACAATTTATCAATTTTAATAATAAGCTTTGAAAAAATCAGAAACATTACAGTTTTTAATTATTAGCATGGATAGTTTGAGTACTTAACGACACTGTGGCAGAGACATGGATGCAAAAACAAAACTAAAAATTCACAATATAACGGCTAAACCTATGGCTATGTATATCTCTGAGATATGGATAATGAAAAAGAGAGACAAACAAAAAATACAAGCAGTACATATGAGATTTCTGAGACACCTTGTAGGAGTTCAGAGAAGGGACAGACTGAGAAACAAAGACATTAGAAAGAAACTAAAAATTAAAGACTTAGTAGAGGAAATAGAAAACTCTCAAAGAAAATGGCAAGATCCCCTCAAAAGAATGAACAACAACAGATGGCCCAAACTAAAATTGAAGTATAAACCAGCAAGGAACAGAGACGTTGGAAAATCATGAAAGAAGTGGTGACAGCAGGAACACCTGGAAGACTAACTACCAGGAATACTGCATAAATAATGGAACAGGCTGATAAAACTAAACACCAACAGTTCATGATGGTGATGATAACGATGATGATGATGATGAGTTTGAGTACTTAAAACGCTACATCTTGGAACATTTTTTGCTTAAGTGCATCACAAATAAGGGAGCAGTGAACCATTTTTTTTAAATTTACATGTTACAAACACATAAAAGACTCAAAGTTTATACTTTTTGCTTTAAAACATTCATGAATATTTTACCTTGCCTAAGATACCTCTAACATTTTTAATTTATACTTTTGCAGAAACAAAGAATGTTCACTGGTTTAAAACATTCATGAAATAATTCACCTTAACGAATGTTTAAATTATCAAATTTAATTGGCAATGATAGAAACGACTTCTACCGTTTGATGTGTCCATACTATAGTGGATTTCTTTATTGTAGATTCACACACAGCTTTTCTTCTTCTTTAGAATAACAGAAAAGTCGGAAAAGTTTGCGGCTCTTCTTGAAATATGATATTTTATAATCAACTTCTTCCTCCTTGTCTTTTCTCATTTTGCCAGAGTAGAATATTTTCTTGTCCAGATCATTTGAAAAAGTAACTGAAACAAAGTCACCTATCTACCGATATTGGTTTTATCTACTCATTTATCACTGTCTTCTTTCTCTGTTATTCTAAACCCTTCTTGCTGGATCAGATAGTGCCTTTGATAACGTTCTGAGGGAAAATTATGGTCAATTTTGGACAGAAGAGGCATATAGCTAATTGAAGTTATTCGAAACATGTACAAAGATACCCAAATTAATGTAAGAACAAAAGCAGGTAAAATCCTCAAAGAATTTATAAACAAAGGAGTGAGACAAGGGTGCTGTATGTCACCCATGCTTTTAATATTTATCTTGACGATGCTATCAGAATATGGAAGAAAAAGTTGAAGTTTTAAATCCTACAGATAATTTTAATAGTAAAAATTTCACACTTCTGTTTCGGATGATCAAGTTTTGATATCTGATAATGAAGACACTCTACAAAGAGCTCTGTATGAACTTCAGATAATTGTAAAGGATTACAACTTAAAGTTGTCTGTTCAAAAAACTAAGGCATTCCAAGGGATTCCATTCCAAGGGAAATATCCAGTTAGATGCAAGTTAGTGGTTAACAACCAAAACATCGAACAAGTAAGTTCATTCAAGTTCCTAGGTTGTGATCTGTCTTTCAAAGGAGAAATAGATACTGATAAGAAAATTGAAAACTTTAATAGAATGTGTGGAACTATTAGCAGGACACTGAAAAGTAAAGTCAGGAATGATACAGTCATGAAATTTTATAAAACCTTAGCAGTTCCTTGTGAGCTATATGGATGTTAAATTTGGACTATGTGAAACATGAAACTCATAGTGATACTACAACTAGTAGTACTACAGCTAGGATGGAAATATCAGTAATATGGAGAGAATAAACTTATTCTTAAGTTTGAATGAAATACAGTTTGAACCAGACCCTCATGTCTCATGAAATTTCATTATTGATAGTTACATAGACCTACATGTATTATATTTTTACTTTTCCTCTCTATAATATAGTATTGGATGAAAAATATTCCAATCTTTTCAATAATACCATCTCAAATTTTTGGTTGTAATTTTCACATTTAAGGTTCTTTTGAGCTAAAACTTTACACATCAAGATTAAGATTTAGTGTTTTTTCAAAGGTCGTTATGATTGGAGCAGGTGGCAAGGAGGTACACATAACTTTGTACCCGAAAATCCAATGATGGATAGAAGTAAGTAGGTATCATGTATAACTCTGTCAGATTAGAAGCTTTTAAGTTGAAACTTGGCCAATACATTATAAGTAAGATCTAGATGTGCTGTTCCAGAGATAATTAGAATATAATATTTTAGGGTAATTTATGATCATAAGATTTTAATTTTTTAGAGTACTTTACGTGGAATCCCTGTGATATTTTCAATTATTTCTTTTTGTGTAGTTCTGATTTTCATTAAAACTTATAAAATTATCAAAATACAAAGCTCAAATGCATTTTTGATGTCCATTTTTCTCTCCAATGTTAATATAGAGATTTCTTTCTTAATTCAATTTATCCCTCAATTTTAGATTTTTAAATGATGTCATGCACCTTTTCAAAATATTTGTTAATTGTTGACAATAACACTCAAATGAAAAGTTTTGGTGTGCCTCACATTCCTAGTTTTGGTATGCTGCACTAGTTTCACTTGTTATGTTTTTTTAAGCAATATCATTGTATCACTTTCATTCTCCTTTTCTTGTGTTAAACATAATATGAATGCAAGCGATCAGGTCAGAGTCCTTTGGTATGCACTCTGAAGCTTCAGACCCTTTTATCATGAAAAATCTGAAAATTAAAAATATAGTTCATGAAATACAAATATACCTAAGAAAGTGGTCATCTACGAAGAATGAAACCAGCTAGATTTCCAAGACAGATCCTGAAATATATACCAAGGCAAAGGACAGAACTAGGGAGGTGGTAAAGGAAAAGATAGAAGGACTAGAAACACTTCAGTGACTAAGAGCAACAGGCCAACAGGCTTAAAAGTTTATGATGATGATGACATTAATGACGATGTTGATGATGATTTTCTTGTGTTATGTATTTTCTTATGTAGTATACTTTGTATATCCATGTCCATTTTCATTCACTTTTGTATTTTTTCATTCAAAGTTTTTTTTGAAATCACAAACTTGGGGTGCTAAAACAGCATGTACTTTCTTGCCTGTACATCCATGCAAAATTACGCAAAAAGTACTCAAATTTTTGAAAAATTATATATGACCTTATTTCAAAATCTACCTACAAAGAACAGATTTCATTAAGGGAAAAAATCTCTATCTTCATAATTGTAGTTTTAGGAAGACTGAAAAAATTTTGACCTTTTGCAATTTTTGAAAAATCAGTTTTCAACAAACACAAGACCTGAGCCATTCTCTTAAACATGCTTCACACTAACCAACAACAAAGTTTAATAAAAAATGATGGAGCCATTTTTTTGAAAATTTGGAAAATGTCTAAAAGGCTTTATGTAAAGAACCTCCCAAAATTAAAATATCCGTTTCTCATTCAAAGGGATGCAACATCAGCCAGAACAATTGGAGAATATCAATTTTGGAGAAAATCAGCTAAATGGTTTAGCCACTAGCATTGTTCACAGACAGATGGACAGAGAGGCAGAAAGACAGAATCTCTACTCCCTAGGGAGAAAGTAAAACATGTAATGTATACGTTTGTGTTTTTGTGTTTGTTGTTATTATTATATATACATACTATTACTGTGTGAACCTTATCAATTTGTAAACTGACTGCTCATTAAAAATAAAAGAAAAAAAAAATAAAGAAGTTCAAAAAGTTCTGTCACAATTTCCTTCTCATATGCTCACTTTACCATTATTCATGCAGTGGAAGCCAAATGCAAACTAGTCATCATCTGCCCAGGAAAGGAAAGGGCAAAAGGAATAATCCTCCTCTCTTATAGGTCCCACAAACTTTCCAAGACTTATTGAGGAGTTCATCAATATTTTAAAGCAGACTTGTTTTAATGGGTTCATTTTAACCAATCCAACGCATATTCCTTGTGGAGGGTATCAAAGTGTTAAGAAATTTATTTTTGAATGCCTTAATTTGGTATACATACATAATCTCATGTTAACCTCATACAACATCATCACTTATTTACAAAAATAGCCATAAATACAACATATTGCATAGGATGAGTATGACAATTTTCATGAAAATTGGTTGGTTGTCAATATAAAACTTAAAAGAAACTTTTAAGACACTAGGTTTTAACAGGCTAGGCCATAGGACATAGGCAACTTTACATTGCTGTGGCTGTTTACAATAGTACTGCCATAAATCTTAAAATGTATTTTGTTCTCATAATACTGTTCAGATCTTAAACTGATCATGAAAATTAAAAAACACAGTGTACACAAAAATATATACTTTTCTATTACACAACTTAATTTAAAAATAATATATTTCAATGCTGATTTTGAAACACCATTTTTAAGACTTTTAAAAGCAAAAGCACTGGCACAGTAGAAACAATCTCGACTAAATAATATTTTCAATGCATGATATGTTGATTGTAATCAAATATCTATAATCAATTTTTAAAATTTAAATATTTTGAATTACATTCAATATGCAAACTTTTTTTTTTTTTTCCAAAAATATTTTGAAGAACAGTATCATGAACATTACCTTTTCTGCTTACAATTTTTGGTTTGGTGTTTTTTTTTTTGTTTTTGTTTGTTTGTTTGTTTTTGGTTACAACAAATTTTTTGAAACAGTAGCTTTAGATTATGCTTGATTATTTTTTTTGGTTTTGTGTGTTTTGAGAAACTATTTTGTTTTACTAGACATGTAGTATCATTTTATAAAACAATTGAAAATATTTCTGACAAAGTACTGAAAATATATTCAAAATATTTCCTAGAGATATTTTTTAAATAAAAAAAATGTCAGGAATCTGGTCAAGGAATGTCTACTCCTAGAACTAATGAAGATTATGGCAGAATTAATTGTTGGGGTGCTTCCTGAATATTCATGAAGTACATTGCTGTTTAGCAAGACATGTACACTTTGTTTACAATGGGAGACCAGAGGCTTAGTGGTATTGACATACTCAAATATCACAGATGAAGATTCCATGAGGACACTGAATTAATTAACATTGTAATGAATGAATTTGGATAACTATCATGACATATCAGGTATTTTAATGTTTTAAAAATAAATATTCTATAAGATTTTTTTTATTTTTATAATCTATTTGTTCATGACTGCTACTAGATGTTTAGTATCGAATTTCATTTCAGTTCGGTAAAAAATATTTTATTCTATTTCTTATCTGTCTTTTGATCTCCCTTCTGTGCCTATTTTATGCAACTATAGGTGCACCCTGTTTCAGCTCCAACTTTCTTTAATGAGATATATAAAATGTATTTGTCATGAAATAATCTACTTAAATATGTACATTTTTAAAAAACCATTTATTATCGATAGCTTCTCTTTTCTTTTCTTTTCTTTTCTTGTGATTGATCCTATTCTGTTTCTAACAACTTGTATTCACAAAGGCAAAGTAACAAAGTCTAAAAAATCCTGTACCAATGGTGTTTGCCTTTCTTTCAAACAAAGTATTACTATTCATTACATTGTATTATGTGGTAACACTAAGATAATCTAATTTATCTTAAATTTTTATTATAAATAAATTAATTCTATATATTCTTTAAAAAACAAAACAAAAAAAAACTGCACTTTCCAAAATGTTTTACAAATAATCTATGTGCTTTACTCAAAATCACTTTGTCAGCACACCATTTCTGCATTCAATACATACATACATTTTTATTAAGATACTCAAGTACTATCATTTAAATAACTACATCAAACACAAGAGAAACATTATTTTTATTTTCTCAGAAAATTATCAATATGGTTGTCCGGTACTTCAGAAATACTTTCAAATTCCAAATAAGAATAAGATAAATAAACATAACATACAAAATATGATTATTTTTTCAGTTACCACAATGATTGGAACTCTAAAAAGCACTTGCAGTGGTTTCTTGATGTTGTTTGGATACCATTTGAAGAATAAATGATAATTGACTTTCAGGAAGCACATTTTACAATTCTTGGTTTGTAATAAATATAAGAATTGTTTTCAAAATAAAGTCAAAATGATGGGTCATCTTCAGTGCATTATTAAAGAGTATTAATTATTTTAGTGAGTAAAAAGGGAGCATCATCAGGACATACAAATATAAGGAACTGAAATTTCTGAAACGTAAACTTCAATGTTTAAGAATTTTGAAGAATATTATTAAATTGCCTGTATTCAAACAATCATACATCTCACTTTTTCTGTCTCAAGACATTCAAGGTGCAAGTTAATACAAATATTACCTTAATTTGAAATGTATCATGTCTTAAACCACAATTTTTCAAAAAACCATGAAAAGGTAAGATACTTTCAAACTGCCTTATACATTTTTTCAGTATCACAGTCATACTTGCTCTCTTACACTTTTAAAAGTCTAATGAATAATGCAACACATGTGGATAAACAAAGATTAAAGGACAGAATATGTCCTTGAAAAATTACAAAACTTGTTTTTCTTGCAGAGACAGAATAACAAAGTTTTTCACAGAACATAATGAAGGCAAGAAGTAGATTATCAAAACTTATTTTATCATTAAAACTGCTTAGAATTGAAAAATATTTAGAAATCCTTATCCCAACCTGAAAATTCATCAGGAGGAATTTCCTTGTTTCTTGGATACTTGTCAAAATAGCGAGTATCATTTTGTCCAGAAAGCTGTAATGAAGAGAAACAATAATTATAAAAATTCAAATTGAGTCATCGCCATTAGTAATCATTATAACTTGTTAAAGAAGTATAATATGTGATAACATATGTGAGTGGAAATAAAGGAAAAAATTGATTTATTGATTGTTCCGGGCATATCAACTGTAATGGTCATTAGTTCCAATAGTGTAGTGAATGTTTTATCTTTGGGAGATGGTGGTGTTCCTCTGCTATTGGATGATGAGTCTGGTGCTAACCTCAGTGCTGGCACTAGGAATGGACAGACCTAGCGATTGCCTAGTGCCCCACAAGATGAGGGGTCTGATGATGGGACTGATGGGAAAAAATTAGTAAAAGAACGTAAGCCGACCTTCTTTTCTCCCTAGTCGGTTCGGATCAGCCCTAACTGGCCCTGCCAACTCTCCTCTGGCTCACTAGTTCAGATCGACCTTGTGGGGTCCTGCTAGCAGCTTCCTGCCCCCTCTCCTGACCGTTGTGCACTTCGAGTGTCGCTAACCTGTCTGATGGCCGCTGCAAAGTCTCTCTTCCGAAGAACAGTCCTTGGCGAGGCTGGGCAACATCAGGTGCCTATGTAAGTACACTACCCCAATAAACTGCTGTTTGCCATGACTGGGATCATTCCTGTTCTTATTGCTCCCTCTTATCTGCCTTAGGCCTTTAAGAGAATAGGGAACAACTTAGAGGGCACTATCTGCCCCTACCATCCTTCCACTTCCCCACACATGGTGCTAGACCCATCCCCTCATGACATAACCCTATTAACAAAATGTGTATAGCTGCTAATAAGTTTAATTTAAACTTTTATTTTTCAAATGGCGCAGCATTTAGCAATGATGTGAAGAGAAAACATTTTAAGTTGGAGAGATTTCTTATACTATGTAATTTATGTTTGTTATGATTCTCTTAATTTTCTCAAAATTTCTGTAATTTTCAATTATAGTACTTCATTCTTTTTTTTTTTATTAAAAATTAAATTTTTTAATTCCTTTTTAATTTTAGTGCTCCAGTCTGTGTTTTTTTTCAAATACATTTAGATGTAATAATATGAACTGTTCTTTATTGTACTTTGAGCAATTGTAGTTGGAGTTATTGAGAGGTAATTATTTACCTATTCTTTATATAATCATTTGGACAACTTCTTTGTTTAATTGAAAATAAATAAATAAAAATATGTATTCATATTACTCTAAAAAAAATTGTGAAACAAAGTGGTAAAAGATAAAAACTAGTGGTGCTACAGATTGGCTCTGACTTTCTCATAATAGTTTCCTAACTTCTTCAGTTTGGGCTAGCTTTTTGGTACTGCCCCAACTTGTTCCAAACTGCTACCTATGAGCACCTAAAAGACAATTTTTCACATTTTCTCAATGTTTTATTCCCTTAATAGTAGAACTGAAATATAACTAAGGAAATTATTGAAGAGTAAAATCTGGTTGCATATGGAAATTTACTAAAAAATTAATATAAATGATTCAAAAGTACAAATCTAGCATGTCATTTCAATGAGTTTATGTTTGGTGTGTTTAATTATAGTAAGTTAGTAGTGAGTAATGTTAGAAGGTAATAGTGTAACTCTGTTAACTGCCATAGTCTCCAATTAGGGATCTCAGACCTTTTTTATTGTTTCGTGATGTTGTGCACTATAATTTGTGAATTTTATTTCTTCAACAGGTGTATACATCCTAAACAAAACATATAAGCAAGTTCTTTCATTCCTGAATGTTAGATGTCAATTTTTGATATGTCAGATGTCTTGAGTTGGTTTGAATCTTCATATAAAGCTGTGCTTAGCTAGTATATGCCTGTGGGTAAGTCGGAGGGAGAAGCCAGTGTAAAGCAAATGGTCTGCACTGAAGTTGACGGGGCATATGCAGTTCATTTCTAATGGATTTGCTACTTATTATAACAAAATATGCTCATATAACCTCCGTTTGGCACTTTAGAGCACTCTAGTCATTCATAACAAATAATGATTTTAATGTAAAACTATTAAAATAACTTTTAATAATTCTTAATATCGCACAGCCATCATTACAATTTCTATGTGATTAAGGGTACTAAGATTTGTCAAGAAAAGAAAGACTGAAAAGTCAATAAAAATGCAAAAGGATTAAAAGTGCATAATTTTCTAAACAAAACAAAAATAAATGAAGGTAGTAACCTAAAGGCAGAAGAAAAGGAAGAGTAAGAGGAGAAGATAAAAAAAGAAAGTGATGACTAAGAAGAAAAGAAAGGAGGGGGAAAAGGGAAAATGGAATATTTTTCATAATTTTGTGGTGCGTGTGCGGTGCGGTGCGTGCGGTGCGCGGCGGTGCGCGTGGCGTGCGAGCGTGCGCGTGCGGCGTGTGCGTGCGCGTGTGCGTGTGTGTGTGTGTGTGTGTGTGTGTATAAATATAAATATAAGCTCTAACAATGTTGTGCATTATCACTCTGGATGTTTGTTGAAGGTTATTCTTAACCCAGGAGGTGTTATGATGAAGGATTTTGCCCCCATGCTTCATTAAATGAAAAGGTCTGTTTCAGAATGTTTAAGTCTCTTGGATGTTCAGTATAAATCCTTTTTCCGAGGATGTGTGATACATTTTGAGAAGAAAAATCACATTAAACCAAGGGGGGAAGAAAAACATTATTCAAGTATGATATTATTTTGATGCCAAGTTAACCATGAGTGTGAACTTTGAAGATTGGGAAAACACAAGAAGAAGTTGATGCGCAAGAAGGGAAACAAAACAGGTTTGAAATTTGACCTGGAAATTTGGACCACAAAATATTTCATGAATATGAAAAATCCAAGAAAATCATAAGAAAATCACAAGATTTAGACTATGTCAATAATTATTACTGCCTGAAATAAAAATAGACATTATCAAAACAACGTAGTTTATCTAGTAGATTCTAAGAAAAATATATAGTTTTTTTGCATTAAATGAATGAAAAATGATTTCACTTATGAACAAATGTAGTATGACATTTTTAAAATTTAAAATAAACTTTAATAAATATATTTATATTGAATAATATTATTAATAATTTCAATTAATATATATCACAGAATACAATAACTTTATTATCTTCCTTAGAAAAGTTAACATATTTGTATTCATTTGAAATATCTAGTTGTTTGTTTATAATTAATGTTAATAATTTAATATTAGACATACTATGGTAATAATTTAAGAATAAAAAGTGTTACCTGGGGAACTATGGGAGCTTTCATAGTGCCCTTTTGCAAAGCACTCCAATTGAATCCATGAAACCACCTGTAATCAAACAATATTTAGCATCATTTTCATAACTCAATTTCTACTTTCAGGGTATTCTATTAATGAATGTATGTTTTAGAATAATACTTGCTTATATTGATTAGAATATAATTAAATTTGAATAAGATATTTAAACACTATTTTAAATAAACAGTCTTTCATGTTATTGGGAATAATAAATAAAGATAAGTCAATAATTAACAGACCACATTTGAGGTCCTTCATATATTTCAGTTTCATGAGTAAATACTGTGGTGTGATTATTATGATTTTATACTAACCCAATGTGTTATTCAAGTTATATTTTAATGAATATGAACACACTTTAAAAGTTTGAATGTTACTTTCCTTGTAGTTGCAAAATATATGTAGATTGTAGTATGAAATGTTTTTATATTGTATTAAAAATTTAATAATGTCTCTTCAAAATTCTGTCTTCCCCATCAAATGCAATGAAATATAAATATAAATGAACTGTTAATTTTAAAAAATTAAATAAGTAAAATTAACTAGTAATTACAATAAATTTATATAAATTTCTTTCTTTTCAATAGGCAATTTTCATTTCAGGTTCAGTAGAACAATTTCTGACAATATTTTCTATTTATTACAGAGAACCCTGTTTTAGACTACGCTTATCCCAGTAATGACCAGTGGGACAATAGCTTGGAGTAGCATCCAATGGTAAAAAGCCAAACTCTGAGGGGTTTGAGGCTCACTTAAACAAAAGTATTTCAGTATATAATTGAGCACTTCTCGTACTTCAACATATCCCATCCTAAAAAATGTTGAATTAGTTTTATGATATTTTTTAAATGTTTACTTACTCATGATCTTTAATATCTTGCACTCCATTTCTTTGGTAACCAAGACGCTCTGTAGCCACAGCACGACATAACCTACGTATAAGACGGCTTGCAACTTTTGACACCTGTCGAGGGAAATGAACTGCTTCTATACCTCTGAGAATCATATTGTATGTTTTCATGTGGTCTGACCCTCTGAAGGGTGGCCTGAAATGGAACAAAATTATCATTAATTCTTAAAAATGTAAAGTGACATATTTTCAATACTAAACATACTGAATAAATTGTAGATGAGCAAAAATATGTGTAATGTATCACATTCAATATGTTAATTATCACTTTAAATTTATTTTTAATTGTATTTCTGCAAGAAAATAAAAAAAAAAAATATTTATATTAAATGTGGGAATCACGAATTTCAAGAATGAGATATTTCTAGACATTCTGACATCACAAATGGCTTACTAAATAATATCCTACTTTCAATAGCCTTAAGCAGTACAGGTGGTATTTGCAAAAATATTTTAATTATTACAAAAGAAAAATAAGATAAGAATGTTTTAATTGGATTATTTGTTATTTGGCTGATAAGGTTAAGTATGACACCTTATCTTATAAAACAGTGAATTACCAGTGAAACTAGCAGTTAATAAGGAATGAAAGAAATGATATCTTTTCCTACATAAAATTGTAATAAGAATTAATGAATACAACAACTTTTGCATTAGTATTCTATTCTTTGTAATTTTGGCCTTGAGTCCTTCATTCAGCATTCCTTGCCCCTACTTGCTTAAAATGTTTATTTCATTGCTCTATTCCACTTCAGCAGAGAATACAGGCATTCTCATCTCTCTTTCTTCCATTCCTTTTTGAGATCAATAGCATAGACATTTCTCAACATTGAAAACTGATGAAAATTGGTTGATCATGATTCATTCTGTCACAGGGTACACTGAGAACATATTTTTCCTCATTTTTGACTTACAATCAGATGTAGTAAATATATTTAGTTCATCACCTGCCCACAAGAAGTTCATGCATAAAAATTCCTAATTCCCAATAGTCAACTGCTCTATCATGTCCCTTGCCAAGTATTATCTCAGGAGCAACATATTCTGGAGTTCCTGCAAACGTCCATGTTTTGGAAGCTGGAGGTACTTTCTTAGCAAATCCAAAATCGATCTATAACAAATGAACAATATGAATTTGTATTTTTTCCAGCTCTGTTTGTATTACCTTAATATAAGTTGAAGGTTGCCTGATAGGCAAGCCACTAGGTTCAAATGTATTCATGATATTTCATTAAAAAACACTACAATCATTTTAGCATATGATCTCGGTTCTAAATATTTTGTGCACAATAGAATGATGGATTATTGTTTAGATATTCCAGTCAAAGGAATGTAAGCTTGTCTCCTTCGTTGTTTATTTTTTAATGTCTTTTTTAACATTTATGAAAACTATATATTAGAAAACTTGAAGGTTTTATGAGATGACAAACCTAAATAAATAACATATTAAATATAGAGCACAGCAAGAATCAGGTAAGAGTTGAAAAGAGAGAGAAAATCCGGGTGAATTAATAAGGGGAGGAAAGAGGAAGAGGGAGTTGCCTCTACAGCGTTTGTTGTCCTCTGCCAAAAAATTCCCTGCCAAGGACACAATTCATTCATTGAACACATTTAGATGTCTCATTTATGATTTCCACAATTTGAAATGCCTAAATCAAGGAAATTTAAAAAGAAAACTTTCCTAAAATTTTCTTTAAATTTATTCAGACTGTGATGCATAGGTGAGAAGATGGCCTTTTCAGTCATAATAAATTCATAGTTGTTTCCCCCACCTTTCCATGAATTTTTGAATTCCTTCACTAAAAAAAGTTGCCAATTGGCCCCTTAGAAAAGAAGGAAAGGAAAAGGAGAAAAAGGAAAAAGGGGGAAAGGAGGAAAGGGAGAAAGGGGGAAGGAGAATTGTGGTAATGTGAAAAGGGGGAAAAGGGAAAGAGGAAGGGATGTAAAAGAGAAAAGCAGAAAAGGTGAAAAGGGGAAAGGGGAATAGAGAATGGGGAATGGGGCGAAGGGGAAAAAGTCCTAAAAAAATAATTTCACATATTTTATTTTCACTATGGCAGTGACATTTCAATGGAACATGATATTCCAATAGCTTTATAGTATGTTACTTTCTTCACCATCTACCTACAATACTTTCAGATCATGTCTTTAATGAAGACACTCTATTAAAAATAAGTGTCACACATAAAATTGAAGTGTCTATCTGAAATTGTCATTTTATATTCTCATGTGGTTATTTACATGAAAAAAATCTATTTAAATATTTAAACAATTTTTTCTATCTCTGCCTCTGTCCATCTGTCTGTCTGTCATTGCCGATCTGTCTACCTCTCTGTCTGTGTATGTGTCGCTATGCCTTTTGTGTTGATATGTTGTCTGTATCTGTCTGTCTGTGTCTGTATGTGTCTGACTGTCTCTGTCTATCTGTCTGTGTATGTCTGTCTACCTGGTAAACTGTTAGTCTGTTTGCCTGTCTGTCTGAGATTATCTCAGTTCAACTCAGCTCAACCAATTCTGATGGGTTTTATTACTGAAAAGTAGAATATTTTGTTGAGTACAATTTAGGATTCTTTTTAAACTTATTATTATTTTTTAAAAAGAGGAATGTTTTTTGTTGTTTTTTAATATAAATTTACATTTTTGTTATTACTTTAATTAATTTTTGTGCATGCCCTTACAAACAAGACAAAAGTTACTCTCCAAGATTTCATCAAGCTTCCCTAATCTCCTTTTCCTTCCTCTTAAAAGCAAAATCATGTGTGCACTCTTTCAGTTTTTTATAAATATCTCAAAGTTGGCGGGGAAATCCATCAAAGTGAAAGCAATGTTTCTGAAAGCTCATACAAGATACTACTAAATTCAGTCTAATTCATTCTAGTGATGCAATTAGGCTTTGAGTAATTGAAGTTCAAAATTGTAATGGGATTTGCCTGGAGTATATAACTATGCATCCGTTTGTACCTTTTGCTGACAATGATGATGATAGAAAAGATGATCATAACAAAAATGGCAGAGTAGGCCTAGGTGGGACAGGCCAAAGCAGGGCAGGATAGCATGAGGAAGATCATGGTGGAGCTGGGCAGGTTGGATGGGACAGGATAAGATCGTGGGTGTCAGGGAAGGGATAGGGCAGAGCAGGGTAGATTAGAACAAGTCAGAGCAATTCAGGGCAAATCAAGGCAGAGATTCACTATCAATAAAATTATTCCTTTTCCTGACTAAATGATGACTGTTATTAATAAATATCAGGATAATACTGGGTAACAGAATAAAAATAATAAAAATTACTTATATAACTTACCATTTTTACATAACCCTTTGAATCAAGCATCACATTTTCAGGTTTTAGATCCCTGTATACAATATTTCTTTTATGAAGAAAATCAAAAGCTTCGACAACACAAGCTGTCATAAATCGAGCTGTTGCTTCTTGAAATAAATGATGTTTTTGGAGCATTGTGAAAACATCACCTCCAAGGCAAGGTTCCATTAAGAAATAAATATATTTATTATCTTTGTATGTTCTATACAGCCTGAAAAAGTAATTTTAAAAATAATGTGAAATATCTAAAAATATTTTTAAGAATCAAATTAAGAAATTGCCATTTAAGGCAAAGAAAAAAACTCCCCACAAATGAAACTATAAGTTCTGTCAAATAGCAGGTATAATAGATAAATAATAATTGTGAAAAATGTGTAAAAAATTTAATTGTTTGATATTTTAACCTTCCAATCTATGAAGTACCTTCAATAAATTAAAATTATTGAATTATTATACTTAGAGTTGTCAAATTCAGAACATGTTTTTTGTGAAATGAGAGACTGAATTCATTTTATATTAATAAATTTTAAAGGATCATTAAAAAACCTTAAAGTTTTTGGGGCCAACCCAAGATATAAATAGGAAACATTTTTCATGAAACTTTTGTCAAAATTTTGAAAATGTGAGTTCAGCTGTAATTTCATTGCTCATATTCAACTTATTCCTTACCTTATTACAAATGGGCTCTCCTTACATTCTAACATTACTTTCTTTTCATTATATACATGCTGTTGTTGCTGTTGCTGCACAACATGAACCTTCTTTAGACATTTCAGAGCAAATGTTTTCTTCTCTCTGCGGCTGTGAACAAGTTCTACTCTGCCAAATCCACCAACACCAAGGGTTGATATATGTTCGAGATCTTTTAATGCAATATGAGTAAATTCTTCTTTCACTAAAACAAAGAATTGATGATGTAAGTGCACTGAGCTGAAGAAGACAATAGATTTAATTTTATATCATCTCTCAAGTCAAATATTTGAAATATTTTATGAATGCAAAGCTATTTATAATTGCCAATTGAATCATATTGAACTGCAGTATTTAAAATATTCATTTAATTAAATCTTTAAAATGTACAGTGGGATGTCAAATATCCAAACTAATTGGTAACAAACATAAAAGGCAAGTGTACATAAATGGATTTGGATAGGATTTGTCAAAGTTCACTGAAGTCAGATGATTGACTATAGTACAGTATCTTATTAATGTTTTATCACTGTAAATCATATCAGGATATTCTCAATTTCATATTAAAAGAAAATGAATATGTTTAGTAATGGTGCGTAATTAAAAAAATAATTATTCAGAGAAAGTATTTGTTCAGATATTTGACATTTTGGATGATTTACATTCGGAGAATCGACATCCCACTGTATTTGTATGTAAATTAATAATTAAGTATACTCTTGTGGATGTCTCAGAATCAATGTTCAATGTTACAAACTTCTAGAGCTTGTAGAGGGATTGAAGCTAGACTTTTTTGTCAATGAACAAGTGGTGGGAATTTTCATATAATGAAGTTACACATTTGACCCTTGAAATGAAGTTGCACATGTGACATCTTAATGTTAAGCAACTTCTCAGACAATTTTCTGAGCTAGTACATGAAATCCGTTTGACTGAGACTGAATGCAATGTACACATACAAACACAGTCAAAGAAATTTTATGTACCTGCCAAATACCAGACAGGATGGGTTACCTACCAAACAGGGATGTGATATTCAAAACTGCATATGAGTAATTAAGATATATAAAATTTCCCATCAGGTGTTCATAGGTGAAAAGTGATTCAATCACCTACATACCCTACAATTGTATTGTGCAAGAAGATTTTGAGACTTTTTTTGTTCATAAAATTTAGTTTTAATATTTTAAAAAATTTATTGTGTCAATAAATCACACTTAAAAACAACTACATTTGCGCTGATTCACAAAATATTATTTTTCCAATTAAGCCAGTTTACTAACAGTAATTTACATTCTCACTCAGAAATACCACAGACAGTTTCTACAGATGTTGCAAGACAACATCTACAATGTTGCATCTATTCTTGGTGGGAAAGAACTGAGAAATAGCAAACGTGGAAGTCAATTGTCTTGTTAGCTTTATAATTTTGGTTATTTTCAAGGATTTTATGTAAATCCAAACAAAGTAGCTCGGTTATGGTGACTGGTTATGGTGATTCTTGGCTCCAACTGGAAATAGAACCACACACT
>CAXIVR010000014.1:43636342-43678842 GCA_964035755.1 Teleogryllus oceanicus
TTTCTGATGCACCTTAATAAGCATCTTGAGCCGTTTAATCCGCAGAGTGCGGCTTCCATTCCAGAAGAGGTCCATCGAAAGCCATAGATCACATATTATTACAAGCAACATCACCGGGAAAAGAGACGTTTCCGCAAAAGGAGAGAAAAAAACGTGAAGAAACATAGATTCAGTTTTCAGAAAAAAAATGTCTTCAAGAAATTTGGGTTTAAATGTCACTTCCGGGCGCACGATTCAGACCGGCTGGCGCGTCACCGCTGGCACCGCGACGTCTGCGACGGCGCTGGCCGATGCCTCGATTCTGTGCTACCGCGAATCTGTCGAATCTGTTAAGAAAACATCGTGAGACAAACTTTAGAGTTCTTTAATAATATCAAACGTTTTGTGTGTACTATATTCATTCAGTGAATTAAATCTACTTTAATATGCAGTTTTATTGAAGACAGTGACCTCGGCACGAAGCGAGTGTGAATGAGTGCGAACAACACACGGTCCAAGACATGAAATAAACAAAAGTCTTGCAATGCTAGAAACATTATTTTTTGTTTACCAGAATTATAAACGATCTTTTGCCGACCTGGATGGCCGAGGTGACTAAGAGCGAGTACCGACTCAGCGCTTCGGTCCGAAGGGTCGCGGGCTCGAGTCCCGCCTTGGGCATGGCTGTGTGTCCCTTGACTTTGTGTGTGTGTTGTCGCGGAGGGCCTCGCGTTCTGCTGATCCCAGATCAGAGGAGCCCGCAAGTGTTTGTCTAGTGTATGGTCGAATATGCGTCCCTTCGGGACATAAAGGGCAACCGGCTGTCGGCTGAATAAAAGCCCTAGGAAAAAAAACACGATCTTTTCCGTTGCAAGAAATCCTTCATAAAATGACATTTTACAGCACAAACGATGACGTATTAGATTTTACGGTACGAATGATTGTGTCATCTCACAATTGCAGCGAGAGCATCGTGGGGAGGTATTGTAAACGGAGCATTCAACCACCGTTTTCTCACACAGATGCCAAATACCTGAGACGCCACAAGAAAGTTGTCTAGCAAAATTAAGTTTGATTCTCTTATAAATTTATAATTCTGTTATATAAAAAATAGCGTGTGCAACTTGTTTATAATGTTGCTAACGCAACGTCCATTCGTACAAATCTGAAAACTCTCCTAACATCGCTTGTTTTCAAAACATGTATTCATGCAATAAAGAATAACATTATAAACAAATTACATAAACTACTATTTTAATACATCTTAATTAGGCTATATTTTAACATAACTACATTTTAATACGTCGTAGTGCCATGTGCTTTATATATGGTTAGATATGCTTTAGATAGGTAATCGTAATCCTCTACACATTTGCTTTGAACGAAGTGTTTTGAAATTGAAACGTTCGTTTACGAAAATATTGAAATTATACATTAATTCTAGGGGCGCAGTTTGCACTAATGCTTCTGGCATTCATTCCTTGCAGCACCAGGCTAACGAAAAACAGCTTTAGATAAGCCTATAAATGAATTTACGTGAATTACCCACGGCGGTTGCGAATGACACAGTGCCTGGAGTGGCGTGGCAGCCGGTTTAAATTGAATGTTCCGAGTGGAAGTGACATTTTAGCAAAATTTTCTCTAGATAATTTTTTGGAGCTAATAATGAAAAAATAATACTATTTCAAAAGTATTCATGATGGTGACCTACACCTTGGTGAAGCAAAAGGGGGATGCGCTCGCTTGGTTGAGCCGTAGCTAACAAAGATATCGCTAGCTAGAGTTGAAAAATATATAATGTAAATGAACGAATGAATGAAAACAATAGCAACAGAAAGTAAGAATCACCAACCAAAATCGTTATCCAATATAATGAAAATTTTAAAATGTAATAGATAGAACAGAGAAATAGTAAGAATAGAAAAAGAAATGTTACGAAGTTCATCAAGCAAGCATCGGCAATCCACGCGCATGCCACGCACATTGTACTCGACGAAGTAGCCGACGGAATAACTGTAGTTTGGTACATTCGTTGTTGACGGTAATCTTCAAATCAATGGATTATCTCCCATCAGTTGTGAAATAATATCAATATTATTAATAATTACATTCTATGTAATTACATTGTAACTATGTAATTACACTTGTTACCTTTTTTTTTAAATGTCCAAACAAAGTAATACTAATAAATGTCTAGAATGTGAGAAATTTCCTTGTCGTTAGAATTGTGAAACTTAATAAGAAAATGAGATAAATGAAATATGGCAAGAAAGTGATAATACGGTGTAATTGTCAGGAAGACGGGAGGGGCAAAAGGAATTGAAGGGAAAATTTTTATGACCAGGAGGCCAGTGGTCTGTCGTCGGTCACAGTAGGAATGGTGCGCTGAATAGATCGTAACAAACTATGATTTATGATTTGTCAATGAATTTACAAAACGTTTCATTGTATTTATTAGATAATTATGCCCGGAAATTTGCATTAGAAAAAATATTGCGTTCAATCATGACAACGTGCGACTGTATAGAAATACCGCACTTGTAACAACAGGGCTACTTCATCCATTTTGCAGCGTACGGTCCTGTCGCTGTCTGGTCCATATATCTGTACCTTAGGGAGTCCAGATTCAGCTACAAGGGTCTTTCATATGTTTTCTCGAATGAAATTTCTTGCCGACCAGACGTTTGATTTTGAATTGATTAATAAATTGTTCAAGTCTCAGGCTGTCTGAGTCTACAAGTCGTGGTTATTAGATGATACATGATGCGATACATGTCTCAATTTGCCTAGTAGATTTGCATAAACCTGTGTAAATGTTGTCAGAAATAAAATATTTAATAAAAAATACGTTTAATTACCTAAGTAAACTTACTTTATGGATGAGCATTTTACATCAAATTCAGTCACATAAACAGCATTTCCTTTTTAATTCTATAACTGAAATACCGCCTAGTTTGGGAATGATGTAATTATAAATCACCTTTCTACACTCCATATTCTAGATGCGCAACGTTCCGGCTATTTACACCATAGTAGGCTACACGTATCAACAGAGCCGCCGAAAGTTCGCCCCCCTGAACAAAGGCGTGTGAGCCCTCGTAAAAATGCGGACAAGTGCATGTGCCGAGTATATGGATATCATTTTTGATAAGTATCAGTGCCTTGTTGCTACAATGTAGATGTCAGGTTTTGCTACTGACTTTAGCTGTTTTTATGTATCACACCTCATCGAGTTAATTAGATAATATATCTTTTACGTAAGACACTAGATAAGTATGCCTATACAGCAGAGATATAAATAAAGATGATATTGGCATCTATGTGGACCCGTGCGAACATTTTACCCTTTGAAAGTGTAATTATTGTCTTAACCCGTCAGGCGTGTACATCGGCATATGCCGTCATTCATAGGGTCACTCTCTTGAGTGTACGACGGCATATGCCGTTGTTGGGGTTGTGTACGAGGCATATGCCGTCATTCACAGGGTCACTCTCTTGAGTGTACGTCGGCATATGCCGTTCATGATTTTGAATGCGTCACTAGGGTTACTCGACATATGTCGAGAAGTGATCGCTAGCTAGCAGTTCAATGTAGAATCGCAGCTTATTGTTTGCTGGTTTTCATGTTTTTACATCAGCTGTTGATTGTTTATACACGATATTGTGGTCGCTGACGTACAATTTTCTGAGGTAGTACTACAATGACGGGATTGACAAAATAAAAATATCCAAACGTAAATTCAGGTATTAAAACCAGAAGTTTGTATACGGAAGTGATAAGTGTGCCATAACAATAATAACAGAAAATAAACATCACATTGTTGCAAAATTTGCCTTGGAAACACTTTTTGTACTGTTATTTGTTGAAACGATATTTCATGTACCCACCGAACACCAGTGCGTGATGGGTTGCCTACCACTCAGGGGCAAATGTCACAGGTGAAACTTGGTTGGATGAAATTTCTCACCACATGTTCATCAGGAAAAAGTAATTGTCTCTCACCACTCTACATACCCCAGATGTTTGCAACGTTTATTCCGAGACACCTGTAGATATCTGCATACAGAGCATCTTTGGATTTACGCCCACAACCCTACAGCAGGGACGGGAATCTCTCTTGCGCGCTTGTACCGGAAGTCTGCGCCACGAGCATGTCCGGACAATCGCTCACTTCGTGACTCGCGATCTGCAGGGGCAGAGAGTGTGGTACGTTCTTTCGAGCGAGCACGGCACCCCTCAAAAATACTTAAAATGAAAGAAAAAATTGTTCTTGGAGATGGTAATTGGTAAAAAAATTACACTTTCAATAACCGGCCTACCTTTTTAATAAAATAAGTTCAAATCAGTACAGGCTCTTATGGATAACAACTTTCACGGGCATATTTTTCCCAGTTATTGAAGAAATTATACGGTCAAAGAACCTCTTTTGTTCATTCATAATAATATTTTTTGATGAAAAAATGATACGAAATGTAACACACTTCATAGGCATTCTGAGGAGTAATTGTTTAAAAAAACTGCTGTGAAATTCGTCAGAACCGGAAGTACTGGTTTTCGGTTCAGGATTTAGGCCACCACACAAACATTTTATTGTCTGCACTGTTTCTCTGCGGGTATGATCGCGCTAACTTAAAATTTTGTGTCAAACACAACTAGAAACTATTTGACGATAATTCACTTTCTATGCAATCAATGCTGACTAATATTCAACGCAGAAAGAAAGACAAATGCAGGAGCCGAGATCAACCCAACCTAAATTGCCGTCTTAAGAAAACGAGAAATCTGACGCCATACTTAATTTAACAATAACGGTGCTTTTAGAGGGCAATAATTTCATCTTTTAGCTATTTACAAATAATTATTTAAATGCTCCATTCAAATATAACCCAGAAATGTAATAAATTTATTAAATGTAAGACTAGCAACTGGCACGAACATACTACCTTAAACATTCCCGGTCGCGAAGCGGGCTAGCGATATACAACGGTTGTGGTAAGGAGAAAGCTATAGGAGTTTAATTCTAAAGGCACGGTCAGGTTCACAAAAATTCACTATAAATCGTAAAACAAACCAACAACCAACAAACCAACCAAATGCATACAGGATTTATTACGATGAATATGTCATAGTATAAAATTACTTGAGGAAATAATACAATAACTAGTGGTGCTTAAGCAGGAGGCACTTTCTTGCCCATATTTTGACGCAAAATTACGCGAACAGTACTAAAATTTTCGAAAAATTGTACAGTTCTTCTTTCAAAATCTATCTTTAAGGAATAGACATAATTCAAGGCAAAATCTTTATCTCTAATATTTTAGTTGTAAGAAGACTTCGAAAAATTGTGAACTTTTGCACTTTTCGAAAAATCAGTGTTTTTCACCAACGTAAGACCTGCACCGTTCCCTTAAACGTCCTTCGCACCATCCAACAAAAAAATTAATGAAAAGCGATGGAGACATTATTTTGTAGAGTCACGTTGGCGGCCGTGGGTGGGAGGAGGAGCGGAAGTATCGCATACCTGCGGGCTGAAGAGCTGGGCGCCCCGGCGTTGGGATACATTTAGACAAAGGGGACGCCAGCTTGACCGGGAAGGTCACGTGGTAGACGCGAGCCTCCCTCCTACACCTAGGACGGTCACGTAACGGCTGCACTCTGGTATAAAATCGAGCCGACGAGCTCACACGTATTTTTATGGAAACCTCGCGCGATGCGCAAAACTTTACGCCCAGGCTGGAGCGTGTCTCTTGCACGGGTGACGAGGTCACGGTTGTGGCGCGGGAGTAGCGTCAGAAGAGGCGGGCATCTCTAGCTATGTGGGGTATCCACAGAGAAATACAAGTGTGTAGTTTCGGAGCAGAAGTTGGTTATTGTATATACGTGTAAATAAACTTGTACATACTTGTAAATGTCTGTGTGTTTTCTCCATGACGCCACAATTTAAAAATGTTGAACATATTCCAGAGGCTTTGTGTAAATTACTCCCCAAAATTAAAATATCAGTTTTAAATTCAAGAGGCCGTGACATCAGTCTGATCGATTGAAGAATATCAATTTTGAAAAAATACATCAGAACGGTTTAGCCCCCAGCATTGTTTACAGACGGACGGATAAACAGAGACGGATGGGCACACAGACTTTTGCCATCATTCAATTTTCGGTATCAAGAACCACAAAACATGAATTCTGGCTACGTCAAGTGTTAGAGGATTTGTTTTTATACTTAGCAATCCACTTTTTCGTAAACAGGACCCTGTAATAAGAATTTGTCTTCAGAAAATTCTCCGTTTTTCGCGCAGCATTACATAACTTTCTCTTTACTCCTTAGCCAGAAAGTAAGAAGACAACCCGTACGGGAGGGCCACGCGCATGCACGAATAGATCACACGACTGCTCGGATTTGCCAACAACTGCTAGAGAGCGCTTTCAGAGACGAACGTGAACCAAGAGGAAGAATACACGAGATACTAGAAGCAGGAGAACGTTCTCTCTACATCACAGAACATCTAATAAAATCTCAACGAAATTCTGGACCCTGTTGTCTACATTTTCTCTCTCAAGTATCTCCCTTAGTTATCTCAATTGTGTATTACATACGATAAACAAAACCCCGTGTTCGTTGAAGTCTCTTTGAGCATACAAGCTCGTCCTGAACGAGCTGACCATAAACTCTAAAAGAAATCTCAGTACTTCAATGTGGAACATATGTCGGCGGTTCCTCTGATTTCACTTCGGCAAAAGGCAATTTTAGCCTACGAGAAGAACTAGTGTGTATGTGAGGGGGGGGGTCACTCTTGGCCTTATAGAAATTAAAAAAAAAAGAACGTATCTCATACACTTCTAATGAACTTTTCTCAGCCAATTATGAGTCTGTTTTGGAAGTGGAAGGCTGGAAGTCGTTGCTCTGAGTATACTTCGGTTTTTATAACATGGCGCGTGAAGGCCTGTCTTCACGATATAATATGAAACGGCTTTTTGCGTCTTTCTCGGTTATGCCGACAGATGTCGCTTGATCTGCAGCACTGATTGATACACTCGTGATCATGCGACATCTAGTGGCACGACCGAGAAAGTCGCAAAAAACCGCGCCATATTCCATCGTGAAGACAGGCCTTCACGCGCCATGTTACAAAAACCGAAGTATAAGTCCCCTGCCGCAAAGGAAATGATCTAAAGAGAGCAGCATTAACTAAGACAGATATCCGACAAGAAACTCTGTGCTTGCATCGCAATACAGTCGGCATAGGAAGATTGAAACTCAAGTGCACAGCCTTCTCACAGGCGTAAGGTAAAGTTATAGCCGAATAAGGTGGTGAAAACTGCCCCCAAACCAAATCGATAATCGTGAAGCTCATTAAAAAAGAGAATAAAAATGCCGTAGATTTACAAAAATCAGCATCCTAGGGCAATTTGTAGTAGAGATACAACGAGAAACGTATTTTTCATGATTTTTCCAGCTTCTATTGCATGTATCAGGCTGAAACAAATTGTAGAGATGGGGAAAATAGTTGAAGTTGTGAGTCGGTGAGAAAACTCACTTCTCAGGTTGAGAAGACCAGAATACGGCGTGGGAATGTCTTCGGGTTAGTCACACGTACCCCTTTAATGTATGACCGCGAGGCCAAGACTCTACTGGTAGGCCATGACCCGTACGCACACTGACGCGCCAAGTTCAGACACACAGTATTATATATATGAACCCCTTGACTGCGTCAAAACGCGAGCTGCCGAACATCTCTGCCTACAGAAGTGCCTAAAAATCAAGTAACACATGCACAATAGTGATTTATGCAATTAGTTTATGTTAAGTTTTATTGCGTGAGAACATGTTTTGAAAATGAGCGACATTTAGGAGCGAGTTTTCATATTTGTACGAATGCAGTTCTTTAGTATAAGAGCTTTATAAATTTATAAGAAAAACAAACTTAGTTTTGCGAAAGAACTTTCTTGTGACGTCTCGGGTATTTGACACCGTTGGTCATTGGAAAACGGTGGTCGGGTGTTCGGTTTGCTTCCACCTCCCCTCGATTCACTCGCTGCGATTGGCTGAATGTGGGACGACGCAATCCTTCGTGCCGTAAAATGCTAATGCGTCATTTGTGCCGAAAAATGCAAGAAATCATTCATAATCGGGCAACAGAAAAGGTCGTTTATAATGCTAGTACACAAAAAAGCGATTATGTCTTCGATACATTCAATTTACCACTACATGTTCATTGGCAAAAAGTAACCACTTTCGATCTCTCTACATGCCCTAGAAGTTTGTAACATTTATTCTGAGGCATTTGTACTTTTATCTGAATTTCCATTCCAATGCTAGAACTTGATTTAATTATTATCTATTTCATTATTTTTACTTTCTCGCATACTACATTATTTACAGAACACTACATTCTCAAAAGAATATTCCGCGATCAACTCAAAGGTCTGCGTTTTGAAAAACTTCTGCGAATTTTTACTTAACCTTTTTTTATTAAGCTAAATATTTTTCAAGGGTTAATTTCGGTTTCAAGGTTAAAAATGCAATAAACCTTTTGTATCCTGACCGGAGAAAAATGTTAAAGGAAACAATTTACCACATATTGGAACAAAATTTATCTATTTTTTCTGCATAAGGGCCACACAATACGTTTTTTTTGGTCGAAAAATCAGCGTTTATTACCGCAACAATACATTACTTTCTCTATACTACGTATATTACTCCATATGTACGTCGTTATACGAGAAAATGAAAAAGCTATATAGAAGTTAAATAATTAAGCTCAATATTTCAAAACTAGTGGTGCTACAACATCACGTACTTTCTCGCATTACTTATAATTACAATTTTCCAAAAATTCAGAATTCAACAAAAATGGACCAGCGGCATTCTTTTAAGCGTCCCTTCTTCTATCCGTGGAAAATGTTTAAAGAAAAAATTACAAATTTTATAAATTTCCAACACAAATTACACAAAATCGACTAGTTTTTCCCCTTTCAACATTTCCTTCGAAAGAAAACGTCTAGCATCATTCAACTGTTTTCACATTTCTCTCGTAACTACGATTATCTCGATCCAGGTAAGTTATGCAGAGTATATCGAGCTCTTTATCGAAGGCAATAACGTAACAAGCAATAACGTATCAGCAAAAAATGAAATGCACTAGCGAACCCGACAGACATTATTCTGTACTTCATCTCCCTATTTCTCCTTCCCTCTCTCTCTCTCTCTCTGTATTTCACCGTCTCTCTCTTCGTCTCTCCCCGTCTCTCTCTGTCCCTGCCTCAGTCTGCCTGACTCTCTCTCTCTCACTTACATTTAGTTACAGATTCTGCACGTCTGTGAACAGGTGGGGTAATATCGAAATGTGTCGAACCAGCAAAAATGTAATTAATAGAATGTCAAGAAGATCTCACCCTGTAGATTACGGTATGAGAAACGATTCTTTGAAGATTTTCGCCTCAAAATTTTAGTTTTTAATGCCCTAGAACGCTTCGTTTAGGAGTTATTTAACGATATAGATACAAAAAAAGCTGTCGTGTTTTGCTGGCTGCATTTGACGCAGATCTTTAGTGTTGTTCTACAGCGCCATCTAATGGTGTTACAAGAAAATTAACAGGACGTAAACCTTCTGGGTAAAAAAACATGTAGATGTGCCAAATTTCATAGAGGTCGGTGATAGCGTGTCAGAGTTAATAGCAGAGTTAATAGATATAAGTAATTTATCATCGTCCTATATATTAATTTTGTAAAGGGGTTAACTAGTTCTAATGATATCGGGCCACAAAAAGCCCACATGGCAAAGGCCCTCAGTCTCTTTTGGTTGCTCAATCATTAAGAACCCTTGTAACGCCCTTGGCGCATAAATAACTATTTGATAAGACCGCCTATTTGAAATATAGCTCATACAATCTATAAATTTACTTACCTTCCTGACTGCGTGGTTCCTCAATTGGAGCATCCCAAATCATATCTTTAATAGCATCCAAAGGACCCAAGAACTCTATAAAAGGTCTGAAAAATGATAGTGCAAAATTTCACAATGTGCTTGATATTATATTTCTAAAACACATAAAATACGCTGACTAGGTTTAAAGCAATTGTATTTTTTATCAAATAATAATTAAAAACATGCCATTAGTAACGAAGCAATACTTCATACAGGAATCATATAGATAGCTTATTACGTACACCACGAATTGAAATAAACTGTTAAAAAAGGCTTCAGGCTTCATTTTTGTATGTGTATGGGGCATTTTATAGTGCAATGAGTCTCATGAGTAAAGATGCCGTTTTCTTGAAATACCAATAAAATAGATTTCGGTAACAAAAGAAACACTTTAAACGGCAAAAATATTAATTAGAATTAAGAAGTTAGATAACAGCATTTAAAGACATAAAAATTCTCTCTCTCTCTCTCTCTCTCTCTCTCTCTCTCTCTCTCTCTCTCTCTCTCTCTATATATATATATATATATATATATATATATATAAAGAGAGAGAGAGAGATCCGTATATATCCATAGATATATACGGATTATATGTAGTAGTATAGAGAAAGTCATGTAATGCTGAGAAAAATCAGTTTCGAGATTTCCACGGAAATACACAATTTAGGGTTTGTTGATACCGAAAAACTGTTGTTTTCTTTTAAAATGTCCGTCCGTGAACAAAAGTAGCACCTGAACTATTTGTTCCATTTTTGCCAAAATGAATATTCACCCATAAATCTGGCATTTTAAATTTTTTTTTGCAGAATTTTTACAGTTCGTAATTTTTTGGACTCCTCTCTAAAGCTACAGTATGGAAGAGGAATATTTTTTTTCAATTTAATTTCTTCTTCACAATTAGATATTTCATTTAATTTATGTACATTTTTTTGAAAATAAGACGTGATAAGCATTTAAGATACCAGTGCTAAACGTGTCATTTTATTTTGTGAGAAGGAAATGTTGCGACACGAGGCCCACAGGCCGTGTGACGCAGCCCTACGAACAAAATAAAATCACTTTTACCACATGTGCCATACACTCCTTTTAGACAGCCTTAATCACATTAGTTTTAATTTTATTCAGGTATACAAATAACTTAATGATATATTAAAGGCAGTAAAAGCTGATGAGGTCACACGAAATTACTTTGTTTTCTTTGTTGCTTCCACAGATGTATGTGAATACTTGAACATCGTCTCACTTTTAGCATGTCCTAATAGAACCGCATGTACTACTGACGGTCTAAAACTCCATTTTGATATATTGTTTTGATTTTTCGAAAAATAACAAAGGCAATTTTAAAAAAAATATCCCTCACTTAATATTTACATTACGGGAGTTCTTTACTTGAATTTGCGAGTATAAAAGCAACAAATTATTACTGATGAAGATTCTCGAAAACAGAGACATATATTTTCAAAGAAAACGTTTATTTAGAGCTCTGTTTTACTCTTCTATTAATATTCTTAAAGTCATATTTCAGTTCTACTATAAGGGATCGAAAAAGTGAGAAAATTTGTATAGATGCCTTTTAGTTGCCAATAGATGGAAGCTGAGAAGAGTGTGAGGCAAAACCGAAAGCTAGTTGGATCATCTTTTTTTCCTAATACGGAAAAAAAAGATATTTATTTTGTAAAGGAGTTAACTAATTCTAATGATGTCGGCCCACAAAAGCTAACAGGGCAAAGGCCCTCGGGCTTTTTGTCGCCGCTCGATCATTAGAACCCTAAAGGCCCATTCACGGTGCAAACACAAACGTAAGCATGACACATAGACGTAAACATTAACGTAAGTGATGGACTGAAGTATTCACAATGTCGAACATAAACGTAAGTAAAATAAGATTTCTATTGGCTGTGAGGCATTGTAATTTACTACTGGTTGAATGTGAGAATCGATTTCGAGATATCAACTGTGCCCATCACGGAGGGAGAGGCTCTTGCCATGGATTGTGTTAGTTCGTCTATCGACTTATTTCGACACTCGATTTTGAGTTAACGTACTGTGATTGGTTCATTTCTTATTTTTGACATAAGCATAAGCACAGAAGCTTGAAAGCTATTAAGTTAACGTCTTACGAGTTATGCTTATGCAAACGCATTGTGAATGAAGTCCGCTTAAGGACGTAGTCCTAACTCTCATGTCAACACAATGCTTATGTTTATGTTTGCAATATGAATGAGTCTTTATAACCCCTTGGTGTATAAAAAACTCTATTTTAGTAAAAGAAAATTACTAAAAGTTATATTTTTGAAAACACATCATTGCTTCGGGAGGCTACAGAGGGCTGAAGCCCCATAAGCCCCCTCCTTGGGTGTGTCACTACAATTATGAATATTTAATTGCTTAACGTTAACTAACAAGCGACTTTTCAACAGATTCAGGTTGAAATCTGGCTTCATATTTTATCTGTAGATAAATATTCTTTATTTTTATATGCCGAGAACAGACAAGCTGTCGTCTCGCACTGGAAGTTACTGAAAGAAAAATAAAGAAAGAAAGAAAGAAAGAAAGAAAAAGAAAGAAAAGGAAAGAAAAAGAAAGAAAGAAAGAAAGAAAAAAAGGAAGAAAGAAAAGAAAAAAGAAGGAAAGAAAGAAAGAAAGAAAGAAAGAAAGAAAAAGAAAGAAGAAAAAGAAAGAAAGAAGAAAGAAGAAAGAAAGAAAGAAAAAGAAAGAAAGAAAGAAAGAAAGAAAGAAAGAAAGAAAGAAAAATAAATAAATAAATAAATAAAGAAAGAAAGAAAGAAAGAAGGAAAGAAAGAATCGCAGTTCGCGCTGGGTTTGTGCAGCCCTGCCTGCAGTAAAAGAAGTCTGTCAAGGGAACAAGCGCTCCTATGGGCTCGAGCTCCGATGCAGGGCAGCAAAACACAGCTAATGGTATTGTTCATGCCCTTGTCAAGCCCGCATTACAGCGTGGCGCAGAACTGATTCTTCCTGGCACTAATTCTTCGACATTGAGCAACAGAACCCCGATATGATGCCAAAATGTGCCCGTGGCATGCAATTGTGGTTTACACTATTTGCCATTCTTCAATTATTTTGTCAACGTCAATGTATGAGGGTTCTGTTGACACCGGTAAGCCGTCACACTAGATTATAATCCATGCTGGTGCTGTCTAGAGCATTATCCCGAAAAAATGCATTGTTTCATTCGACAAGACGGCTTTAAGTGATTCGGAAGCCAGTGTTGATTTAAATTTTTGTAATCCATCAGCCAATCATCGAATTTGGGGCACTCAAAGCTCCCTTGCCAAATACGCCGCGTATAACGTAATAAAGAAAAAAACGCAACGTAATACGTTGTCAGTAGGTGCTTATGATGAAGCTCGATTTGTGCCGAAGTGACTTTTTTAATTAAATCTAAATATAACATTAGAAGTTTTAAAAAACTCAATTGTAATAATCGAACTCTATAATTGTAACTTTTAATTGATAACTTTCGATCGATTTAATTGTGTCGGGTTAATATATAATCGATTGTAGTAGTTATTGCGACGAATCCACAGAAACTAACGAATGAACAAAATTAACCCACAGATTTACTTATACTTTACCGGATTACAATTTTCCTCGAAATGAACTACTGTTTTCAATCCAGTAAACTGTCAGACATAATCGGCAAGTAGAGATCCCTGAAAGCAATGACAGCACAAAAGTAAGTCGTTCGCATTCATACTGCTTGCTGCAGCAAGGGTTGTCCTTGACGTGAGCGGAAACAGAGCGGCCAATATTGACCAAATTCTTTAGTTCTGTCAGTAACTTTCAGTGCGTGACGGCACTCATTTTTTCATAGTACATATTAATAGAAATTATCTTTCAATACAAAGAAAAATTAGGAGAGATTTCGACGAAAATCTCTTGAAAGATCTGTTGTAAGTCTAATATTTTGCTTCCCTCAGAATTTCATTCTCTGGATCAAAGTATATTGAGTCCATGTTTACATGTTGAGATTTAGAATTCCTAAACGTAATTTCTCCAGTCTTGCACTTACTCTCTATCAAGAACCAGACATTCAGCTCCTGGACTTAGGGCAGTGATTGTAGCTTTCCTTCGGTCATTGTTTAAGAGAGCCAGTTCTCCAAAGAAATTTCCTCGGTGAAGACTTTGTAATTCTTCTTCTACCCCAGATTCTGTAAAGGAAAGATAATGTATGATAGTAAGTAAATATTAAATGTATGTTATTTTAACATAAATTAGTAGTGTTTTACCTGGATTTAGTTTTGTTACTTTAACACTTCCACCACTGACAATATAAAAAGTGTTTCCAACATCACCTTCCTTAACAATTTGTCTGCCTGTAGGAAAAAATTCCTGCAATGATAAAAACTATGAGTTAATATCTGTTTGGTCTTATTTTTTATTCTTAACTGGTATCATTTGATGATTAAAGCTTAAATAATTAACAAATATTCCGATCTATTTTTAACATGTATATCAATCTCCTAGCAAAATTTTCTTTCCCAACGTGTTTCTGTAAGTCATAGATGTTATTGTGAGGAATATACTTACCTGAAATATGAAGTGAGTGAATTACGGGAGGAAACTCATAGAAAAAGTCATGGAATAATTTTTTAAACTATTAATGGAATATACATACGTAAATTATTTATTATAATATTTATGAATACTTTTTCTTGATGTCATGAACAATGAATATCAAATTGGTTGATATATCAATAAAAAATATTTTATTGATTATATGTTAAATATTCCAATTCTTTCGAATGTTTATTTGAATACAATCAAGACTTACTCAATGTTTTCAAAAATAGAATATTAACAGGGAATATTTTATTTTTCAATGAATTATCTTTTCTACACACTCTGTAAATGAACAGGCAATAACACAGTTGATTGTGGAGCATAGTTTATAAGTAGGGGCAGGATTTATATGCACTAAAAATTTATGAAATATATATCCATTAAAGCAGTAAACAGTGGTAAGTCTGCCGCAAATTACATTTAACAATTTGAATTAGATGCATGTATGATCACAATTACTAGAACAACTTATAAGTCACCATCGTACAATGACAAGGGAAGTTCCTTTTTTTTGCGTCCCATTGCACTTACATTTCTACGATATGCCTTCTCAGTGACATGAGAGAGTTCTTGTTACGTGAGTTAATTAATCAGCTTTAACGAATTTTCAAAATGGTTTCAGCGGCACGTAATATTCGAAACGATCATGATTTTCATATTAAAATAATGCATTCGCATGCATGAAATTGATATTAACTGCAATAAACCAGGTATGCAAAATCACAATTACAAAATACAAAATTCAAAATTATATTTATTAAAATAAATATGAGTAACGCTAACATTTTCAAGTTAAAACTGCAGCATAATTATCAACTTGCAAAATACGATGCTTATTAAAAAAATAGGCAAAATATACTAAATACATATCACGAAAAATTTTAAATAATTGAAAAATATGTATTTTTTGCACCAACGAAGTGAATGTACTTTCTGAATCGAGGGGAAAAATATGCATTTGTTCCCTTACTTGTTAGTCTATTTCTCGTTCTGTTTAGAATTTTTTATAATTATACAACAACTAATTATTATAACAATTTTAACAAGTGATTTGTATAAATATAAAAATTTATAAAATTTTGCCTTATAATAATAAATTAATAAATATAATAATAATAATAATTGTCTTATATAAACAATTTCACATCATGTGAACATATTTTTGCAAATAAATTGCTTTAAAAATAATATATTTATTTTAACTTATATTTGCGTAATAGTTGTTAATACAAAAATATGATCAAATAGTGATTTACCCTCTTCGTAAATCGTTTGGACTTTCCTTTATCTTCAATTAATTCCGCTGATGCTCTAACCATAAAGTATTTTAAAGGGGCTTAAAATCGTAAAAATACCGCAAGTTCTTAAAAATATTTGCTTATTATGTATTATTTTCCATTTCAACGTTATGCGTTTTATTATGTGTTGAGATCAAAATGTAACTGAGCAAAGGGAAGATTTTTATGTAAATTTTATTCTGAATTTTATAGATGTAAATAATGCTGTAACAAATATCTTACCACACGAATTAGATCACAGATTTTGTCAAGCACTGAGATATGAATGCCTTTAAATGTTGGTACACTTTGGAGGAAACGTATGTAGTCTTCCCTCTGTTTCACTCCAGTGCGAACCATTATCTGCTGGAAAACCTTCCTGTCCAATGCCCATACTTTTGAGTCTGTCAAAACTGTAAAAACAGCACACTCTCCTTTAGTCAACATACCTTTCAATGGGTTCTAGAAGCTGTTAGTTCCTTCAAGCTGAAATCCATCACCATTTATAAATGACTGCAGCGCATTCTGTAGCAGAAGATTGAGCCCAGCAAGAAGAAGAAAGTGAAATACCACAAACAAGGAAGGAAGTTAAGCATGGGAATTCAAAATTTGAGCTAAAAGTGTTAAATGCCTTCGAAAACCATCCCAGCATGAAATCATAGATCGCAGGAGCAGCAGTGGTATTGGCAGCAGCAGCAACAACAGAGATATAATGCAAGAATTTCATTTGAATCCGCCGAAGCAACAGCAAAAAAGAAGATTGAAGAGCTAAACATAACTCATCTCCGCTTTGAAAAGTAGTTGCTAACCTTTGATGGAGGCTTGTCTCTTCGCGTTGTAGAGAAGAGCAAGTTCTCCAAATACTTCACCATTTGAAATTTCTCTCAGGACTTTCCCACCTTTGATTACTTCAAATCTGCCTTCAGCCGCGATGTACATATGTGAGCCTAGAAAATTTTAACAGTCAAGAGGAACACTTGTTAGAATTTTACCAAAAAATGTATACATCATATTATCAAAACAACTCACCCCCCTTCTTTAATGATGAGAGGTTTTTTTTGACTTGTTTCAGGTACATAGAATCAACAACAGCTTCTATCCGTGGTGGGTCTAAATTCTTCAGAAAGTCATTTTTGCGAAGTCCTTCTTCAATAAGGCGTCGAGATCTAGAAAATAATATTTTCTATTATATATCGGTGTATTCAAGAATACCCCAATAAATATAAAATTCTGACTTTTAATTAGCAAACTTCCCTGGCATATACGAATAAAGAATTTAATGTGAAAGGAAAATAGGCTGGAGTGGGCTTATATAAGTTTTGACACAATTTTTAATCTGTTAAATGGTGAATAAGTTTCTGTTAAATAGTGAATCACTTTGAGGAGATGTGGTCTAATAGATAGGAAGAGAGACAGTAAAAAATAAATAATTATTAAATTTGATTGATCCGCAGATGTAATTAATTAACAAGTAACGTAATTTCAATTTGGCTGATGAAACTAATGAAAGAAATATGCATTTGGGTTCTCATTGTTATTATTAAATTAAGAGACTTTAGAAATGATAATACAAAAAACAAAGCTAATATGAAATTCACACATTCCAAAAAAATGTTAAAATTAATCAGAACTAGAAAAAAGTATGTCGTTTCTCGTTTATTTTTGGATATTGTAGAACAATGTGGGAAATAGCCAAGGGTCGTGCGGAAGGATTTTAACTTCCGGTTATAAGTCTTAGAAAGCACATTTATTTTTGCTTATAAAAATGATCTTAAATATGGGAGTCCACTTGACGCAGGCTAGGAAATAAGCTCTTTCGTTTGATAGTTTCTAAAACAGACGATTTACTCTGTTAGGAAGGTTGATGTCGGTTGAGGTCACTGGTTGACGGCGTTAGGAACGAAAGGTATTCATGGACCGGGGCGTGTCGGGTGTGGCCGGAAGTGACAACAAATGGCGTCGTGTAGAGCAAGGTTCGGGTAAGGGAGCACCATAGAACGTGGCTCTGGCAAAGCTAGAGCAATCCTCTCCGACGAAATCTTGGACCATCCATCCATTGCCTTGCAAAAATATTAGAGGATCATAGGAAAAAAGACTTTTTATGAATGAAGACGGCGAATTGATGCGACCTAATGTAAAAACCGGAACTGACACTAATAAGTAGGGAAATAGTAAGGGAAAGTAGCCGAATTTGAACCGTCGTCACCTAAATTGGACCGCTCACATGCTTATACCAATTCGTGTACTTCTTGGAACGAAATTTGGGACTCATGTTTATTGTCAAAAAGTGATATTTCTCCCTCCTACTTGTCTCTTTTGTAACATTTTTCAGAGACACCTGATATTAGCGAACACGAGGTGTCTAAGGCAAGTGAAGTAGATAGGGCGACGAGGAATAGCAGATAATATTAATAAACGGATCAGATTTTTGGTGGTAAGTTTGTAAGGTTAGTGAGAGACAAAATATATAGTTTCGAGTTCTACTGTGCGAGTCTAACATTTCAATTTTAGCGATACCGCCTAAGCTAACCTTACTATATCTCTCACTCGACACTTCTATACGAATTTCCTAATTATTGACGAAGTTTCGGATACATTAGAAAATCTTAGTTCTGTGCAAATCATAATTTCTAATTTATTTTTATGTTAAAATACTTCTCGGAAACAAACATGGCGCTTCCCACTGAGACAATCATCATACTTTAGCCAGTGCTCTGTAGGAAATGCCGATATTAGGTGGAAGAAATACGAAATGATCAATGCAATTTCATTAATACAGCTTTATCCAAACAATGGTTTGGATAAAGTGCAAATTAACTAGCCACTTCTATCATTAACCTAATATGGATTTAAGCTGTAACTTTTACACGTGTGCATGTGTGTAATGCCTACACATTCACCTGGGTAGGGATAAAGAAGTACTAAATGGGAGTACATCATTGGAAACAGGGTAAATCAGTGGAATGATGGTGGATCAGTGAACGGGAGATAGATCAGTGGAAAGGGCGAAGATTAGTGAAAGGAAGCATAATAATGGCAAGAGACGAATTTCAGCGAGAAGGGAGGTAGGGAAAATGGAAGGAAAGTAGGAATAATGGAAAGGGACGCGTGGAAAGAGATGCATATCAGCAGGAAGTGTGGCAGATCAATGGAAATGTGTTAGATCAGAAGGAAAATGGGTAGATAAGCAAAGGAAAGGGGGATTAGGTAAAAGATGATATCAACGGGAGGGGAAAAGGGGGGGAAATGAGTTCAGGAGAAATTATTTCAGCGGGAATGGGGATAGATCAGTGAGGTCAGGGTCGCAGATGATAATGCAAGAGAGATAGATCAGGAGAAAGAGCTGTGCCTATTTCAGCGGGAATGGGGTGGATGAGTGAGATCGGGTCGCAGATGATAATGCAAAGAGGGATAGATCAGGAGAAAGAGCTGTGTCTATTTCAGTGGGAATGGGGGTGGATGAGTGAGATCAGGGTCGCAGATGACAATGCAAAGAGAGATAGATCAGGAAAAAGAGCTGTGCCTATTTCAGCGGGAATGGGGGTAGATCAGTGAGATCGGGGTCGCAGATGATAATGCAAAGAGAGATAGATGAGGAGAAAGAGCTGTGCCTGTTTCAGCGGGAATGGGGATAGATGAGTGAGATCGGTGTCTCAGATGATAATGCAGCTGTGGCTATTTCAGCGGGAATGGGGGTAGATGAGTGAGATCGGGGTCGCAGACGATAATGCAAAGAGAGATAGATAGGGAGCGGCACTCACTGCTCGTCCTTGCTGTGGCGCGGGGCCTGCAGGTCCTCGGGGCGGCCGGGCTCCGGCGCGGGCCCTCCATACTGCGCCTGTCGCCGCCCGATCGCCTCCTTCCCCTTCTCCTCCGCCTGCAACAACCACCGCCGAGCGCGTTGCAGCAGCCGGCGGACTAGTGATGGCAAGTTTTACCAAAACATCCATATATCGATGTTTCGATACATCGTTAAAAGTTTTTCGAAGTCCATGAAAACATTGATGTTTTTATTACAGACTAATAAACATGCTATATTTCTATTGACTTTTAAGTATAGTACGTCAAAGGGATATATTTTTTGTTTGGTTACAAGGATGTTAGTAGGATGTAAAAATTATTATCGAATGTAAAGAAAAAATTAACAATAAAGAACATCGTGTTTTGCTATCAATCCATATAACTACCGACCAGAGCAGCCGGCCGCTAGAATTTTCTTCCAGACAGCGACTGAATTCGACCTAGCTGAAAGGCTCGAGTCGAAAATCCTGCCGCCGTGGGGAGTGGGAACCTAGGACCTGCCGGTCAGAGGCGCTGACATCAGTTGATGCACTGACTCCCAGAACTAACTCCCAGCGAGGCAAAAGCCGGCGCGCTTCGTCGCTCGCAACTCCGCCTGCGACGCGCGGCGCGGGGCTGGCGAACTGGACGCGGCCGGAGCGCCGAGAGTGCCGCCCCTGACCAGCTCGTGCTCTCCAGAGCTATTCTGAGGCCACAGATTTGTGGGCGCGAAACAGAAGCTAGGCAAAGCTAGTTGTTTTCATAATCGAGAACTTCTGTTCAGCTTTATTTTCATTACCTAAAGAAATGGCAGAGGTAGGTCCAAGTCCTTCAAGAAAGGCACCTCAAACTCCTATCTAGTGTCCCTGCTGTTTCAGAATCTCACGCCGAGAACATGTAAGCAATGAAGAAATAAGGGAAAGGGCGCAGTCTCAGTATAACATCGTTGGCAGAATCCAAGAAAGGTAGCTTCTCTGGCTCGGGCATGTATTAAGAATGGGAGAAGATAGATGGCCAAAGAAAATTATGCTATATCAACCTACAGGAAGGAAAAGAAGAGGAAGACCTAGAACATCGTGGTATGCAGGAGTACAAGAAGCCATGCGTGCAAGGAATATTGAAGAGGAGGAAGAATCATGGCGAGACCGAGACCTGTGGCGTCGGAGGTGCGGGAAGCGGCGACAGCTGTAGGACCCCCGCAGAAGAAGACTCTAGTGGCTGACTTTGTAACTAATACCCGCACTCCGCCCGCATGTCTTCAATCCATCGTTCAAGAAAAGTTGCGCGAGTAGTATTGCAGCGGCGACAGCTGTAGACCCCCCGAACTAGTGGCTGACTTTGTAACTAATACCCCCGTTCAAGAAAAGTTGCGCGAGTAGTATTGCAGCGGCGACAGCTGTAGGACCCCCGCAGAAGAAGACTAGTGGCTGACTTTGTAACTAATACCCGCACTCCGCCCGCATGTCTTCAATCCATCGTTCAAGAAAAGTTGCGCGAGTAGTATTGCAGCGGCGACAGCTGTAGGACCCCGCAGAAGAAGACTCTAGTGGCTGACTTTGTAACTAATACCGGCACTCCGCCCGCATGTCTTCGATCCATCGTTCAAGAAAAGTTGCGCGAGTAGTATTGCAGCGGCGACAGCTGTAGGACCCCCGCAGAAGAAGACTCTAGTGGCTGACTTTGTAACTAATACCCTCACTCCGCCCGCATGTCTTCAATCCATCGTTCAAGAAAGTTGCGCGAGTAGTATTGCAGCGGTGACAGCTGTAGGACCCCGCAGAAGAAGACTCTAGTGGCTGACTTTGTAACTATACCCTCACTCCGCCCGCATGTCTTCAATCCATCGTTCAAGAAAAGTTGCGCGAGTAGTATTGCAGCGGCGACAGCTGTAGGACCCCCGCAGAAGAAGACTCTAGTGGCTGACTTTGTAACTAATACCCGCACTCCGCCCGCATGTCTTCAATCCATCGTTCAAGAAAAGTTGCGCGAGTAGTATTGCAGCGGCGACAGCTGTAGGACCCCGCAGAAGAAGACTCTAGTGGCTGACTTTGTAACTAATCCCTCACTCCGCCCGCATGTCTTCAATCCATCGTTCAAGAAAAGTTGCGCGAGTAGTATTGCAGCGGCGACAGCTGTAGGACCCCCGCAGAAGAAGACTCTAGTGTCTGACTTTGTAACTAATACCGGCACTCCGCCCGCATGTCTTCAATCCATCGTTCAAGAAAAGTTGCGCGAGTAGTACTGCAGCGGCGACAGCTGTAGGACCCCCGCAGAAGAAGACTCTAGTGGCTGACTTTGTAACTAATACCCTCACTCCGCCCGCATGTCTTCAATCCATCGTTCAAGAAAAGTTCGCGAGTAGTATTGCGCTGACTTTGTAACTAATACCCCACTCCGCCCGCATGTCTTCAACCATCGTTCAAGAAAAGTTGCGCGAGTAGTATTGCAGCGGCGACAGCTGTAGGACCCCCGCAGAAGAAGACTCTAGTGGCTGACTTTGTAACTAATACCCGCACTCCGCCCGCATGTCTTCAATCCATCGTTCAAGAAAAGTTGCGCGAGTAGTATTGCAGCGGCGACAGCTGTAGGACCCCCGCAGAAGAAGACTCTAGTGGCTGACTTTGTAACTAATACCTGCACTCCGCCCGCATGTCTTCAATCCATCGTTCAAGAAAAGTTGCGCGAGTAGTATTGCAGCGGCGACAGCTGTAGGACCCCCGCAGAAGAAGACTCTAGTGGCTGACTTTGTAACTAATACCCGCACTCCGCCCGCATGTCTTCAATCCATCGTTCAAGAAAAGTTGCGCGAGTAGTATTGCAGCGGCGACAGCTGTAGGACCCCCGCAGAAGAAGACTAGTGGCTGACTTTGTAACCCCTTGCGCGGAGTTTGCAGCGGCGACAGCTGTAGGACCCCCGCAGAAGAAGACTCTAGTGGCTGACTTTGTAACTAATACCCGCACTCCGCCCGCATGTCTTCAATCCATCGTTCAAGAAAAGTTGCGCGAGTAGTACTGCAGCGGCGACAGCTGTAGGACCCCCGCAGAAGAAGACTCTAGTGGCTGACTTTGTAACTAATACCCTCACTCCGCCCGCATGTCTTCAATCCATCGTTCAAGAAAAGTTGCGCGAGTAGTATTGCAGCGGGACAGCTGTAGGACCCCCGCAGAAGAAGACTCTAGTGGCTGACTTTGTAACTAATACCCGCACTCCGCCCGCATGTCTTCAATCCATCGTTCAAGAAAAGTTGCGCGAGTAGTATTGCAGCGGCGACAGCGGTAGGAGCCCCGCAGAAGAAGACTCTAGTGGCTGACTTTGTAACTAATACCCGCACTCCGCCCGCATGTCTTCAATCCATCGTTCAAGAAAAGTTGCGCGAGTAGTATTGCAGCGGCGACAGCTGTAGGACCCCCGCAGAAGAAGACTCTAGTGGCTGACTTTGTAACTAATACCCGCACTCCGCCCGCATGTCTTCAATCCATCGTTCAAGAAAAGTTGCGCGAGTAGTATTGCAGCGGCGACAGCTGTAGGACCCCCGCAGAAGAAGACTCTAGTGGCTGACTTTGTAACTAATACCCGCACTCCGCCCGCATGTCTTCAATCCATCGTTCAAGAAAAGTTGCGCGAGTAGTACTGCAGCGGCGACAGCTGTAGGACCCCCGCAGAAGAAGACTCTAGTGGCTGACTTTGTAACTAATACCCGCACTCCGCCCGCATGTCTTCAATCCATCGTTCAAGAAAAGTTGCGCGAGTAGTATTGCAGCGGCGACAGCTGTAGGACCCCCGCAGAAGAAGACTCTAGTGGCTGACTTTGTAACTAATACCCGCACTCCGCCCGCATGTCTTCAATCCATCGTTCAAGAAAAGTTGCGCGAGAGTATGCAGCGGGACAGCGTGGCCCGCATGTCTTCATCCATCGTTCAAGAAAAGTTGCGCGAGTAGTATTGCAGCGGGACAGCTGTAGGACCCCCGCAGAAGAAGACTCTAGTGGCTGACTTTGTAACTAATACCCTCACTCCGCCCGCATGTCTTCAATCCATCGTTCAAGAAAAGTTCACTCACCGTGGGCCGGGGGGTGATGCTGGTGCTGGAGCCGGTGGGCGTGGGGTGGAAGGAGCCGCTTTTGGACTCCGACTTGGGCTTCGACTCGGACGCGGGCAACGTGTAGTTGCCCTTCGTCTTGAACGGCAGGCACATCAGCGTCATGGTGCCTGCAGACACATGTTTTTTCTCTCTTTAGCGCACATTCGAGCTTGTACATACATGCAATGCTTGTACACCAATACAATGGAAAACGTTAGTATACAGGATGTCCAGAGAGGAAACATTGAAACTTCCTAAAATAAGTTCTTAAAACAATTTTAAGAATATTTTTCCTAATAAACTCCTGGGATATTCCGAATCGTTGAGCCACAATACGCACTCAAAAGTTGTTTTGAAAAAATTTACTTATACTTCATACAAAATACTTCAGAAAATTTAAACACTCAAGAAACATGTAAATTGTTTATTATTTAAAAAAAGAAATGAACATATATATTCAGAAAGAAAAGTTAACTCAGAAATAAAAAAAAAAGTCGAATTGGTAAATTGAGTGCTTTTTTATTCCAGCCCTATCCCTCGTATTGGTGATATATGTGTACCGGAGTGACATTGGTGTGAATAATGTATGTCGTACATTCTAAATGTTGTTATTACCTACGTGTAGAATACATGTTACATACTTTTTTTATTCCGAATGTAGAATGTACGAATAAATTATTATAACCTTAAGGAAAAATTTTAACAAACCAAAATTTTGAAGGAAAGGTTACTATTCTTGTATCTGTTCTTGTATCTAATCCTTTTATCTGTTCTGTAGTCCCGATGAAGGCCAAATCTATGGCCGAAACGTTGGCAACGTAAAATGTCTGTTTTCTTTCCTGAGACCCAAACTCAAGAACCATTACACATAATTACAACGAATCAAGAATCACTGAAAATTATTCATTTTTATAGTTGTAGTTGTTTCTTGAAGTAATTTTCCCGCCTTCACTTGCAACAATAATAAGGAATAACCTTAATTAAATATTCCGGTAACGCATAGTTTGTTATAAAATAATTTGCTACGAAATTCCTTTAACATATTGTTGAACAGGAACCGCGACTTTATTGTACTGGCGGGGATATTTTTAGGGTACCCCCTGACTTCGGTACGGTGGACCTGTTGCCCCTTGAATTCAAGGCCATTCGAATTTAGAGGAAAGAGGGATTGCCCAAGCAAGTCAAACGGGCCACGGACCGCGCGCGATCTGTCCTTCCTCTTCCTTGTCCTCTCCTCTCCCCGTTACACTAACATGCACTACACTACCACATGTTCCGGGAGACCGGTCGGGAGCTTAGAGCTTGTCCCGACTGGGGCGGTGCCCCGTTGGTGGGAGAGTCCTGGTTAGGGGGAAACCTCACTAGCCGACGGTAGGTCGGCGCCGGATCTCGTCATCCAGAGGAGGAAGATCACCGCCATCTCCCGAGAAAAAAACATGCACTACACTAACGGGACTAATGACCAAAGCACTTGACGCGCCCGGAAACACAAAAAAACAAAACGAAACCAACCGAAGCAAGTCGATATTCTTTTCCCTGGCGTGGGTATAATTCGGCCTAATTGGGAGCCTTATCGGCCGCTATCTCTGCGCGCCTCCGCCACTGCCCTTCCTTTCCCGGATCGCCGTCGTGCGTCGCCGTGCGCACCAGAGGGTCCAAGGTTCGAGTCCCGACGGCGGCAGGATTTCGACACTAACTTTACAGGGAGGTCGAATTCAGTCGCTGTCTGGAGGAGAATTCTAGAGGATCGGTAGTTTTCTGTGGTTTCTCCGATCAACACCAGGCGATGCCGGAGCAGTACCCTAACAAACGGGCCACGGACCGTGCGCGATATATCCCTCCTCTTTCTTGTCCTATCCTCATCCGTTATACACACATTTGCACTATCATGCAAATCATTACTATTTTACGTCAACGCAAAATAATGGAAATAGTACTGTTAGTAATTTGTGTATGTAATAGTAATGGCAAATTTTTATATGGCCGGCCAAATACTACTACTGATTATAAAAGCAATTTCAAACCTGCATTATTGTTCACATGATTGGTAAACGTTATAAAGGAAATTTGAGAATAGAATCGATTCTAAAAACATTTTTTAAGGAGCTCTGAACATTTTTACTGCCCCCTCTACGTACTCCTGGTCGTAAAGCTCACGCTCTCCGAATGTTGCCATAGCGAACATCACTCGCAGATTTATTAGAGAGTTCTTCTTACCGACAGTTATCCTGGTGGAGTTTTAATTAGTTTTCTGCAGTTCTTCTACAAACACGGGAAATTTACTGTCCGAGTTATAGGGCACGATCTCGCTTTTTTCATGTTTTTTTTCGAAATTCAATCGCTTTGCCTGCTTTGAGTAAAGACTCTTCCAAGAAAGACTTCCAAGGAGCAGTATATTCTCGAAGTCATTCGGTGAGAACTTGTTTCTGGGATTTAAGAAAACACACCACGTTTTGTTGATATTTAATCAATGACTTGTTATGCATATTGAATGGATAATAATCATAATTTAAAAAATCTCTATTATAATGGTTCATATTATATGGTTCATACAATATCGACTCTTAATTTTCCAGTAAGCAGTGTTTTTCTTTCTCCAAGAATGACGTCCAGTTTATCTTTCTTCCAGACTTAATATCACGAACACCGAATGCGTTAGTTCAATTGTTTTTTCTTTCCTCTCTTGCCAAGCGAACTTCACATGCTCAATAGCATAATTATGACGTAAGCAATGAGCAAAGTTGGACCCTTTGGTTAGTTTAATGTCTGCTTATGAGCATCGCGCAACTGGAGGCAGGAAAGAATGTGTCCTTCGGGATCACACAAGCGCTTGAAAAAAAATGGGTGATCCAAGAAAAGAAGGCATGGAGACCATTCTTCCCCAAATCCCACATTTTTTTGTATGTACGTATTTATTTATTTGGCGTTATTGGGTCGTTGGTCTGACTTCGCCGTCCAGATACCGGTGTCCCCCTTGCATGGGCCTAGTCAAATTCCCATGCTTGGGGGCAAGAGCGACACATGTCATGAGGCGAACATGACGTATTCTCTTCACCGTAACTAGCAAGATCCGCCTGCTTGAGCTTTTCTTCGTCACACAGTCACTGAAACTGGGACGATGTTAAATAAAAGCTACAACTCTACTTTTACCTCGACCGGGAATCGAACGTGGAGCCACAACACGGGAAGCTAGTACGCTATCCATGAGCCATCCCAGAGGCTCAATTGTTTTGTTTACTCATTTTAATCAAAACATTTTTGGTTGTTATATAAAGGAATAAAATTTCTATTTTGTTTAAATATGTATATACCCAACTGAAATCCCCTCCCTCAAATACTTCCCCTTCCTTAAATTTACCGAATACCTCTCTGCTAATGTTCCCATATTATCTCCTACAAGTATAACTTCTGAAAATTTACACAATTGGTTATGTAAAACTATTAAATGAATCTCAAATCTCTTTGACGTTCAAAACTTTTAGACTGTGAAGCACACCTAAATGTTAAATGCGTTTATCCTACAATTTATCATTTAGCAGAAAGGTTATATTCCCTGATGATCACCGTTTACTACTTTATCACACAAACATTTCATTAATAGTTATTCCAAAGTAAAAAATAAAGAATGTGGTGATATTCGCGGTCGTGTATTCGCATTATTTGTTTGGTAGTTTTACCGTATCAATTCTGATTTAAACACGTTTTGTCTGCAATAGTCTGTCTCTCTTGTGTAGTGCATTTGCATTAGAAAACCTTTTAGGATATATCAGCCACTTCAACGTAATAGGCTACTTCAGCTATCGCAATCACTTCATTTTTTCCACTTCAGCAATTGACATTTTTTCGCATAATATATTCACCGCTGTACGAAATATGGAAAATTACAATCGTAGAGATTGGTACCTTAAACCACGGATTATTAACACGCAACTAATTACCAGCAGGAAAACGATAATTCTATAATAATTATGTAATATTACATTATATATAATATTGTTGCATAAAAATAGTTTAGAATATTACCTACTATTTATAAATAAAAAATATAATATTATAATACTAGATAACTACAGTAATAACTTCCGTACGTAGAAAGTTTGACCTTTTTGTTAGTGTAATGTCTGCTTAATGACTTTAATTACAAAGAAACGCCCGAAAAGTGGTTCTGTCAATGAACTACAATACGAATATACCTAAGAAATACCTTGTCTTATTGTTTATATGAATGATATCAACCTTTCGAACTAAGTCTAATTTTTTATACCTTCAAATTTTTATACTAATATACTAAATTACTTCAATGGAATACTAAATTTAAAAAGTTGAGGAAGCAAAAATTGGAATTGTAGTCCACAGCGAAAAGTCGATTTTAAATATCTACTGAATAATTTAGGGAGAAAATTAGCAGGCTTAATGTGAATTCATGTTCTTTATTGATAACATTTTATAAAGCAAAATTATAAACAAATTTCTTCTTTGTCATATTGCAAATAGCAGTCGTATTGGTGAATTTCATCATTCTGACTTCACTCATACTTCAAATTCCCTGTTTATAATTTACTCAGAACTCGTAGTGCTTTATCAGAAGGCAAAATATCTCTCTTCAGGAAATAATCATAAAAACCTTATGTTACGAAAATTGCTTCCACAACAAACAACGCGTGTTTCTATTTACAGAATGAATTCCCAGTCACAGGCAATGGCGGTGATTGATCCCAAATCGAAGGGCTTCGATAAGCTTCCAGCGCTGATAATGCATACATTTTCAGCTCATTGGATGATATCCCTACTATTATTTGCCTGCCTGTATCTGACGAAACAGCAAATAACGTCTCTTAATTATAAGTCAATTTATGAGGAAAAGTTAGAAATTTATACCTTTTATCATTTTTCAAAGTTGCACACACACACACACACACACACACACACATATACACACGAAGTCGTCAGACTCAAAGACTTGAAACATGTTTCTCTGAGTATTTTGACGCGGTGAATCTGAAGCTAGAATTGCGCCACCACCCTCCACTTTTTTAATCGCAAAAAACACTGTGAAATTGTATTTTTTGTTGTCGGTGGTGGTTGTCAGACCCAAAGATTTGACTGATTGTAGACTAATTTTCACGGCGTTCTTTTGCGATTTAAAAAGAAACTGGAATGTGGTGGCGCAATTCTGGCTTGTTTCGAATTCAGCGCGTCGAAATACATAGATAAACATGTGTCAAGTTTTTGGGTCTGACAACTTTTTTTGTGTGTGCCAGTGTTATAGTTTTGAAATTGCAAGGAACGTGGAAGAACGGTAAATGAAGTAGATCTATTCTAGATCCAACTACAGAAGAGCAGAAATGATGATGCATGCGTGGGGTGAATGACCAAATATATTGAGAAAATAGTTATAATACGAGTGGTAAAAGTAACATTTTATTTTGCGAGTAGGAAATGTTGCTGCTAGTGGCTAATAGATCGAGTGATGCAATCTTACGAACAAAATGAAGTCACTTTGACAAAGTGTGTCATACGTTATTTTTTAGACAGCCTTAGCGACTCTTATTAAAATTCAGCAATCACTTAATAATGCAATAAACACAAATCACTTAGCAAGTCATTAAAAGTCAATAGTAGTTGGTGGGGTCAGACGAAATTATTCTGTTTTCTTTGTTGTATTCACGGATTTAGCTGAACACTTGAGAATTGTCTCACTTTTAGCACTAGTGATAAAAATTGAACTTTGAGCACGCTACGCATGACCTGAAAGAACGACTTTTATTAATGGCGGTCTGAAAACATCATTATAACTTGTGAAATTAATATTTCCAAGTAGTTTTATGTACTTTTGATATAATTTAAAATTATATTATGAATAAGAAGAATTAACAATAATAGCATTATTTTGCGATTTATATTAATTTATAGGAACAGAACAAGAGCTACAGAGAACCAAAATGTGCCTCAGAGAGGACCAAAATACACAGAACGCATCAACTGTTTGAGATCAAACGTGATTTTCCTCATTACTTCAGTGTTCTTAATATTAGAAGCTGATTTCAAAATTGTGCTGAGAACACAGGTTTCGATAACAGATAAAAGTGACAACTTTCTTCAGTGTTCACAGCTAGCAAATCTATTCATATCGTGTTAAAAAGTTTTTAACAAGCTCACATTAAACACAAAAGATATCCCCAGTTGCAATTATGCAGGGAATTTCTACGTCTGTGCTACTAATGAGTTTGCTTTTGCGAATTATTGTTGTTACATGTTTTAAATATCATGATCTATCTAAAAATGTAAAGCAATTAAAATGGCTGAGGAAGTTTCAAATTATACTCTGGGGTTGGACGAATATTTACTGAAGTTCAATTATTTCAGCAAGGGGAACAAAGGTGATTTCCACTTTTGTCCTCCTCACACCAATAAGACTTCAAACGAGAAACACAGTGTTTTGAGTCGCAGATAGAATCTTTACCACTGACTGACTCGAACAGAGTATTTCCACTTCCGAGTGCCGAGGACTTGAACACAGTCCTGGGTAATACTACGCAGATTGCTACACAGCAATCAACCGTCATGAGATGAGCAAGTGACTGTTGATTCCGGGTGTATCAATTATCTGTAAGTGTTTACAAATAAAAGTATCCAAAGCTTTTATGACAATCATTTATTTCAGGAATTGCACAACGTTTCGTAACTCGTTTTGTTACATCATCAGGTGCTAAACTTAGTGAGGAACGCTATCCCATTAAATTACCTCTGCAGCAGAACATTCTTTAGAACCTCACTCTCACTCAGTTGATACCACATAACTAACCGTTACGAACAGACACTCCATTCACCGTTGTGCAATTCCTGAAATAAATGATTGTCATAAAAATTTGGATACTTTTATTTGTAAACATATATTGACAATCAAGAAGAAATATTGATTTATCCGTAAGTGTGTTGAATGGTATTCTGGGAGGTGGCTCTTCTCTCCTGCTGAACATTGATTGATTGAATGATTTTTTCGTGTTTCCGGGCGCGTCAACTGCTTCGGTCATTAGTACCGTTAGTGTAGTGCATGTTTTTTTCTCGAGAGATGGCGGTGATCTTCCCCGCTGGATGGCGAGATCCGCGCCGACCTACCGTCGGCTAGTGGGGTTTCCCTAACCAGGACCTCTCCACCAGCGGGGCACCGCCCCAGCCGGGACAAGCTCTATGCTCCCGACCGGTCTCCCGGAATGTGAGGTAGTGTAGTGAATGTTAGTATAAGTGTGTGTGTAAGGGGTGAGGATAGGGCAAGGAAGAGGAAGGAAAGATCGCCCGCCGTGGCCCGTTTGGTAGGGTACTGCTTTGGTATTCGCCTGGTGTTGATCGGAGAAACCACGGAAAACTACCGATCAGAGCAGCCGGCCGCTAGAATTCTCCTCCAGACAGCAGCTGAATTCGACCTAGCTGAAAAGTTAGTGTCGAAAATCCTGCCGCCGTCAAGACTCGAACCTAGGACCTCCCGGTAGGAGGCTCCTGCTGAACATAATGTCCGCCACCAACCTACAGGTCGATCGGTACTTGCGGGTTTTCCCCTTCAGATATCGTCTCCTAGCGCGGTACCGGCCCCCAGATTTTAAACGTTGAATGATCCCCCAATTATCTCCCAACTTCTTTTGGTAATAAAGAACATGTAAGGTGTATCCTGAGACGAGAGGATAATGATGAGCAAAGAAATGTCGCCCAAGGTCCCTGGTTCATTTGTACTCTTCAGTTTTGGTCTGGTATTGATCAGAGAAACCACGAAAAAACAGCGATCAGAGCAGCCGGCCGCTAGAATTTTCCTCCAGATTTCGATCTGACTCTCTAGCTCGGGTCACTGCGTAGCTAGTGACTATCTAGCATCGTCGGGATTGGAAGCCTCGGCGTTCCTGGTGAACGATTCGGTTGTCAGTGAGACGTCATGCGGAGGAAGTCCCCTTCCCCCTTCCCACTTAGTATACTTTTATTAAACATTAAGTCCGTTGACTCTTGGTCAGCTGTGACGGTATCATCCAATCGGAAACTTGAAACAGGGAGAGGAGGTTCAGTGTTCAACTCATGTCGCTGCAGTGCCTCTGACCGAGAGATCCTAGGTTCGAATCCCGACGGCGACAGGATTTTCGACACCAGCTTGTCAGCTAGATCGAATTCAGTCGCTGTCTGGAGGAGAATTCTAGAGGGTGGCTGCTCTGATCAGTAGTTTACCGAACACCAGCGAATGCCGGAGCAGTACAGTAACAAACGGGCCACGGACCGCACGCGATATATCCCTCCTCTTCCTTGTCCAATCCTCATTCGTTACAGACACACGCACACTTGCACTAACATGCACTCCACTACCACACATGTCGGGAGGCCAGTTGGGGGCATAGAGCTTATCCCAGCTGGGGCGGTGCCTCGCTGTTGGGAGATACTTGGTTAGGGAAAATCCAACAAGTCAACGGTAGGGAAAATCCTGCTAGTCGACGGTAGGTCGGCGCCGGATCTCGCCATCCAGCGGGGGAAGATCACAGTCACCTCCCGATGACAAAAGCACTACACTTACGGGACTAATGACCTCGGTTGTTGTCGCGCCCGGAATTACTATTAATCAATCATGGGAACTTGAACGTCACTATTGTGACGTCACTATAATGACATTCATGATTGAATGCCAGCGTCAACCGACTTGATGTTTCAATCGAAGTATACGGCATGGACTTTAAGTTGTGTCGCTGTGCGAGCAGTGCGCATGGGCGTTCCCGTGCGCGGGCGCGGCCGCGCAGACGCGCAGAGGAGCGGTGCGCCTGCCCGCTCACGTGGCGCCGCGCAAGCCAAGCACCTGCAGATAAGAGCCCGCGGCGCGTGGGCGGCGCGCGCGAGGCGCTCACGCCGCCTGCTGCTTCCGGCCTTCGAACCGCGCCTTGCGGGCGGCCGCGCCGCTCATTTGCCTCACCTCATGGTTGGTTGATTGTTTGATTTTTCGTGTTTCCGGGCGCGTCAACTGCTTTGGTCATTAGTCCCGTTAGTGTAGTGCATGTTTTTTCTCGGGAGATGGCGGTGATCTTCCCCCGCTGGATGGCGAAATCCGGCGCCGACCTACCGTCGGCTAGTGGGGTTTCCCCCTAACCAGGACTCTCCCACCAGCGGGGCACCGCCCCAGCCGGGACAAGCTCTAAGCTCCCGACCGGTCTCCCGGAATATGGGGTAGTGTAGTGCATGTTAGTGTAAGTGGAGAGTATAGGACAAGGAAGAGAAAGAACAGATCGCGCGCGGTCTGTGGCCCGTTTGGAAGGGTATTGCTCCGGCATTCGCCTGGTGTTGATAGGAGAAACCACGGAAAACAACCGATCAGAGCAGCAGCCGGCTGCTAGAATTCTCCTCCAGGCAGCGACTGAATTCGACCTAGCTGTAAAGCTAATGTCGAAAATCCTGCCGCCGTCAGGACTCGAACCAAGGACCTCCCGGTCAGAGGCACTGTAGTGACATCAGTTGATGCACTGAGCTACCGCTCCCGGTTTGGTTGATTGTTAGTGATTCCGGGCGCGTGAACGTCTGAGGTCATTAGTCCCGTAACTGTAGTGCATGTTTTTCCCACCGGAAGGTGGCGGTGACCTTTCCCCTCTGATTGGCGAGATCCGGCGCCGACCTTCAGTAACAGTTGACAGTTGATTGGTCAGCTGTAACGTCATCAAATCTTGAATGTCATTGAAGTGACGACACTATAGTGATGATCAAGTTCCCATGTTTGATTGATAGTGATTCCTGGCGAGTCAACTAATGGGGTCATTAGTCCGATAAGTATAGTGCATGATTTTTTCGGGAGGAGGCGGCGTTCTTCCTCCACTGGATGGCGAATCCGGCGCCAACCTACCGTTGACAAGCGGGGTTTTCCTCAACTAAATATCTCCCATCAGCGGAGCACCGCCCCAGCCGGGACAAGTTGTAAATCCCCGGCCGGTCTCTCGGCATGCGTGGTGGTGTAGTGCATGTTAGTGTGAGAACACATACGATTTGTTAATCGTTCGACACGATTCGATACGATTTGTTATATACATTAAATATGTATATAAATAATACTTTAAAATCAATGTCAGCTTTAAAAACAATACAATAAATTCTTCCTCAAACAATTCAGTTCTTTAATATAGGATATATAAGTATGGTAACAAACAAGTTTTCCGCAAGTTGAGGTAATTTGATTTGATTTATTTTTGACAAAGAACATTATAAACAGTATGTGACGTATGGGGAAACGTATAATTGGCACACGTTCTTTTGAGCAGCAAAAAATGTTCCTCACCCTTTTACTGTACATAGTTGAATGATGAATAAAAATTCTAACAAACTGAAGTTAGTAACCGAAAACTAGACATCTCCTGAGTTACAGAAAACTTACGTGCATCTCTAAACGAACGACAGATTATTTTTTTAAAGTATTGGACATATTTTTACTCCATTTGTTTTCTATAATTTACGTGCATGATGCTGCTGCTAAAAAATAAACAGTGCGATGCAACTGATTGAGTTTAGCAACCCAAACCACGGCTCTACTCGTACGTCAACTGGGAAAAGAGAGTTTAACAAAAAGTGCATGTAGCGAAGCTACATTTATGTCCAGAAAGAAAACAAGTGGCCATCTCAGAATTTGCTCAGTGTTTGTGAGAAACTGGATGAAAACTACTGATGGAGATGGGGGTCGTTGACTCAGAAGCTGAACTACATTACTTGTTACTGGCATAGCTAGTCTTTTAAAAGTTATACACTAAAATGTTAACTAATGCATTATATATAATAGTTAAAATAAATATTTCTTTCGTTTTTGATGGTCAGCACAATTCTGAAATATTAATAGATGTAAGTTGCAATGTACGAGCATAAAGCGTTACATATAATGCCAATATGTGCGTGCTGTTGCAGCACCACCAGTTCTTTTTGATGGTTAGCGTAGGATCTAATTGTAATGAAATAATTATGCAACAGAAAATATTCACAGAAAAGTTTGTAATAAAAGAACAAATGGGACTCGCAACTGAACCCTTAGCCGCGTTTGCAGTCAAGACCCTCTGTTTGTAGCACGTAAAGACATTTTGGGTAATCGAATTGCTTATTTCTAGTGAATGGACGCAGTCTCTCCAGCTTCTTTCAGCATTTTTGGTCCATATTTCTCACAGCGCATATCTCGCAATAGGGATGGCAAACCAACGGAATCAAGGGACTGGATGATTGTTCAAGTGACAAAAACGCTACACTATTGCACATTTCAAACACGTGGAGCTGAAATGCAATTCAAATAATATTTCGAATGAAGAATACTCGGTCTTAAGATGAAGACTGATCCAACCACTCTTCAGGCATGAAAATCTGCCAAAGCGATCAGGCAGTAAAATGGAATAAGAAATCACGTCTGGTATTTCTCTCGTTTCCTTTTGTTTTCATTTTGTTTACATGGTAAATTGTATAAATAACATTATTTATCTTCTACTCATCAAAGTAGAAATGTCTTCCTCTGTCTATAGATAGTAAAGAAGAACAACCAATTTTGTTGAGTCCATTGTTTACGTTCTTCTGTCTTTCGATTTTTCACATGTTTACTAATCTAAGCATCATAGCCAGCTGCAGCGACAACAGCTAGGGGCGGAAAGGAAGGCTCTGGGTTCGAATCTCAAGAAATAATACGCTAGAATGTTATCTGCGTTGCTGATACGAATCATTAATTTAAATTCGCTCAGATATGACGAATAGGTGAAAATCACCAACAAAAACACCGACATATTAATCATTAGTTTCCATTTATAATTTATTTCATGATATTCGCCAGAGTAGTTTGGCCAATTAGTACATTTTGATATGAACTTACATCGATCCTTTTGAAAATATTTATATTGATTGCAGTAGTTTTCATCTCATCATATCTAAATCCTGCTGTTTAGATGCTATCGAACGGAGATGTATTCTTGCAAATGCAAGTGTTGTGATCTGGCAGCAACCTTCACTCTCTGTGAAATGCCTCTAGCAGGTGCGTTAAATACCCCTGGCAGGTACGTTAAAATCTCCTCTCCTCTCGTACATGAAGTCAGAACTGCGGCTGAATTACATTGCTGTGGTGCAGGAGAAGGGAAACTAAAACCTCTTATTATATAAATTGCAAAAAGTGCAAAATAAGCTCTTGGGAAAACCTCCACCATTCCTTATTCGTTACAAACTGAACAAATATAACTGACATTTATTTGTATATTCTTGATATTCCAGCATTTATCTTCTCAGAAAATATCTCTTTATAATTCTTTTTTTATAACTGAACGATTTCAACGTGTATAAAAACTGTTCTTCCTCGATGATAATTGCGTTGAGGTAAAACTGTTAGGAAATAAAATGAATCACGCCTACATCTAGTTAATATTTTTGTAGTGATATAGTGATTTTGTTGGGTGATTTGTATTTAGAGATACGAGTACTTACATTAGAAAATTCGCAACGCCAGAGCAAAGGAGAGAAAGTGTACGTTAGATTATTACGTTATCAATGATTTACTCATTATTTACTTGCCTGGAGTTCTCTTGAGGTAATGCCCGATAATTTCGATCGATTGATTTTTTCGTGTTTCCGGGTTCAACTGCTTCGGTCATTAGTCCCGTTAGTGTAGTGCATGTTTTTCCTCGGGAGATGGCGGTGATCTTCCCCCACTGGATGGCGAGATACGGCACCGACCTACCGTCGGCTAGTGGGATTTCCCCTTAACCAGGACTCTCCCACCAGCGGGGCACCGCCCCAGCCGGGACAAGCTCTAAGCTCCCGACCGGCCTCCCGGAATATGTAGTAGTGTAGTGTTTGTTAGTATAAGTGTGTGTGTATAGGGGAGAGGATAGGACAAGGAAGAGGAAGGACAGATCGCGCGCGGTCCGTGGCCCGTTTGTTAGGGTACTGCTCCGGCATTCGCCTAGTGTCGATCGGAGAAACCACGGAAAACTACCAATCAGAGCAGCCGGTCGCTAGAATTCTCCTCCAGACAGCGACTGAATTCGACCTAGCTGAAAGAACAGTCGACATTTTGAGCTTGTGTCCGCTGGGGCAGTGCATCTCTGGGGAGATGCCTTGCGAAAACTACATGCTTTCACCCATCCTGTTACAGTAAACATTGTTCAAACCTAACCATATGTTCAACGGTCAATGACTTCGTTGACAATTCTGACTGCATACTTGAACCCTGTTGTTTTCCAGAACATTGGTTAAACATTTTATTTTCACGAAAATCTAAAAGAGCTTGAACATATTCGTATTTGAAAATCGACTTAAATGTGTTTTAACATATGTGGTTTTGATTAGGGGGCAAACTTTTATTAAGATTAACCGGAGATAGCTGAACTACAAGCTTAAGCCAGGGAGTTTCCCATCTATTTTCGTGGTTTCCGTACACTGCGTGAGTTCGGCGTTCTATCTCATACACTCCGCCCCCACCTGTCAAGGGGTTTCGTTTCCGGAAGTCTCTGCTTTTATCTCCAACAACGCCCGTGAACGGATGAGGTCCTGGTTTCTTCGAGAGGTTGCCTAATCGAAGAAAAACAACTGAAAGTAATGAGCACTGAACCCTAATGTGGACGCCAGACAGGCAATGTCTTGAGAATTTCTCCCGCTACTGTTTTGAGCAGTGCCTTTGGGAAAATATTTCATTTGAGATCTATTTCATGAAGTCCGTAATAATAGTCGGAAGTCGGTTATGCAGTGGAAACATTACGTCCTACATGGAGTATAAACAAATGCATAATTAGTGCTTCTACTGCGATCATATTATAGATTCATCATCATATCATTTGTGCCTCTAAGAAGTATGAATCTTTTTAAAATATTTCTTAGCAAAGAACAAAGAGCCTATTACAGACACTTGTCATGCACTCTTCAGATGGATATTCTTCTAAATTTCATAAGGTGATCTGTTAATAAAGTATAATATCAGTTTTATGTGGTATACACTATTTGAGATAGAAAAGATATTAGAATAAGCTTCAACTCGTGCACTGGTAGTACGTCATACTTTTTCCATATGACGCTAATACGTATTAAAAATGGAATACTAAAATGCTGCATCGAAGATAATAGTTACTAGTGGTCTATAACGCAGAATATCGAAAACGGGTTTGCTATCTCTTCCATGCTAATTTAAGGAAACTTTACTTTCATGTTTTCTTACTCAGTTTACGGAATCGACGAAAAGCAGTTTCCTCCAAGCGATGATGACTGCGTTTCATAAACAGCCTCGCAATTACTTCCTAGATATCTTAACATGATTGAGCATGTTTGAGCTGATTCGCTACACTCATCAGCAGAAAAACACACCCACTGATATTTTTTGCAGAATGTAAAGTCCTAACACAAAATCTTCAGAGAAGTCGGCATTCATAAATTTTGCATCATCTTACAGGAAACTGACACGATATTTTAAATATTCTTTTTTATGAGTTTAAGGTGTCTGATAAGATCACAGTAAATTCTACGTAAAACAAATATTTAGAGTTTTCCATAACTCTTCAAATTATTTGCAAAAAAAAAAAAAAAACCAACAAAAACCCCCTACAATAGTCAATTATAAATTCTTAAGGTTTCAACCTCGTATTCTTGTTTTCTTTATTAAAAGCTCTTGTTTCAGAAACGTATTTTATATGAATTTCTGCAATGTCTGCGATTTCACTCACACGCATGATTTTCACTAGTGAACATTTACTTAAAATTCAAGTCCTTCTATGCTAGAGACAGAAAAGAATTTACCTACAAGCAAAATAAGCTGTTGATTAGATCCCCGCCATTTTAAAAATATTTAAAAAATGGCATAAAATTTGTTTGAATCTGTAAAATACTTCTCAATGAAATAGACTTTAAAATTCTACAAGCAATATTTTTAATATTCATTTGTATCTATACAAAAAGTTATTCTATTACACTTTTTTAGTAAATACAGAGATTTTTTCTGAAAAGAACCCACACTATTCTGATTCTGAGGGCTAATTTCGACCTTCATACGACCCTGACTGCAGATTAATGGTGTATTATCAAACACAAAACCATACAAGAAATATTTCATTTCGAAATACTTGAAAGTATACTCAGATTTAAACATAGTGGAAGGAGGAGGAAACATTGTCATTCAAACGGGAGCTCCAGTATCAAAACTTTAAGTTGTAACCAAGCTCCCGATTGCACAACAGTGTCCCCCTCCTCATTCTGCTCGTGACCTTGAAGTGCCACTATGTTTAAATCGGATTGTTTGATTGAATGACTTTTTCGTGTTTCCAGGCGAGTCAACTGCTTTGGTCATTAGTCCAGTTAGTGTAGTGCATGTGTTTTCTCTGGAGATGGCGGTGACCGGCCCTCGCTGGATGGCGAGAACCGGCGCCGACCTACAAGAGCCGGGACAAGCTCTAAACTCCCGACCGGTCTCCCGGAATATGTGGTAGTGTAGTGCATGTTAGTGTAAGTGTGTGTGTAAGGGGAGAGGATAAAACAAGGAAGAGGAAGGACAGATCGCGCGCGGTCCGTGGCCCGTTTGTTAGGATACTGCTCCGGCATTCGCCTGGTGATGATCGGAGAAACCAAGAAAACTACCGATCAGAGCAGCCGGCCGCTAGAATTCTCCTGTCTAAATCGGAGAATAATATTGCAAATCCGAGCTTGAGCGGGTCAATCAAGGCCCTAGATGACTTATTATTAGTTATTCCGGCCGCGTCAACTACTGAGGTCACTAGCTCGTTGTGTAGTTTTTAGTAATGAGGCCATTAGCCCGTAAGTGTAGTTTTTCCTCCGGGATTGGCGGTGTTCTACCCCCGCTGAAGGACGAAATGTGGCGCCAACCTACCATCGGTTAGCAGGGTTTTCACCTACCAAGTATCTCCCACCAGCGGGGCACCACCCCAGCCAGGACAAGCTCTAAGCTCCCGACCGTGTCTCGGCATGTGTGGTAGTGTAGTGCACGTGAGTGTAAGACGTGAGAACAGAACAAGGAAGAGGCAGGAATGATCGGGTGCGGTCCGTGGCCCGTTTGTCAGGATACTGCTCCGCCATTCGCCTGGTGTTGATCGGAGAAACCATGGAAAACTACCGATCAGAGCAGCCGGCTGCTAGGATTCTCCCCCAGACAGCGATTGAATTCGACATAGCTGATAAGCTAATGTCAAAAATCCTGTGAACGTCGCGGGACTCGAATCTAGGGCCTCTCGGTCAGCGGGACTTCAGTGACATCAATTGATCTCTCCCGGTAAGCCGCCCGAGAGTTCTCGCTTTCTCTGTTCCGCGCCTGCTGCGTCCGGAAGCGTCTGGGAGCGGCGTGCGCTCGTTTCCCAAGCGGGCAAGGAGTGCGCGGCGCCAAACGGGCGGCGGGCACGAGGCGCGTGGCGCGCGACGGCCAGCGCCCACGGCGCGGACAGCGTTCGCACGTGTCGCTGCACGCAGCACGCGTGACGACGCCGGCGCTCGGGAGCAGCTCCTCCGCTCTCTTCTTCTTCTTCTTCTTCTTCTTCTTCTTCTTCTCCTCCTTTCTTTCTTTCAATTGTCTACTTCAATTTGTCTACTTCAATTTGTTACTTCAATTTGCTACTTCTAATTTGTCTACTTCTAATTTGTCTACTTCAATTTGTCTACTTCTAATTTGTCTACTTCTAATTTGTCTACTTCTAATTTGTCTATTTTAATTTGTCTACTTCAATTTGTCTACTTCTAATTTGTCTACTTCTAATTTGTCTACTTCTAATTGTCTACTTCTAATTGTCTACTTCAAATTTTGTCTACTTCTAATTGTCTACTTCTAATTGTCTACTTCTAATTGTCTACTTCTAATTGTCTACTTCTAATTGTCTACTTCTAATTGTCTACTTCTAATTGTCTACTTCTAATTTTCTACTTTCAATTCTCTTTAATTGTCTACTTCTAATTGTCTACTTCTAATTGTCTACTTCTAATTGTCTACTTCTAATTGTCTACTTCTAATTGTCTACTTCTAATTGTCTACTTCTAATTGTCTACTTCTAATTGTCTACTTCTAATTGTCTACTTCTAATTGTCTACTCTAACTTTTACTTCTAACTTTTACTTCTAACTTCTACTTCTAACTTCTACTTCTAACTTCTACTTCTAACTTCAAATTTTTTACTTTCTCGCACGCTACTTAAGTAGTTCAGAGAAAGTATTTTAATGCTACGGCGAAAATAAGCGATTTTTGGTATTATATTTGTAAACACGAATGTCTTGAGACTTCGTGCCGGCTATCCCTAACAAATGCCATTACAATTTATAAAGCAATAGTCAGACCATTAATGCTCTACGCATGTCCCATCTGGACCAATGTCTCTATTTCTAACATTAATAAACTCCAAATTGGACAAAATAGATTCCTCAGATTAGCAACACATGCTCCATGGTTCATCTCTAACGCCCAACTTCATAAAGAACTGAATATATCACCGATCATCAAACACATTGCCCATCTTTCCAATAATTTTTACTCCAACCTAAATACAATTAACCGAGCCGTCCACTACAACCTGGCCACTATAATTGACTTCCTACTAGAATTCAGAATAGATTTCCTGCCGAAGCGTTCTTGAACATTTTCTCTTCTAATTGTCCACAGTAGGGCTCTTGTAGTTTCCTACACCTATAGTAAGGTAGTTTAGTTTGAAGTTTTTAGTGTTAAGTTTCGCCTAAGTAACAATGTAAGCCAGCAAATGCAGATGCGATAGTAATTAGTACTGATCTGTGTAATTTCCAATCACTCAATAAATAAATTTTAAAAAATTTAAAAATCCGGCGGGGAAGATCACCGCCATCTCCCAAGAAAAAACATGCACTACACTAACGGGACTAATGACCGAAGCAGTTGACGCGCCCGGAAACACGAAAAAATCAATCAATCAATCGATTCGTAAGCCACTTTCATTGAAACAGAATGTGCCACAGGAATAGACGGCAGCTTATTTCCATTATGAAGTAAAACTGCTTTCAGATTGTACTTAGATGAATCTATGAAAAGAGTCCGAACAAATAGATTATGTTGGATTCATAACTGTTTCATGGGGCATTGATGTCCGTGCATTCGCAAAGGGAATCCTTCATTGTGTAATATTCTGGAAAGGGGGCGTTCAATTTCCTGTACTGAGTGTAAGTAGTTCCGGCAGTCAATAAATTTCAATCTTTGAGTCTCGCACCCAGGAGATGAGCTTTCTCTTTCGAAAGTTATAAATCTCTCACTAAATCGTTCAATTCATGTTGAAGAATGACATGAGGTTTATGTTTTAAGTGGAAGGAACTATGTCTCGGATCTTTATCTACAGATATTGAGTTATTGTCCTCATCTGTTTCACTAACTGAGTGAAGTACAATTCATTTCTCACTCAAGTAACATTGTGGAAAAGGTTACTTTGATAGTAACTGAAGCCGTCCCTACAAAATAATAAAAACTGTCAACTATGCTTTACACAAAAGAAGAACGGCTGTCTATTTCAAAGGCAGCATCCTGAAATTAATAGAAATCAATGGTTATTCTTTTTGGAACTAAACTGACGTCGGCCTGTGCTATCAGCTGTTTTAATCTCGTTGCTTGTTCAGTACGAAGAGTTGAGTTGAAGTTACTCTCTATCGACGGTAACTGTACAGATTGTTCGCGGACGTTTTCTCCACGCCACTGTAAAGCAAACACTGTCAGTGCCATCACAAACAACTATGAACCCGTAAATCATTTAAATCGTTTATGAGTTCATAATTGTTTAGAAAATAAAAGTATAATCCATGTTTCGATGTTTTCTTCGCATCGATATTTTGTTGCAAAAACATCGATGTTTTTTTAATATTTTTTTTGAAAATAAAAGGGTTTAGGCACGTTGTAGAGCAAGCCACAGCAATAT